>CAJHZI010000656.1:15000-212500 GCA_905160935.1 Enchytraeus crypticus | reverse complement strand
CCAGAAGTATCGAAACTCTGTGATAGTCTCACTTTTAGTGCAGAGGGTGGACGGCTATATTCGTAAACAGCATGTACATGTACATGTTTATAGAATTTTGATACAGATCAATGTGCAGAGATTAACTTTTATTAATATAACATCGGAGATTTATTTGACATTTCAGCTCGGGGGTAGACCCCGTTTACTGAGGTAGCCTACGCTGAACTTCGGCCGTTAATACATTATGGTGTTTATAGAAATGGGTGAATTAATTTATTTTCAGGAGTCGGGGGAGCTGGAGGAGAAGAATCTTTTAAAGATCTATAGGTTTGCAAGAAATCTTATTTATTTGTGTCTAAGATTAAGTTCATGAAGCATTTAAACAACTAAGTCTAAGCAACTTAAGTTACGTATATATACCTACGCATACTTACTTAAGTATATATACTTATATATATATATATATATATGTATATACATATATATATATATGTATATATATATATATATATACACACACACACAATGTACATACGATATATCGCAGCTCTAAATAGCATGTCACATTGGCGCTAACATAATTTAAAGTTTTTCTCTGAAACTTAAAAAGGAACGATCTTTCTGTAGCAGACTGACCGAAAGATTGTTCCAGACGGTTGGTCCATATAGATGCTGAAAGCCATGGAACCCATCTTTGTTCTAGTCTGTAGAACACATGTTCGGCTGATCGCAGAATCTTGTGTCCCACCACTCAAGAGACTGGTACATGGACGTGGCTTAGTTATCTACGAGTTTATAGAATTTCGGCTAACACCGTGAATTTAATTTAAGTAGCCAAGTTTGTGACATGATTAGCTGGTCAATAAATGAAATGGATAATGGGAGTTTACAAATTTACTATAACCACATCGGCTGTTACAAAAGGTGCTCTTTAAAATATGCATGCATATTTGTTGTTCAAACCTCAATGATATATCATAGGACTGGAATGTAGGAACTTACTGTAGAACGCAACGAGGAAGGCAACGGGAAACCACCTCAGCAGCCATACTTTTCCCAAGCTATAGGCTACATAACGTATGGATAAGGCATAGACTTCGTGAAGGGATTAACTTGATGATCTAAGGAGTGCTCTTATGGGGCGAGAAAGCAGACTTTAACTATGAATATGTATTTTGAACCTGCCACTCGGTAGTGCAATGAAGAAGAAGAAGACTGTAGAACAATGAATTGTCTGAAACCATTAGCTTCACAAAAGGTTTAGCTTTTAACCTTCCTCGTTTAGCTTATTTTCTTTATTTGCAAATTAAGTGTGTTTGTATTTACTGCTATTGTGACAATATAAACCAACAAGAAAGTTTGACGGTAAAAAGCAATCATAGACCTATTTATACTATACTAAAACTAGATCCGCCTCTCACCCCCCAAAGCACCCGAACAACAGGCATGAGCAAGCATGTTTTTATAGGCCTTGCTCGATTAAAATACAAGCTTAGAAGTAACACAGATAATCAAGTGAGGCTGCGATAGCAAATGTTTCAATAGTTTAGCTTAATCCTTTCAAGGTTCGTTTAGTAAACAAAGATTGTCAGAGCTTGATAATGGGTAGGCTAATTTTGCGTATTTTAATATCCTCCATAGCGATGTATTAAAGTTATTTATTACATCGATTTAGCTATTATTAACAACGAAAACATAGCCGTATTAACAAACTTACATAGCCGTATCATGGACTAAATCTATCTTCGAGACTACATTACGGAAGGAAGTTGAATAACAATAATAACTTAAAAGATATTGGTTAGGACACACTCTAAAGGAGGATAGTTTACTAAACGAGGCCATAGAAGATAGAATGGAAGGCAAGAGAGGCAGAGACAGACCGAGATTAGAAATGCCTGATGATTTAAAGTTCTACTCATATGTGGACATGAAGTAGAATACGAAAGACAAACTAGAGTGGAGGCGTTATATACCATGGACCTGTCGGTCCATGATGTAGCTCAGTGCACTGAGAGAAAATCTAAACTAAATGAAAACAAAATTAAAATTGTCGTGAGATTTAAAACTAGATTTATAAGGCATTTAACACGAGATGCTAAATATATGAAGCACAGCCAGTTGATTAATTATCGCATCCTACTGATCGCGGTCGAGTATCTTATCGACTTCGCCACTGGCTGGAAAGTCGCTAAGATACTCGACCGTCGAAGTCGGTAAGGTACTCGACCGCTGATCAGTAAGTGTGGGTTCAAATCCTGGGCTCGCCCGTCACTGACATCGTTTTCGAGTGAGGAAACTGAAGTTAACCTTAGCTTTTTTAACTTTTTTTAATAATCAGTTGGGTCTACAGAACCACTTAGCAGTCCTACATACAACTAAATACAAGGTATATGATTAAGCAGTGGGGTTGTCTGAGTGTGAAATCAATCAAACGCAAATTGCGCTTCCAGATTTTAGTGTACTGTAAGACTCTACTAAGCAGTAGATAAATAAGTCAACACAAATCAACTTAGCGCCCGCATGCATGCACTATTGCACTACCACACGTTAAATGAAATGCTGCATCTTCAAAGTGTTCTGCCAAGTGGCAGGCCCAAGGTTCAAATTCGTACCCAAAGGCCTGCTTCCACGCTCCTTAAGAAGCACTTTCAAGTTAAATGCTATATCTCTCAAGTGACCTGCCATGTGGATGGTCCAAGGTTCATATTCATACTCAGTGCCTTCTTTCGCACTCCTTTAAGTGCATTTCAAAGTTAACAGCTACGGAAGGTTAAGTGAAGACAGAGGTGAATCTTAATTAGCTTGCTGATTATTTTATTGAAATTAACGAACGAGACTCAGCAACGAGAATGAGAGAGAGAGAGATTAAACGAACTAATATTACCTAACATTAATATCTTAATTAAAGCTAACAAATATCTACCAAATACAAGTTGATTTTACAACGAGAATCATTCTATGAAGTCATGTTATGATTCCATTCAGCGTAATGTATATTTCGTGTATTAGTGTTGGATGTATTTCATGCATTTATCACAAAGAAAAGTAGTCCATAAAGATCTTTAGAATTTAATTTGTGACCTTTTGGTCAAAATGAAAACGTGCATATCCCAATATATCTTAAAACTCCTCACACGGTTTAAAATTAACAATTATTCTCGAAAGATCGGTGAATGACATTTGTAGTGTACAAATACAAATTAATAATAACTTTGTTAATTTGTTTTCAGCTCAGTCTGTCATCGTCATTGGCGCAGGATTTGCAGGACTCTCTGCAGCGTGTCTACTGCAGGATGAGGGCTTCGATGTCACAGTTCTTGAGGCTAGAGATAGGGTCGGAGGAAGGTCATATACAGCCCGAGATCCTAAGACTTTCAAGTACGCAGATCTCGGAGGTGCATACGTTGGACCTCTGCAGCGCCGCATTGCATCTCTATCCAAAAAATATGGGCTAAAAACATATAGAGGCAATTTCGAAAAGAAATTTATATTCAATATGACTAACATCAAGCGATTGCATAATAAAGATTTACCTTTATATAATCCTTTTCATATCATGGATGTAAACAATCTGTTTAGAACCCTGGATAACATGTCTAAGAATATACCTCTAAGGGATCCGTGGAATTCTAAATTAGCCAGAGAATGGGACAAAATTACCTTTAAAGAATTTCTAGATAAAACTTGTTGGACGTCACTTTGTAGAGATTTAGGAACAGCTTGTTGCCAGGTTTTAATGTGCACTGAACCCTATGAGGTCTCGCTTCTAAGCGTTATTCTTGCCATCGGTGGTGGACATGGCGTTGCTCATGTGTTCACTAATGAGGACGGAGCTCAGGAACAGAGGTTTATCGGAGGATCTCAACAACTGTGTGAGCGAATGGCAGATGATCTCAAGAGAAAAGTTATTCTCGAGTCTCCAGTCATAAGAATTGAACAGACTCAGACTGTAGTGAAAGTTCTAACTGTGAATGGCGAATCGTATTCAGGAGATTTTGTTATCACTTCCATACCAATGCCTCTTATTAATCGTGTCACATTCAGTCCACCGCTGCCGGCTAATAAACTTCAGCTAATTCAGCGAATGCCAATGGGAAGTATAATAAAATGTCTTCTGTTCTATAACAAGCCTTACTGGAATGAAAAGAACCTGTCGGGTCACATATTCAGTGATAGCGGACCACCAATTATCTGTGGAGATGACAGCAAACCAGAAGGGACCTGCCATTGCATTATGGCTCTGATCTGTGCCAAGAAAGCTGTAGACATGGCTTCAGTTTGTCCAGACGAACGTAAACGTCGTCTTGCTGATCACTTAGCAGAAATGTTTGAATGTTCCGCCTTGAAGGAGCCCATCTACTACATCGAGAAGAATTGGTCTGAGGATGAATATTCCGGTGGATGTTACTGCAGCTATCTTCCACCTGGTGTTATAACAGAATTCTTTCCCACTATGACTGAGCCATTTGGGAACATTTATTTTGCAGGTGCAGAGACATCATATGATTGGGTTGGATACATGGAAGGAGCCATTTTGTCTGGGGAACGTGCCGCGAGACAAATTCTTCATCGTCTTGGAAGAATCAAGGAATCAGATGTGTGGGAAAAGGAGGCGCATAATGAGAGTGTTCGTCTTCCCAATCGAGATGTCGACATATCTCTCCTTAAAAGAATTATCCCTTCTGTTCCCCAGTTCTTCTTCGGGAGCATTCTTACCTTCGGAATAACTATTTCATTAGGAATCTATCGCTTCTACAAGCGCTAGACTATCTGCATGATATCATGGTAGCAGCGTTTGACTAATAGGACTATATCAAAGTTTTATCGCATGTAAAAAGTTCTGTCATAGTTTTGATTAAATACAGGGTGCCGCAAGAGAAGTAGTTCACAATAAATTTAATTTCATATACCTACGAAATCATAGATTACAGGTACACAAAATGTTCTGAAATAGTAGACAGACCAATTGGAAGTATCTCTGAGTAGTTTAATCTCTTAGGTCAACTGATATCGTTGTAATAAAAATACGATGAAATTTACTTATAAATGCTATGCGAAATTGGACTGCGTGTTGGGGTTGAAAATAATAGGCACGTAAATTAAAAGCCTCCCAAGTTATATTACATGTAAATTACATTCGTGTACTACTTTTTTCGCCACCCTGTTTATATAGTATGCAGTGAAAGGATGTAAAGTATAACATGACGTACAATTTATCTGTAGTATTTATCTGTACACAGCAACAACATTTATACTTATGCAATTGCGAAATTTAAACATAGAAACATCTTAATAACTTGATATATTTAACATAATTTGTTAAGATGTTTGTTCTAACAGCTGGAATATGCTCAGTCTTCTGTGTTTCAATTTCTGCGACACATTCATGGATACTCAGCCGATTCGACATACTCAAATCAATCAAAGTAAATTTAATCCATAATTCTCAGTTAATATCAAAAGATTTAGAACGTAGTATACTTTTGTGAACAACCTCAAGTCCTATTGTGATAACAGAGAAGAGAAAGTTAGAACAAGACGGTACTAATCTACGATCGATTTTCTCTCTATTTTCTCGCTCACTAAAGAGCACTCTATCGATCAAAGTGTTTCGCTTCTTCGTTTGCATGATCGGTATCTTTGGAAAACTATATCATCATCAATTATCATCTTAATCATCAATTATCATCTTAATCATCAATTATCATCTTAATCATCAATTATCATCTTAATCATCAATTATCATCTTAATCATCAATTATCATCTTAATCATCAATTATCATCTTAATCATCAATTATCATCTTAATCATCAATTATCATCTTAATCATCAATTATCATCTTAATCATCAATTATCATCTTAATCATCAATTATCATCTTAATCATCAATTATCATCTTAATCATCAATTATCATCTTAATCATCAATTATCATCTTAATCATCAATTATCATCTTAATCATCAATTATCATCTTAATCATCAATTATCATCTTAATCATCAATTATCATCTTAATCATCAATTATCATCTTAATCATCAATTATCATCTTAATCATCAATTATCATCTTAATCATCAATTATCATCTTAATCATCGTCGTCCCTTGTTGTCAAGTTTAACAAGGGTCGGCATTTGAAGTTTATTAGCAATATTTGAAAATAGCTGAAGCCTAGGCGCTCACTAACCGAATGCCCTTTCTGGCATTGATTTGGATCATAGAGCTTTGTCACCTTTTACGACACGTTCAGTCTATGGTTGTTCTAATCTTGAGCAATCTGAACACAAGACGAGTAAATGATTTAACATTAAAAAATATATGTAAAGTCAAAGTAAAAAGGGAAAACTGGCCCAACGGTGGAATTGGTCATCAAACAGAAACTAGTCGAGGATCATCATGGAAATGGTTGGACTTGACTGTAACGAGAGCCGAAAGACATTGACGATGAACATGATTGGAGAAGCTCAAATAAAGCTGTTTATTTCTGTACCTCCGGGCGACGTCAACATCTTCTATAGACGTCTTCAGCAGCCGGCGAAGAGTCAAAGGTTAAAAAATGTTATACACATATTACAGCACAATGATCATCTGAGATTATATAGCTGGTAAAGCTAAGGTTAACGGCAGTTTCCTCACTCGAAATAGATGTCAGTGACGGGCGAGCCCAGGATTTGAACCCCGCACCTACTGATACGCGGTCGAGTGTCTGACCGCAGATATCAATCAATTTTAGTACCACATGTTTTATCATTAGGTTAAACATGTTAACAACTGGAATTCAAGTTAAGAAGAAGAAGAAGATGATGATGATGTTTAACCATTAGGCAGTTTAGTCAATTACCCATGCTACCAGTCCGGTGAATGTCTGAGACTGTCAGATTAGCTCTACCGGAATTAGCTCAAATAAGACCAAAAATGCAAATATTCTTAATTGCAATTCAGCATTGTGGTAAGCATGGAGCATCCATCGACAAGAGAATCTCTTTAGCAGATCTTCGCGCTAAGGCCATAGTAAATTCTGAAGAGTAGGTCTATATCTCTGGGCGAGGGGTTTAGTTTTCAGTAGCAGAGAGAGAGAGAGAGAGAGAGAGAGAGAGAGAGAGAGAGAGAGAGCGAAGAGAGAGAGAGGATAGGAGAGAGAGATAGATAGAGAGAGAGAGAGAGAATTAAAAATTGAGTTCTAGTATTTCTTGGCAGCGTCTAGTGGGTGAATATTACCAAATATATATATATTTAAAATATATTATAATAGCCTCTACTAATGTTTAATGGTTGCTGTACTCAAAGAAGTTTGTGCCGCTAACATACGTGCAGATAACAAAAGCTTTTATAACAACCTTTTAATTAATAAATGATAAGAATTAAAATGAAGGTAATCTAATAGCTTTAAAATGATCCATGGCTGATATTATGAATCTAAGGGGGTCTATTCGTAAGGGTATCGGGGATATGACGTAACAGATGAAATGTTCCCCTTGTACGTAAGAGACCTGAGTTTCTAAGCCCAGGTCATTCAGCAAGTGATGGATATCCCCTTGGTCCCATGAAGGGCTAATCATGTGCCGGAGCTTGTTGCCAATTAGCAATATCAGTAGCAAAGATGTGATTAGCCATGAAAAGGATTGATAGCAACCTGTAAGATCTTATAGAGCAGTCTAAATGGGTTTTAAAACTAGCATGTAAATGGTTTTGAAGACTTGCTCTCAAATAGAACTCAATCTAACATAATGCCTCTTACTTATGAAGTAAATTGGGAGTTAATCTTCGATTTCAAAGAGTGATGAGCCTCCCGTACGACACTTTTGGTACCTGATCGGAAATGATTAAAGTTCTGCTCATTATACGGCCACGTGGGATTTAGAGAATCTTGTTCTAAAACAGATAAAGGAGATTTTATTCGACAATATTTTTCAAGCATCTAAAATAAATCACCTGCATTCTTGGATGCCGTATCAGAGTACTTGCATACAAGCAGAGAGCATTGTTATTAAAATTGTTATTATTATTATTATTATAATCATTGTTATTATTATTATTACTATTATTATTATTATCATTATTATTATTGTAATTTTAGTATTAGAAAAAATAGTATTAAAATTTGTACTAATGCCATTATTAATATTACTCTCGTTACTAATATTATTATTATGCATGAAAATAACAATATTAATACTTCTAAGATAACAATAACAACAAAAAGACTCATTAATATCAATAGTAGGCACTTCTAGCGATTTTTCATAGCATGATAGAGTTACAATGCATTTAGCTTCCGTGCCAGGTTTAACTTTCACCTTAGTCCGAGTGAAAAGGTTTTATACATAAAAAACTAACCGAAAAGTCATTTTTATCTATTCTAAGTTCTAAAATTGAACTCAACAAGTACAGTTAGCATCAGTGATAGGATTAACTGGTTGATCAATAGAGTGCTCTCGAGCTCGAGTGATCGAAAAAGTAGACTATTAGAAAATATATGTTCTTTAAACATGTCTTCTAGCAGAACACAAAAAAACTGAGAGAGACTGAGAGAGAGAGACTGAGAGAGACAGAGAGAGAGAGAGAGAGACTGAGAGAGACCGAGACAGAGAGAGAGAAACTGAGAGAGACTGAGAGAGACAGAGACTGAGAGAGACTGAGAGAAACTGAGAGACTGAGAGAGACTGGGAGAGACAGAGAGAGACAGAGAGAGACTGGGAGAGACAGAGAGAGAAAGAGAGAGAGAGAGAGAGAGACTGGGAGAGATAGAGAGAGAGAGAGAGAGAGGGAGAGAGAGGCAGGTTATATAATGACTTCTCTGGCCTAAATTGAATGATTGCCATTGAATCCAAGTTTCGCATCGATGCCTATGCTATTGCACCTGTCAATCAAATGTAGGGTTCTGATTGTGCCACGGATTAGCGATCTCAGCAGATCACAGTGTGACTGTACATATTACAACGTGCTCACAATGTACGTCGCACATTGTGCAATGTACAGCATACACAGCATTATAACTACAAATAGGCCTTCTGTTATTATTTACCAAAATAAAAATACAGTAGGTCTATATATAGGCCATAGTCTGAGCCTACATATCAAAAATTTTAATTTGAACACAAATGAAAGAAGCTGGTAACGCTAACGTTAAAGTCAATTTCCACACTCAAAAGCGATATCAGTGACGGGCCAGGCCAGGATTTGAACCCCGCATGTACTGATCCGCGGTCGAATAAGTTACCGGCATCGCCACTGCCTCCAGCCAGTGAAGAGAAAGAGACGATAAATGTCGACAGATGATTCACAAAAGCCTGTAATGATAATATTCTGGATCTGCTAGCCTGAATGAATAACATTCTGGATAGAATCATCGAATAACATGAATAAATAGCAGGAATAACATGAATGAATAGCAGGATTGAATAACATGAATGAATATCATTCAGGTTAGCATGAATGAATAATATGCATTAATAAATAATAACATCTAGGATAGCAGAAATGATTAACATGAATGGATAGCATGAGTAAATGACATGAATGGATAGCATGATTGAATATTATGAATAGGTAGCATTCTAAATTTGACATCTATTATGATTTTTAGCAGAAAGAACAAGTTGAAATTCTTGTATTTGTAGTATTGTATAGGAAAAATCAGAATTAGGTCTAAATTAAGAGATTCGTGTAATAATAAAGAAACTAGAACATATATACTCTGTAATTAAATTGTCATCTGCACATAAACAGGCGTAAGCTGTGATTATCTCATTAACATTACATTACAGAGTCAGGAAGCAATTACTTGTACATGCTTGTTTAAGACTCAAAACTTATTGCGTATTAATTTCCACATGAAGCACCGACTTCCTTGTCAGTAAAGACACATCGCTACGGTAGGACCTTAGGCCTACAAATTACCATTTTTAGAATGTCAAACGGAATTATGATTTAAAAAGCCTTTTAAATGCAGAAACTGAATTCATTTCTTTTTTTAGATAATCATCTGGACGTGTTGCACGATTAATCTAGAGATAGGAATTTTATGAATTTTCAGAGTTCGGTTCGGTTCGTTGAAAATGAAAGTTCGGTTCGGTTCGGGTTCGGTTAGAACAAGGGTTTGGTTCGGGTTCGGTTTGCTTTCCACCTCACATGAGTTCGATTCGAGTTCGAAATGGTTTGGTTTGAATAATGTTAGTTTTTCTTTCCTTAATGCCCATGCTTCACATTCATATAATAGCGTGGTCCATACCAAGGTTTTCGCTATATTTATCTTAGTGTCTTTCTTTAGGCTTTTTGTTAAAAGTTCTTTCTTATTATCGAAGACTTTTTTTGCTTATGCAATCCTACTATATAGTTTAGTCTCTCATTTCTCATCATCTGTTATAGTTTGACCTAATTATTTGAAACTCCTTACCTGTTCCAATTTCGTAACATTTATTGTAATATTGACTTCACCTCTATTCTGGGATACTCTCATCACTTTTATCTCTATGATGTTAATCTTAATTCCATGATTTAATGCCGTATCATTCAGACTATCCATTATCTTCTGTAGACCAGTCTCACTTCCCTATACCGTTCCTCTGTAACGCTACAATTCCTTTATATCGCTATATGTTATTAATTTAAAAATTTGTGTCGGAATCAGCATTACCTGATATATGCTGTTAGATACCGTAAGACATGTAAATACAAAAACTAATATATATGTGTACTGTTCTTATTATATTTATAAAATGTCAACCATTCTCCATAATATCTTAATGAAGACTTTGGAAAATATCTGAAAAGAAAAGTGCTCTTTTTCTCCTGGAGCTGGCGAAGGAGAAAGGCACTGCAAGAGATCGGCTCGGTTCGGTTTGGACGAAGGCAGGGTTCGGGCTCGGTTCGGGTTCGGTCAGAGTCTGAGTTCGGGTTCGGTTCGGGTTCGGCCAGAGTCTGAGGTCGGGTTCGGTTCGGGTTCGGCCAGAGTCTGGGTTCGGGTTCGGTCAAAATTCCAGATTTTAGGGTTCGATTCGGGTTCGGTTCGATTCCCATCTCTAGATTAATCCCTAGATTACAATCAACAGACTAAACTGAGCCCTTTATGCATCAATCATAAAATAACAACACATATTATTGTTACAACCACAAAAATTAATATGCGAAATATCTATTTGGCATTCTATAGTCTGCTTTATCCAGAATAGTTCACATCATACTATATACATGTACTAGACTATATTCCGAACCCACAACTTACTGCTCATGCAACAAGTACTTTGCTAGTCTAAACCGGAGTCGAGATATTGCCTTTTATGCTATCAAATGTTACATTCGTTACGGCATAGTATTTCACTGAATGGAGTGGGAGTAAAGGAAAGGACAGGATCAACAATAAACTGCAGTTAGAATAGAAGATTGATATAGGTAGACGCTAAAATAGATGCCCGACACAAACCCGCGTAAAGTAACCTGACGCTACGAACTCTCTTTACGATATCAGATATTAAACTCGACAGGGACGCAACAAAGGAATTATCTGGGTAAAGCTTTCCAGAATGATAACTGTGATTAAAAAAGCTGGTAAAGCTAATGTTGTCGTCAGTTTCCTCACTCCAAAGCGATGTAAGTGACGGGCGAGCCCAGGCATTGCACCCCGCACATACTGATGCGCGATCTAATATCTAAAAATAAATAATATTAAAAAGTATTTTGTACAAATTTAATTAGATCATTATTCAAAAGTATGCCACAGTGCTAAGCCGGTAGTATGTGATTGAATAACCGACTGTGGAACAGTAGATGCAGAGTTCAAATTCAGTGCTCGTCCTGTCTTAACGTGTAATGCTTTCGAGCCTTGAAACTGATATTAAACCAGACTTTAGCCTCTATTAGATTATAAAAGGATTCAGACCCCTATGCCACATTACAGCGCGTATGACATGTCCAGAAGGGATGAAATGAAAGTGACTGGGGAGTACGGAGAAAGGATTGGGAAGTGGATAAGATATGGCTCCCTGCCGGGATACCGGATGTGACTGCGGTCTCTCAACCGCAGTCTGCCCGACCAGCGATCGATCGTCGCTAGGCTGGCAGCTGAATAGAGGAGAGTTAGAGACACGAAGAGAGAGAGAGAGAGAGAGAGAGAGAGAGAGAGAGAGAAGAAAGGAATAAATAGAGATAGGTAAAAGAGAGAGAGAGGGAAGAACGGGATAAATAGAGGTGTAGAGATAAGTAAGAGAGAGAGAGAGAGAAAAAAAAATAGAAGAACGGGATAATTAGAGGTATAGAGAGAGGTAAAGGAGAGTAGAGAGAGAGAGAGAGAGAGAGAGAGAGAGAGAGAGAGGAAAGATGAGATAGAAGAGAGTTAGATAAATAGATGTTAAGAGAAATGAAAAGAGATAGAAATAGAGATAAGGATAAATAGAGGTATAGAAATAGGTAAAGACGGAGAGAGATAGAGAGAGAGAGATAGAGAGAGAAAGAGAGAGAGAGAGAGAGGAGAAAAGGACAAATATAAATTTGGAAATAGGTCAAGAAAGAGAGAGAGAAAGAGAGAGAGAAAGAGAGAGAAAGAGAGAGAGAGAGATAGAAAGGAGGAAGACAAGAGGCAAGATGATATAGATTTAAATATATAGAGATAGGGAGTGTAAATGGATTCAGAGAAGTAACCTGACGGTTGTGGCGAGCAAGAAAACGCGGTAAATATCAAGATAGATTTCATCACCCAGCCAAGGTTCATGAGTGGCAGACTTAAGTGGTCAACACGGAAATTGCTGTAGGTTTTGCTGAAGTTCCCAATAATAAAACTTAAAGTAAGGCTAGTGTATATAGAATATACAGCGTACCTAGTGTGCATAGTGTGAGCCTGTCTAGAATATTCTTTGCATCTCAACAACATTAACAACAGGCACAGCGAAATTTAAGCAAAAAAAGCCAAAGCCATTTTAACGTCGGCTTCCTGCTCGAATAGCATGTAAGTGACGGAGACAGCACTAGATTTGAACCCTGCAATTACTGATCCGCTGTTGAACAACTTACAAAGAAGCCACCGGTTTAGCCAAAAAGCCAAAGTATGATATAAAAATACACAAAGGTCTCTTTTAACCAAGAACTGGAAAACCAGTCCCAAGATGATTCACAAAAGGAAGAGATGTTTATCCTTTAGTCACATGTCAAGAACACCACTAATTAACGATCCATCGATCCTCAATCAATCAAGCAATAAATAAATATATATAAATTATAAAGATATGTTAATATACTAATTATTAGTTAGAAATAACGATAATTAATAATAATTACAATAAAATATTTAAAATAATTGCTATAAATTAATTATAATTTATTTTTTCACTGCCCCACGAAAAATTACCTTACTAGAACTAAATATAAAATGAAGAATGCACTATTGCCTTCTTCATTTTATATTTAGTTCTACATTAAAAAAGGTAATGACTTAGTATAAAAAGTAGAGCATTTCATAGATTCATTTTATGTTTAGTTCTTCATTAAAATAGGTGACGATTTAGTGTAAAAAGTAGAGCTCAACGTAAAGTTAAATTGTATTTAATAAACAATTTATAGATCAGATATTGATTGAACCATTTTGATTTTGATGTCCGCCGCGCCATTTCTTTTTGACTTTGTTTGGTGATTTCCAGCGAAACCTTTCATGGTGACGCTTTTCCTCATTTTGAGCTGCTCATGGATCTTCAACTACAAGAATGAAAGGTCAGACACAATTTGTTATATAACTTAAATAATGATTTTACTACTTGCAATTCATCAAATTTTTGTGATAAAATATTAAAATGTTGACCGATAATAACAATAAGCTGTTCATTGCACTTTTCATATTAACAACAGTGACCTGCTTCTTTTTTATTGCAACAATTACTAACCGATTGTGTGCTTCAGATTCATTAAAACTACTATTAACTGTTTAACCAGAATTGACCACAATTAGCTGTCATCACTCCTTGCATTCATCATTACTACATAAGGTATAAGGTAAAGAATAAGAAAGTATGTATACAAGACTTATTTAAATCGTCAACCAAACTCAATTATGTAAACTAATGTATTAGATTTCACCTACATGTACATTGTACAACGCATTTCAAGATTTCTCACCAACAAAATTTCAAAATCTGTCATCTTGCGTAAAACTGAAAAATTTAAATTATCTACCCTCGCTGTAGGCTTAAACAATTTCTAACCCATATCCACTCCATCCAAGGGTAGCTAATGCGAAGCAATCCATTAGGGTCAAAATCAATTGGTCACTCTGCTTTCGCCCAATCACTATTAACAAATTAATTTCAGTCACATAAAGCATCAACAAATCAGCGTCATTTCAATATTACTAACAAATCAATTTATTCTAAACCTCTACTTGTATTTGAGGCGGGGTTTAGCGCATTCGTAAAGCGTTTATTCATAAAACCGCGTTAACTGCAATCATCACATCAAAGGCAATAATTACTATTCATGGAAAGTGCAGGGAATAACAAAAACCAACAAGAAAAACAAAAACAATGACTAATCAAAAAGACTTTATACCCCGTACGATATGCCATGGATATAACTACAAGTAGGCTTAGACAATAAAAATAGCATTTCAATAATTATTACCTAATCAACTTTGGTTTCATCACAACCTTTTGTGCAGTCATTGTTGAACTTGAAGCTAAAGATCACGCGCTACGCGCAGTTCTTTACTGCCATTAACTGACACAAGCAGAGGCCGATTGCATTATTTATAGAATTTCAACATCTCTTGCGGCGCCAAGTGCTGACTAAAGAGAGACGCAGAATGCTATTTTAATTGAGAGGTTAGTCCACTGTACAGTGTACAGCATGCTCCTGCAGAGTTGCTTTCTTGCCTATTGAGCTGGTTTATTCAGTGTCGCGTTAACAATTGTTTTCTCAGTATCTTCTGTTGACTTCTATAGTTTAGGAAACTAGTGCTAAAAGGTTTTTCGCTAAATTGTAAAAGAAACATCTTACATTTTCAGAAATGTTATAATAAATTAAGACAGGTTTAATTGCGAAAACATATGTCCATTAAGTTTTCTGAACATGCTAGGATGATTAAGCTTGTAGCACGCTGGCCTTGTAAAGAGGAAGTCTCGGTTTGAAATTCCACTAGGGCCTGTCTCTGAGAGCATCCTTCCTTGATGCTGTTCCAAAACAGAAGTTAAGCATAGCTTCAAATTTTGGCCGCTTTAAATTTGTCTCCTTATGTATAAGTAGAAAAGTAATATTTCCGCCTCATCCCCGCACAGGATTATTCACATTCATGCTACTAGCAGGGACCGGTCAACCACTTGCCGCACAATGTCTGTCACGATAAATGTCTTCCAGCTATTGAAGCCTCAGCTGTTGGCGCCTCAGCTACAGCTCTGACGATGAGTCCAGCAGCTAAGCAGCTTTCAACTGACAGACCACAGTATCAATGCTGCTCCAGCACCGCAGCAGTGCCGGCCTATGTCCGCAACTGAATGGATTATTTGTCCGAAATCCAAGGACCGCCATGGAACCGTCCATTTCATTCCGTCTGGTTTCGCAGCTAAAGCTAACAAATTCAGCTGGGCAGCAATCGTCAGATCCTTTCTGAATGTTTTTCTCGGATCGGCTTGCTCAACAACTATCCGAACAACGGATTAACGTGTCACGACTTTCTCCAGTATTCTCGGGTGATGGAATGTAAGACGAATCTTGTTTCTAAGTTTTATAGCATATACAGGCTAGCTGTACTTTCTTTATTAAAGACTTTCAATGCATCGGTAGGTTCTAAGTAAGTAGAATGTTAGTTAGAGATTTCGAATTAAGTCTTAATGCAAGAATACGCAAGCTAAGAAGATAAAGAAGAATACAAAAATGGGCGACTTAAATAATTAAATTAAATCATTAGAAAGAAACATAGCAATCAATCAGTCAATCAAATGGACATTTAATCAATCATGAAATCAGTTTTTTACTTACGAAATGATGTTTTAAAATTCTATAGCTTAAGTATTTAAGCATATTTTTCTTTCCCTGTATTGATAATGTTCGCAATAACAAATAATTAACACTAGTTAAAATAATTAATCTATGGTTAATAAATAATTTTAAATTCTGACAAACAATGTTGACTACGTTCCTAACATCATTACCTGAGAATGAAAGGAACGTTAACCAGCAGTTTTGTTGTCTTGTTGTTATGTATTACGTGTATAATACGTATTACATGCATAATACAAATTGCAAACGTGCCACTTCTCAGTAATATTTTATTACGAAATTAGCTCTCTCACGCTGAGTGAAATATTAGGTCGCTGAAATATCGCTTTTGAAATTAATTATCGCAGCCTCTATTTCCATAGCTAGAGCTAAATGATTCACATTTTTAAATATCATTGTCTATATGATCATTGCTATAATTTATATGAACTCTACAATTTGTTTATAGACATTTTGTATAGAGTATACTTCTTTCAGAGCCATATAGGCCTACATATAATATAGACTGTGCTTGAAACCTGCCATATAACACAATATGGAATATAGAAGGCCTTTTGCAATATTCGCATATTTAATTTATTTAATTTAGTAAGATGCCAAAACTCAACGTTATTAAAGTTTTGGCATATCTCAAATAAGACTAGGTTGTAACATTTGAAGTAGAAATCGTAATTTATAGTCTGAATAATACGACACTGAAATATGGACTGAAGAATAACATCAAAAAGAAAGTGTTGAGTGTCCCATGATAGTTTGAAGTCAATATTATAATAAACGGTACGTGAGTTTTGAATAGGCAAGGTGTTTCAAATGTTTAGGTCCTACTATAGCAGATAATGGGAAATATGACACTGAAATATGTAGGAGGATTCTACAAGTAAAAAAGGCATTCGGTAATAGGAAAGAACTTTTAACAAAAGGCAAAAGAAAGACACAAAGATAAAGATATTGAAAATCTTGGTATGGTCCACGTTATTTTATGGATATGAAACATAGGCCATAAGAAAGGAAAGTATTAGGAAACTAAAGGCATTGGAAATATGGATATGGAGAAGAGTAGAAAGGATTAGCTGGACTTAAAAGGCTACAAATGAAGAAGATCTAGGGAGAGTTGGTACAGATAGACAGTTGATATATGCATTAAGAAATAGGAAGATGAGTTTGATAGGACACATTCTAAGGGGAAGTCCACTAAAAGTGGTCATAGAAGGCAGTATGGAAGAAAACTGAGGGAGAATCAGGCCGATATTAGCAATGTTACAGTAGATGATTTAAATATCTCATATGTGGACATGAAGAAAGCAGCAGAGAGAAGAGTTCAGGCATTATATGCCATGGACCAGCCTGTAGGCAGTGCCCTAAGAGAGAGAGAGAGAGAGAGAGAGAGAGAGAGAAAGATATCAAAACTCTATTTATTCTCGATGCGTTTTTCTCAATAATGAGCAAAATATCGATCAACTAATAGTTTTAGCATCACACGAATTATCGAAGCAGTAACATTCCTCGAGAGGGTCATTCAACACCGAAGTTGGCTAACGAAGTTGACGAAGCATCTAAGTTGAACATTTATCTAAGATGACCATGGCCCTACGTTAACAGATTCATACGCTCACTACTTCACCAGTTTAATATTCTTGCCATTAACAAGACCAAACAACGTCTCAGAGCTAAACCAGGCTCTGATATACTCATCAGAGATCAGAATTGATGGAAAATTTGCTTCATATTACATTAGTAAATTATAGGCCGAGTTTAAATTTCAGCCTGGTCGTTATTATATTACCGATATATTGGTAATACTATAACATACATGTATATGTTAAGCTTCGCTTTCTAGCTTTGTCGAAGTTTTAAAGGCAATTGAAACTACTACAATGTCAGCGAGTGTGAACACTTGACTACATGTATATTGGTTCGATATTCTATTCCTGATTAGCAGTTGCATTGGCGTAGTTCAAGGCCTAACTTCTGACGTTTGAGAGACGAAATTGACTCAAACTTCGATCGAAGCCTGTTTAACCATTGTCGGTCACTGAGGAGATTGTGCAAAACCTTTTCCACTATGCCGTGCTCACTTATTCACGTTAATTATGAACTGATGGAGTTTTAATTCATTCATTCATTCAACCTTTATATTTGTTTTCCATATCAATGATAAGCAACAAATAGAGAATACTTAATTATAAAAAATAATAAGATAAATTAGAAATTAATTAATTATATTTTTCACTGGCATGTGACTGCCTACCTGTAGGCCTATATCGTACAGGAGCATATAGCTGTTGTGCATTTCATCGTATTTATGTTTCCACGTTACCTCATCGTGTTTCAAACTGTTTAAATATTTTATGATCGCATCAACATCATTACTGCATGACAGAATTGATATCGATTTCAGATTTTTTCTCTGATATGTCTCGAGCTTAGTGAATCGTTTTGTTGTCATACTATGACATTAGGCAAAAGTTCTTGATACAACATTATGCCCAACTGAATGATGGTAATCATGTATATGTTATTTTTATTTGTGAAAAGTTCTTCTATGTAACCTATGTGTACTTTGAAATGAGTTAAATACTGTATGTCACGCTTCTTGAGTGTTGAACAATTATTACAATTATTACCTACGTTACACTGATTTTATTAGAATTATGTTTTACAGTTTTTGTAGAATTGTATTTATTACGTTAGGTTATGCTGAATTTATACACTAAATAAGCTGTTCAATTAGTGTTAAATATAAATATTAAGCTACATTGCACTGACTTTATTATAGTAATTAAGATATGCAGTTAGTGTTGAATTAATATAAACTTGCTTGAATTTGAATATAATATATGCAACTAATGCAAATGATTAACGTAACATAAAAAGCACATGATTTAATAAATAGCATTTTGCATTTCTAGGTGATAAATTATTTAATTTAAACTTGCACATGAACACTAAATATCATGTAGGCCTAAAATAAAATCTCAGAACTAGGCCTATTTAACTCGTTGTAAGCGGTTTAATACTCTTTTCTTCTACTTTTTTGGAATATAAACTTTTTATATTTTAATATTTTTTAAACGAAAAGCCGAATTAGCGAAAAGTTCTACTGAACTTGCGACAATTCTAATGAAAACACCCTGTTAAATGTTGAGATGCAGCTGAAACGGATGAAAATGTTGGTATACAGTATATGAAATAGAGTTGCATTGAACGCACGTTTGTTTTGAAGAATGACGGATGATGAAATGCACTGCCAGTAATAATAGAAGAGAGATATTCAAGAAAAGATAAAATGTATTAATGAGCAAATAAACGAGGACATCGAATGCAGATCAAAGAAAACTTATCAAGGTATTTAATGCCATAAAATGATAGAATGGTGTAAAGATTTAGCGCTCCTACCCACATGTCTATGCAGCTCATTTTAATTAAGAGATTGGAGTATTAACGAAATGAATTGTATAACTACATTTACATTTTAGGACACCAATTGTTATTATTTGAAATGTTAATATTGCTAGAAATATTCTTAGTTAGATGGTATGCACATAAAACTAAAACTAAAGATGTATGAGCGAATTTATGTATTTAATTATATATATATGTACATGTATGTATTTTCTTTCTGCAGTTAATTTGAAAGAATATAAACTACTGCAAATTACTATCTACATTCAAGCTCTATGAAAAAGACTATCAAGCTCTTTGGATTACATTTCAGCTACGATAATTTAAATAAACCATCGTTAATTAATTATTTAGCTCTCTATTAGATCAAATCATCCTCTGGATTACAGTTTGGATTACTGTCGATATAAACATGACTTCAAACGTTAAGTCTTCTGATTCAGTTCCCACTAGCAGTACCTCATTACCTCAAGCAGAAAATCATAAAGAGTCTTTCAACCACAACAAGGGTCATGAGAAGAATCACAAACACAGCAGTCACGACCATGGTCGAGGTCATGACGACCATGGTCGCGGTGGCAATGGTCACGGGCGTGCTCACCATCGACCCGACCACGAGAAAGGTCACGACGACAAGACTAGGCATTCCAGCGGTAACGGACCAGAGGGTCCGGGTTCAACTGGAGATATGATCCATGTTCCACTGGTACATGATTCCATGTCGTTCGAGAAGAGGCAGCAATCCCGATTGAAGGATATGGAGAAACGAGTTGAACAGGAGATGAGGAGAAAGAAGAGAGAGTGGGAGAGAGAGGTAGAGAGGATGAGGGATGAGTTCCTTCAGCTCTATCCAGCTGATCGCACCTGGGGCAGCGATGAATTGCTCAACGACCCACTAGTGGCTAAGCGCCGTGGCAGCACGGATATCTTAGACTCCCGAAAGATGAAAACTTTATTTCTTGACTATCCTGACTCCGGTCGTCGCTATAAACTTCGCTTTAATGTGGCCGGATTTGAGGCGAAGAACCTCCGAGTGACAACAGATGGAGACAGAGTTGTAGTAAGGGGTACAAAGAACGAGGAAAATGAAGAGGGAGAGATTACAGAGAGAGAATATTGCAGGAAAATTCAGAAACCACGCGACGTAGATTCTACAAAATTTAAGGCTTATCTTACCGCTGATCATATTCTCATTGTGGAAGCCCCTCTGCCCCCTACAAGTCTTAACCTGAGGAAGATCTTACACAGTCCGGTCAACTCTCCACACGGATCCTCCCATTCCAGGTCGCCGTCCAACAGTCCCGGCCCTGATACGCCGTCCAAGGAAAAAATCGGCGTTCCGATATTCCGTGAAGAGAACGGGCATAGGAGGTTACATCTTGTCGTTGATATGGGCGCTTCGTTCAAGCCGCAAGAAATTACAGTACAGGTAAGACTCTCTCTCTCTCTTAGTGCATTGCCTACTGGCAAGTCCATGGTATAAAGCGCCCCCACGCTTCTCTGTCTTCCTCCTTCCTCTTCATTTCATGAGTGGGTCTTTAAATCATATAACATACTTAATCTCGGCCTGCCTCTGCCTCTTCTTCCTTCCATCAAAGAAAAAAGGTAAGACAATTGTGATATTTATGTGACAGATTAATACAAGCAATAGCTTGTAAAGCTAAGGTTAATGTCAGTTTCCTCACTCGAAAGCGATGTCAGAGACGGGAGAGCCCAGGATTTGAACCCCGCACATACTGATCCGCGATCGACGACAAGTGATCAGCAAGTGATCTTGTTTCTTATGTTCGTCACTAGAAATGCACTATGCATCATATACACTACTAATTCCATAGAACGTAATTACATAAAGCCTAATAATGAAAGTACGCATATGTGCACAAGAATAAAACTAAATTAGACTACAGAATATAAACAGTGTATATGGTGTTTACAAAGTTCAAATATAAAATATAAATTATGCGGCTGAATCTCTCCAAGACGAACATCCCTGACTCAATTATCCTCTGAAAGTTTTAAGTTGGTGATCACAAATATGTGTTGTAAAATGGTGATAATTTGTGAAAATGTTGCAAATTATTTTTTATTTTTTATTACTCTATTAATATGGCAATGGGACGGAATTGAGCGCACTTGATTAAGATGCACGTCAATAAACGGAGTTAAGCAACGTCGAACCCAGTTAGTACACGGTTGAATGACCAATTTTAAAGACCGAGTGCTGATAGCATGATATGAAAAATTTCCTAGTTTCCTAGATCATAGATTCATCATATGTAACTAAAGACATGCTCAGCAGAAAAATTACACTTCATCAGCATGAACATTGTCGGCAGAATAAAATCTGCCAGTCCGCTAAATTCCATTTTAAAATGAATCTCTGCCTTACTAGATTCAACAGCAACGATAGTTTAAAGAGTGTGACATGCTCTAAAAAGAATTCAGTTAAACAATTTTAAATTCAAATTCAATTAGACATGTGAATGAATAATATATTACTGTATACGAACAGAAATAATCTAGACATTTTGTGCGATTGTCAGTCACTACTGGTCTTTTATTAGCAGTTTCTAAAGTCTGATTCTGTCCAGAAATTCAATTATGCAACTTATCAGTCCTCGAGAGTCAAACACCTCCGGGAATATATTCCGTGTGCTGGTGCTTTTTAAGCAAGTACTTTATTCCTGTAATCCAACAGAGGTTTTCACTGATCAGCATTAGATAATTCTCAGCAACTTAAAACTGCTCAGTCGTTCATACTACATCTAGAAGACAGGCTACTATAATAATTGTGCCGCAGGTCTGAGATGCATTATGATGATCTCCATGACATTACTTGCTTTGATCTCACTGATATCACTGATATCACTTTGACATCACTGATATCACTGTGATCTCACTGATATCACTGTGATCTCACTGATATCACTGTGATCTCAATGGTCTTACTTTGATCTCACTGTCTGCGTTTTGATTCATCCTAAACTTGCACTCTGAATTTAGTTTTAGTTTAATTGATATTTTCACTTATCTATTGCTTTCTTTTAGATATGTAGTTAAGCCTATTAACCCTAGCTCTAGTTAATATTTATAGGATATTATATTCCACAGCTATCACTTTTCTACATGAAATTAGTTAGCTATTCTTTAGCTGCATTTTTAAGTGCTCTAGCTAATATTTATATATCAGTTAACTATTGCTATATGTATTGATATATATATATATATATATATATATATATATATATATATATATATATATATATATATGTATACATATATTTATTTAATCCATTTAATTGGTAGATTGGTACATTTAATTGATTGAGGCCTAGAAAATGTCGCTGGCAAATATCTTTCTGCATTTATTTTCGTTCAATCCAGAGAATATGGTTTAAAGGATTGCAGACGTCATAATTAAATTAATACCTTAAATAGTCATTAGTTTCCAAAAATACTGTTGCTCTTCTCATCCAGAATATTTTTGATTTGCCATAGAATCTAAATGTAGCAATGATTGTCATATATCCTAGAATTTGCTTAGTCTGTCGTCAAATATCATTAACGTCATCACCAAGAGACAACTTTGTGGTTGGAAAACAATAGAAAAACTGACTAAATATAAAATATCTCAAGCGCAATCTCTCAATCCCTCTCTCCGTCGCACACACACACATACACACACATACACACACACATGCACACACACATGCATACACTAGTGTACTTCCTAATCACATACATAATTATACACAACAGTTAATATATGCCTAAAGTACTGTACGTATACTACTACTCGCTACTGGTAAGCTATATGCCTATAACAGACGCTTAATGCCGTCTGGTCGAGTGTAAATATAATAATTTTGATAGTGTATCACTTCTCTTAATTGTATATTGCACCTGAAACGCCACTAATACAAATGTATTGAGATATGCAAAATGACGTTTATTTCTTATTATTTAATTGATTTTTGTAGGTAGGTATAAAACACGGTAGGTCTATGTTGTTCAAAGAACGCAAATATTTGCAATGAATGGTAGGCCCAATATTTAATTCATTAATTTTTAAATGTCACTAACTTTTTATTATACTTTCACAAGAGAAACATACTCTTAATGGTTAGCCAAGATAATGCTTGAAAAAATTTAATCATCTTTGTTTTCTGTATAAATTTCAATTTTATCTTTAGAATGAAATTTCACTTAAGCTGAGACAGGATGCTTATTTTGTTGGGCTTCTTAAATTGCATTGACTTTCAACACTCAAGTGACAATTAAAGCAGAGTAGTTTAGCGTCAGTTTCCTGTTTGACAGTGACAAGAACTACAATAGATTTGAATTCTAAATCTACTGATCAGAAATCCTATATCTAACCCATCATGTTAAAAGCCCAACCCAATTAAATGGCATAACCTAGGTCAGCATTTAACGATTCAATAAATAGAATAAATTGCAAATTTAATTTAATTACTTTTTTTCTCAATTTAGTTTGTTTTTCTAATTAAGTAACATTTTAGTAGTTTCTAGTAATGCTGGTCTATACGGTTATATTTTGCCATGACAAGATTTATCTATTAAGGAAATAGGGCTAAGATTTTGAAATTCTTGAAATCCCATGTTTATCCCTAGAAGTTTGAAAAATCTAAACTAAAACTGCACGTTAAGTGTATCTGACGTGAATATACTGAGGAAGATCATGCGAAAATATTTGGTCATAATTCAAGTCATATGATCGTCCTAGGGCCGGTTCTTGTCAAAGATGTGGTCATAAATGGGAAACACTTAAGCATATATTTTAAGTAACGATTTAGTAACCTGATGAGTGAAAGAACTGATAAGGGAGCGACAGAACGTAAGAATTGCAACTAATTTGTATCGTAATGGATAATCTACGAAGAGTAAAGCAAAAAAAGATACATGTTTGAATTCTGTCATAAACTCATTCTAAATAATATTCTGTAAATATACAGTCAACTTTTCATTTTTTCTCAATTCCTTTGCAATCTTATGAAGTAAAATGTATATGCAAAGTTTCTATTGGTAAAATGTACGAGGTTGCTATATAAAAACCATGAATTTTGCTGCTTTCATAATTATTGCTAGAATTTCGTCCGTTAAGCCAAATCATTGTTAATAAGACTCTGATTGTAAGAGTATAAATCGCGTAAAGCAATTCATCTTGAATTCATTTAATAATATTAAATGAATTAATGTGATTAAATGAATATCTCCGAGTTATGTCTGCTCTACTGCAGAATAGACCAGCAGTAAGCTGAAGTATCATAAGAGGCATCTAAGAAACAACTGAGGAATGAAATCTGTAACCATTTCTAAAGTCATATTTTCAAAGATAAAAGCTACGTTGAGGATTCGGAATGAATTAAAAATTTGGATTGAGTAAAATTCATAGTTACCGAAGTGTTCTTGCTGAGTGTGAATGCAAATTGAGAGTAAAAATATGTTCACAACTCATTCCTGTTTCCTTCATGATATTCCTTGAAGGGAAAGAGCGAAATATTTTGAAGCGCCGTTTAAAAATGATCCTTAACACTTTAAAAGTGCTATTATTATACCTCAATTAATCAGAATGATTAATGGTATACAAATAATTTTGTTCTTTTGCATATTATATAGCCCTAGTACCACCTGGAGTCAGTTTTGTATGACATCTTCTGTAGTCTAAGACTCTATAAAGAGCAATAAATATTTATTTCATGGATTCTTTACTGCATATGTTCTTTCTTTGAAGCCTGTGATTGATTACTAAGGTTACTAAACTCTCGGTGTCATCTGCTTTATATTATGTGCCATTGACTTTTTGTATAAATTCTAACTTATATATTAAAATTGACGACTTAATCTTTGGACTGGTTTTTCTGGATCTTGGAATTTACTTAATTTTGGATATTCTTCTTGCTCACCGGTATGGATTTGTCTACATAGTGCGCTCGGTGTTGTCATGGACGACAGAAGCAATCTTTTAATTATTGTAATTATTATTATTATTATTATTGTTATTATTTCTTTTTTTCTTTTTTATACCCCGGGTGTAATGAACCCGAGGTTTGATTGAAATGATTCAAGCAATACGTGCTGAATCGCCGCCCGGCTACTCGAGGTCATTATTATTATTATTAATTTATTAATTACTGATCGATTTGAACTTATTGATTAAACGTTCAAATTTAATTACTTATTGCCATCAAGTTATCTCTGACTGGTTTCCTGGATTTTGATACGCGCCGCTTATTGGACCCCTAACTCCTTTCATTCGGTTCGGAGTTGGTTCCATAGTGTTCACTGTTATCATTGACATCAGTAGTTCAATTTTATTTTGGTATTCTATTTTAATTTTTGCACATTTACGCCTACTAAGGTTCGAAGACCAAGCAAAATTCTCTATTACAATCAATTTCTGGCAGAAGTTTCAGGCATTTTAAGCACATAGAGCAATATTAAAGATCATGCCAAGTAAAATATTGAGTAAAAAAGTGAAATATTTGCATAAATACTGAAAATACTTGCAGTACATTTTCAATATTTGCGTAAGTGAATTTGTCTGTAATCAAACACTTTGTAGCATCATCTGGAAATAAAAACCCATACAACTCTACGATCTCATTTGCCGAAGAAACAGGAATTCATTTTAGTACCAGATGCATAACATGCATAATTTATGATGCAATCTTCTCCCGTGCATTTGTGGCAGCAACAAATCCGAAAGATTTCTTTTGAAATTGGAATAATGCGAATAATTCGTTATTTTGCTTTACAAACAGAGGCAGTTCTGATCTAAAAGTATCTTATTATTTTATCTTTTTAATAAATAATTCGGAATAATTTATATTGCTATTGTGGTACTGAAAAATTTTAATTTATTGCACTCTTCCCTAGTCAACTATAACACTCTTCCTATCTCCTAATTAATTTAAAGAGTGCTGAATGGAATTTCTAGAACTAATTATTGAATAATTGTTGTTAAAATTGTATGCGAAATATTTTTTAAATCGAGCCTATAAAATTAATGTTCAACGATAAGTTTTTGGGTAAGTAGTTAATTAGGACCATGTTGTGTCCGAAATGAAAAAAATATGAAATTCGCCCGTTTTGTGTTCCGGGTTGTAGAAGAATAGACCAGCTGTGGACTGCATTTGTCATTAAAGGCGACGAAGCACTAAGACCCAAACCAACATCAGAAAGGGCATTCGATTAGTGATCGCCTAGGCTCCCGACAAAATTTTCTAATCCCGACCAAAGTGAAACTGAGATTCAATGGGAGAAGATGATGATGATGAATCAAATACTAAAAAATTATTTTTAAAGCTTTATTGAAATTAATGTTGCTTTAATAAATAAAGTTACACTTAACTTAAATAATGTAAAAAACCCTGGATCCGAGATCCACTATAGCAACTTAGCTATAAGCAATAAGCTATCCTGGACACTACCAATGCATGGCTCTCTCATTCTCTCTCTCTCTCTCTCTCTCTCTGTCTATGTCTCTTAGTGTACTGTTTTGTGGCAGGTCCGTGTCCGTGGCATAGAATTCCACTTATTTCTGTATACTATGTTTCTTTCATTTAAGAATAACAATAATAACCTCCTACAATTTCTATAGGGAATCATATCCACATAAGAATGTAATTACTGTAATTCAATTAATTTCGCTCTTTTTATACTTAGATCATAAAGGAGAACAAGATTCTGGTGCGAGCCAAGCACGAGGAGAAAACCACGGAGCGACTTTCAAAGAGTAAGTATTACAAAGAGTTTGAGTTGGGAGAAAAGATCGAGACCTACTCGCTCAACGGAGTCCTCTCTGGAGAGGGAAAGCTGGTCGTTAGTGCTTACGCCAAAGGCCACGGTGACAATCAGATGAATAAATCGACCGTTTCCTTGCCCGCGGATAATCCGGGAGGTACCGGGGGTTCAGAGGTTCAGACTAGATCCGGTTCCGGTGATATAGTATTGAGCAAATGTCCGGATGATTCTGAAGTAAAGAAGTCATCTTCTGGTCCTGTAACATGAATGTCTAAGTATTTATATTTGTCTGTGTTGCTTGTTTCTGTGGGTGCTTGTAAGTGGATGTGAGAGTCTCTATTTGTAGATATGTGCGCTATTCCCCATGCTGGCGTATCTTATCAAACAATTTGAAGTTCGTTTCTTCCTATTATCAAGACATACAAGTATGGAGGACGACCGTTAAAATATATCATAAGTATAAGTGTATTAAATATAATGTAACGGTTTAACGACTGTTTCGTCGTCTCTGGGGCATTGTTGGGACGTATGAGTTGATTATTCTCGCCTTGAATTACACTGGATCATTGTTAAATTGCTTACGATTGGTTAAGACATCTGCCATCAGTCTCAAAATGATTATTAAAAACGATGCGCAGTAAAGTTTACAAATCTTTCGAAGAACAATGCTTTCCTTGTGATCTCTTTGTGAATATTATTAGAGAAGAGCCGCGTGGCCAAGAAATGAAGCTGTTTAAGTTAAGTACAGTAGTGAGTGATATTTCAAACATTGCTTTGCTGAGATGTGTACTGAGTCAATCAAGAACCAAAGAAAATTACGACGAACTTATAATAGTTCTTAACCATATGACCTAGTGTTTCTTGAGGCCTAAATAATAAATTCCACTTCTATTCGGTATGAAATCTGTGCAATGAATTGCGCAATAATATTTGAATAAATGTATACTGTACATTTCATTGCTTATCTACTGTAAGTGCGTATGCGTGTATTCTGTGAAGTAATTAAAACGTCGCTATATGTTTACCTATGCTCCTAAGTTTTTATATGTCTGTTATGTGCCCATTACTGTGCATTTTAAGCCTATATCGTTGTGCTTGATTATTGGTATCATCAGTGTGCAGTGCGTCCAATTGAGACGTTCATTTATGGAGGTTTCGACAAACTGTAAATTATTAAACATAGCCCAATATTTATACACTATATATATATATATATATATATATATATATATATATATATATATATATATATATATATACTGTATATATATACAGGGTAAGTAAAAAAGATTACACCTGCAAAACGTTTTAATATCTCAGGCTATTGTTAATATTTTCCAATAAAACTTTTACCAATTACTAATTTCTGAAGGGGTGGCCAATTTTTATCCATTTTTGGTACATGGATTGACCAGTTATGCCAGTTTCAGCAGAGCAACCCCCATTTTTTAATGTACTGTAAATATAAATTATATTTAATTTCATTTTTATTTTGACCCTGAAAAAGGTTTTTTGTAGTGGTTTCTAAAGAACCAGTTATATCTGCTAGCATTACTGCCAATTCGATATGCTTTCCTTCCGCTGCTACGCAGGACTGCAGTCGCTTTCGGAACGTTAGGATAGCCTTGTTGATTCCAGCTTGGGGCACTCTCTCCCAGGTCGATTGTAGCAGTTCCTGCAGTTCTGTCTTGTTTTTAGGCTTCGGCTGGTGTTTCAGATAGAGATGCAGCTTGGTTCCCTAGACTTAGTAATCCAGAGGACTTAGATCGGGAGAGTTTGGAGGCCATTCGTTCTTCTTAATGAAATCCGTGTTTCTGTCACTGATCCATTCCTGTGCATGACGAGATGCATTAGCCGGAGAACCATCCTGCTGAGAGATGGAACCATTTTATAGAAGAGCATAGCAATCATCAAACAGCTCCGGAAGCAAAGTGTTGACAATACTGAGAGTTCACATTTACCTTCTCGTCAGTGAAGTGCAATCTGCTCTTACCGTTGTAGCAAACGCCATTTTTAGGTAAAAATTGGGGTTTGCTCTGCTGAAACTTGCATAACTGGCCAATCTATGTACCAAAATGGATGAAAATTGGCCACCCTATCAGAAATTAGTCCTTTAGAAAGTGTTTAAAGTTCTATTTGAAAATATTAACAATAGCCTGAGCTATTCAAACTTTTTGCAGATGTAATCTTTTTTTTACTCATCCTGTATATATATATATATATATAGATATATATATATATGTGTGTGTGTATATATATATATATATATATATATATATGTGTGTATATATATATATATATATATATATATATATATAGGCCTATATGTCTATATATATATGTATATATATATGTATGCATACATGAATATATATATATATATATATATATATATATATATATATATATTCATGACCGCGCATAAATGTCAATTCGGTCTGCTTAAATATGTGTAAATACTAGTTCGTTTAACAGTAACCGATACTGACTAAATTTTACTCAGTTATGTAAATTTGAGAAGATTCTTCGTTTTATTCTTCAAATGTTGCCCCTAATACATTTGTAGTAGTTATCGAAGCTTTTTGTCAATGAAGCCCCGTGTATCAGGGCCGTGCTCTGTAAACATGCTTATCCATATGATGTGTTGGACGACCGCTAATTCTTTTCTAGATTATGAAACGGACTCTAAAAATCTAAACCACAATGGTAATTGCAATGTGTTACGTCTTGGATAATGTTCTTATTTATTTAATCTGAAGTTCTGCTGGCGAAAATATAGCTGTTAATATTCCGTTGTTACAATTTCATAAATCATTTACATTTATAGAGAAGTCTTGAATCACAATAACATATCAGAGGCGTTGACACTTGAATACGTTACCTGCTGTTTAACAGCAAGTGTTCAGCCGAGTCGTTCTGGTTGCAAATATAATAAAATATTTAATACAACGATATTAAAACTTGACTTGCATTTATGAAACAGAAAATTTCATGCAGGAAAGTTCACAATACAAAACTAATTGTGAACTGTAATAAATGAAACCTGACTAACAGGCCGACTGCATTTAATACAAAATATAGCGCGATAATGCAATGTATGTACGATTAAGATTCGTTTAGTATACATGTATGTTGCTTTTCTATTAACTCGTGTCTTTTTATTTAATCTTCCATTAACTGTGTATTATTTTTGTCCGTTTAAACTTACGTCCAATTATTCTATTACTGTTTCTTTCTAGACACCTAACAACAAATACAGAGCAATTGAAGTAACATAGTTTAATTTATTTATTTGCTTGCAGAAATGCATGTTCTGATAAGCAACTAATCGTAATGGAGGCCTAGATATAGGCCTACTTTACAATATGCTTATGTAGTTAGCTGGATATTAGACCTATATCTGTTATGCATAGTAGTGCGTGCCTTTAGTGCCAGTATAGGCCTAGGCATACGAATAATATAAGCATATATTGTAATATAATATAAGCATACAATATAAGCCGTAGCATACGCAAATGTTTTTTCAGATATTGGTTTGCACACAGATTCACATTCATAATTAAATCCTATAGATATGTCTGGGACTTAAACATAGGTATTTGGATAAGTGAGGATAAATATGACATGGACCTGAACTGGACTAAATTATGCCTACATGTAGGCTCATATCACGTAAGCCGACGGATGTTCTTTTCGGTAAAGTACAAAATTAATCGACTATAATATGTAACATTAAAATTAACCATTATAATTTAAATGTAAAACTAAAATTAGAAATTAAAGATAATGGTGTAGAGCACAAAATTAACGGACTACTAAGGTATGCTTTCAAAAATTTAGACTGAGGTGATTGATAGGGTTATTTTCAAGAAGGATCTTAAGATCAGTTAAGCTAAACGAATCAATGAAGACTGCATGTTATTATGACTAATATAATGGAAGATGTAGAAAAGTGTAAAAGTTAATTGTCGTTGTTTTGTAGCTGCCAGCATGAAAGTAATTTTATCAGGAAAATCAGGACATAGATATATTGTTCAAAAAGATATACGAATAACAGTAGGCCTACTCATAATTTATATAAGTAATCTAATTCAAATCAGTCAACTAAAAGAAATTATTACAACTAAATTAAATTCAATATAGCATAGAAGTGTCTAGAAATTTATATGCATGTATACTATTGTATAGACCGATCATCGTTCAAATTCTGAGCAAAACCAAATAAATAATCCTATTGATCTTTATTTCGTATAATTATACATGTATGCTAATGGTTTGATTTTTAAGAATACCTCTAATTAATATAATTTATGCTAAAATAAAAATTGCAATTTTTATTTTCCCAGTAGCCAGGCTAATTGGTGAGCAAATTTTAATAGATTTTGAAAGCAGTGTTTTCTTGATAGTTGTGTTGACTTAAATTGAGATAAGTTAGTTAGGTTCGCTTATTGTTGTCTTGAACGTTTTCTTTTTTTCGCTATTAGCAAGCAGACCCTCAATTAATTTTCATTTACCTTACTATAATTAAAATATAGTAATTTCATTCATCGTCTTCATCATCATCATCTCTTTAATCCTAATTTAACAAGGATTGGGAAAACAAATAGACCTCTTCCACTCCTCTCCATTGTAGCAATTTCACGGATAGAATAAAATAATCTGCGTCTCCCTTGCTCAACCTTTATTTCTTAATATCATTCAAGTTTTATTTACATTCAACTTATTCAAAATATATATATATATATATATATATATATATATATATATATATATATATATATATATATACACACACATTTTTTGCTCCTATGCTACATCTTTCCATATAGGCCTATTTTTTGTAAAAATAGGAATTGAATTTATTTCATGCAAATCAAAATGTACTAATGCGTAGAATGTTAAATTACACATTTGCATAAAAGCTCTTAATCCAGTGATGACTGTAGTCCATATAAAAACAAGTGAAATTAACGCGATTGTTGCCTACTAATAAGAATTTAATTCTCCTTAAGATTTCCCCTAGTTAAAAGAATTTTATAAATGTCACGTATTGAGGTGCTTTTATTTATTATTTTGATAAATTAACGGATAATGTATATTTCCTTGATATAGAAGTTCTGTAGGTTTTGAATAATTTTTGTAAAGTATATATTTCTACAGTAAGTGCTAATGTGTATTAAATTGTACATTATGGAAGATTTTACAGAGGACTACTTCGCATAACCACTCCACGTCTGGAAGCAATGGCGGAAAGAATTTCATGTAACGATGCAATTTGTTGAGAACAATAATTCTCGATTAGCGGTTGCAGTCCTGTAGCATCTACAGATCGCTTCGATATTGTCAGAGCTGTTGTATTCCGCAGTTGTTACTTCTTCCTGCGCATGGATCTGTTATTTTTCCATCTAATTCGCTAATACACACTTCATAGCTTATAAAATGTTTTGTAAATACTTATATGCAGTTCATGTAGGCCTATATCTAACATTTTACTAGAGCTGTGTTTAGGTCTTTGCAGAACACACCACCTGTAAAAAGCGCGTTTCGAAACAGGCGAATAGAGTGAGATCTGATGAAGTTAATGCGGTATTCAAGTCATGTAGAATTTTTAAGCTATATTCAACATTAAACTTTGACTAAGGCATCATTTTATGATGAGATTAATTTGATGATAGATCTCTTTGGAAAAAGCAAATAATTATGTAGAAATATAAACCCTCGATCTGACATTTGATTGAAAATCTAAGATAAAGATTACCTTTAGTGATGTTGAAACACTGAGTGGTGCATTGAAGCTTTTCCCTAAAATATATTTATGTAATTTTATTTCTGTGTCGCTATTGTGCTAATAATGGAAACGTGCAGTAAACGTACGCTATAAAATGCTCATTCCCTTGTGTTCGGTGAACATGTATGTGTCATTGCATAAATACACCCAACATTATCTAAAAAAAGTAAACACGCATTATAGTGAAATGATCAATTATGTTGATATCTATCACTTTTTAATACCACTTTTTAAACCGTTAGGCAATTTATTCCATTTTCCGTATAGTCAGTCCAGTGAATGTCCGAGATTTTACTCTCAGATCAGCGCGGCTGGTAATCGAACCCACGAGGATTCAAGTCACCTCAGGATCTGTCATATTTATTCAGGATAAATTTATATATTTTTTATTTTAGGATAAATTTATATATTTATTTATATTTATTCAGGATGATCATATCTATTTCAGTTAGTCCCCTGTTACGAAAGAGATAAAAGCGATGAAGCAATCCTCGCGTTCCCGTTACTTTTACTTTCAGTTAATAATACGTTTCATAGATATTTATTACACTTTTTCAACGTATCTCTTTGATATACGTGTAAATGTTGCTTATTCTAAATTATTAAAATTTCATTGTGACAAATTCTATCTGTTATAGGATGAGTACCAAATGTTTAATCGTAAGGCTAAACTGGGCAATGGGCACAATATAACGAGCCCATAGATTTAAAATTCATTGAACTTATTGGAACATTATTATTAGTTATTATTATTATTAATTATTAATAATTAATCAAAATCCTCGACCATACCCTGGTCTGTAATATTGAACTAGTAGCTGTAATATTGAACTAGTAGCTGTAAAATTGACCTAGTAGCTGTAATATTGAACTAGTATATTAAATAGTGATTAGTAGTGACTTTCAGATGATACATGCACATTGTATACTTTAGAGAATCGATCTCAATGATGAAACCAAAGACCAAATGTAGGACAGAAATTTCATTTTCTGATGAGTTAGCATCTGAATTGTAATACTTAAGTTATGTATCAAAATATTCCTGCGTTTGACGAACTACATGTATCTGAGCCGACAAGAAAATCATACACATATAAACAGTCATGTTCACAGTCATGTTCACAGTCATATACACAGTCATATACACAGTCATATACACAGTCATATTCACAGTCATGTCCACAGTCAAGTAAAAGTCATATAAACACTCGTACAAACAGTCATACACACAGTCGTATACGCACGTATCAATTATTTTTTGTCAGACGTGGCTTCCTTCCCATATTGTCATTATATGAGATATTAGTGTCATTGCAAGTAAAGCAAGCCATTATTTAATTTAAGGATTTAAAAATCCAACTACTGCTGTGTAGCTCATCACTAAAAGACAGACAATAATGCGACCTTTAAAACTAAATTTACTATTTTACTTGTGTGATCTCAAGCTTTTGTTCAAAACTGCGATATGTATGTTTGTTTCTTTCAGGTGATAAGCTTTTGTGGATCCTTATTTTGTATATCACTCGGTTTATTGCTTTATCAATGTTTTGCTGACTGTACGTGCCTTTTGTTTAACATTGAGTATTTAACTATGCACACGATTAGAATGAATGACTTTAGATGCGTTTATGTTCTTCTAATTATGGACCGACTATTTTAATCTCTTAACTTAACAGAATAATTCATACATTTCGTTAACTTCTTGCTGCTGTGTACAAAGCCTATATTAGTAGAAGCTGTTTATTTATTGTAAGTCCTACAAGCTACATGTACAATGAAAGGTTAACACGAGTTTCCTTACAACAAGGGTAATACATCGTACCAGCAATTGGAATGCCACTGTAATCCACGACAGCATCGAGCACTATTGAGACAAATCCAAGCCACTCAATCTCAATCCAGTCCAAGGGTACTCTCAGATATGATGCGATTGAATTAACATGCATCGAAATGCATTTTCTATCTATCGCAGAAGTGTGCTTGGCGCTCACCGATATAATCGGTACAAATTATGTCGAGCTATTGTATATGCTATTAATATCCAAACATGAGATTATTTGACTCGCAAAATGCATTCAGAAACATATTTGTGCAATGGTTGATATTAACCTAACTAACAGATTGCTCGATGGAATAACAGTTGGGCTCAGTGAAGCGATCTAATCTATTGCCATCTAATCGTTTAAATTTGCTGTTGTACGTTTAATAATGTCGCTCTATTGTTAATGATGCATGGTAATTGTAATATTGTTTACAAAACTGAACATTTTACATTTATGATATTCTAATGTATTCTGCTACTATCATTTCTTATTTCAAGAAACTAAGGTTTCGCGTTATAATGAAGTCAATGTAGCTTTTAAAATCATATTTAAGAAATATTTCGTTCTACGCAGCCGAATGACAAAATTTAAGTCTATTCTTATATCAACTACTATGCACAGAATAAGTGCATCGTCCAATACAGCACTGACCGAATGCAGAATCTCCAAAGAATCACTGCACTAGGTAATTAATTGGTCTGTTTAGAATTAAAATGTAATTACCTTTTTAAAGAATTGATAAAAGTAATAATGATTGCAGTAATAACAGTTCTACATGATTTCTTACATTTAATTCCCTCTGTTGAAAGAACGTGAAATTAAGCTTTACAAGGAATGCATATTTTAATAAACATTATGATATTAACTTATATTAAACATATCTTAATACAGAAAATGCACATTTTGGTATATTTGAAGGACGTGTTATTTATATCAATTGTGAGCATTTGTTACACTCTTCTTATTGACACATACGTACTGATACATTGAACTTACAGCTCACTCACTTTTGGATATACCAATATAATACAGTGGCCACACACGGTCAGTTTTGCCATCAAACTCATCTGTTCAGATATCTGTTCAGATATCTGAACAGATAAATTTGATCGTGTGTGGCCGCGTCAGATTTGAAAACTGACGAGAGAACTGATGACCTAGTTTCTCCACATACGATCAAATTTAACTGATCAAACTTATCTGAACAGATATCTGTTCAGATATCTGAACAGATACAATTGATCGTGTGTGGGCAAAACCTGATGGGAAAACTGACAAGTGTCAGATTTCAAAACTGATGGGAAAATCATCAAATTTATCTGAACAGATATCTGTTCAGATAAATTTTCTCGTGTGTGGCCGCGTCAGTTTTCAGATCTGAAGACTTGTCCCGCCCACCAATAATTTTGGCGCACTTATCGGCCTAAACCTATTTTAATTTGAGCATTCTAAATAAAAATTAATTTTTTTAATGAGTATGGCCTAATTAAAATATAATTATTATAAATCACAAAGATGCTTTTGACATACAGAGATAAGCGTTACCGAATTAAATATCATTCTTAAATTTAAATATTTATTTCTATATAGAAATTGAATGACTCGTGGCGCATTGATAGAGAGCTCGCCTCTAGAACGAGAGGTCGCGAGTCCGGGACTGCGTTGCGACGTAAAAAATAAAAACAAAGTAGTGAAAATGTATTGGTGTCAAATCGATAAATACGCTACCTTAATGTTCCATTTCCTATCTAGACCCTTTCGTTTCGACCCCGAATAGGGATATACGGGACGCTAAATGGATTTTTTTAAATTTCATTATTAAACACCTTTGCTAAACAAATTAAAATTTTATAAACAAAGAATAATAATTTTGTTTATAGTCAATCTCTATTATATTTCTCAACAATAAAAATGCCTAGCGCTTACATGGCATTGCATTTTATAACTGTGTTCCACAATCTAATAACTTGTATTTATACAGTGTTCCACAGTCTCCCGCGATAATGAACACTACTTGTAAACAGGCCGTTTGGTGGAATTTAGCGCACTTGGTTTAGTTGCGCGTCAATTATCGAAGTTAAGCTACACCGACCTCAGTTAGTACTTTGTGAGTGACCACCTTGGAAGATCGAGTGTTTACAGCTTAGGAAGGAAAAATTTTCAGGGTGTTGGAAGGTTATTCTGAAATCCGCGCCGGCTGCAATTAATGCGCCACCAAAAGGAAACGATTGCTAATAACCACGGAGAAGAAGGAGGAAATTGGCATTAAACAAGCATCTCTGCTTCCTGACTCTGTGTGCCGTTATGTTATGTTATGTTATGTTATATAGGACTACATGTAATAAACTTTGCCTATATGAAGATGTATGTATAAACTAAATAGTGACGATGATGCAGAATACTTAATGATGCAGAATACTTACCATGTCGGTGCATAGACTATAACTAGTATTATATTATACTGCTGTATTTATAGTGAAGTATTGGGTGGATATGGCGTAACGGTTAGAGTGTTCGCCTCGGATACAATTGGCCTGAATTCAAACGCACAATCCACTGAAAAAACACAGACTAAATGTGATCTACATGTATGGTGAACTTAAATAAAACTAATGATAATAGTTTAACTTGTGCATACAAAATAGGCAGGGGTATAATTTTAAATTAAGATTAAAAAATAAAATAATAAAAATGAACCTATTAAATCATTAAATGATACTTCCATCATTTGGACAGCCACCATCAATCAGGAGATGGGTAGCTCTCAAATTAGTAGTTTAAATAGCTCACAAATATATTGATTGACTGCAGTAATAACAACGCCAGTCACACGCGCTGCAGTCTGAAAATGATTGACAGCTAAGTAGCATAACTGATCAGATATCTGAACAGTTAAATTTGACCGTGTGTGGCGATCATCAGTTTTATCTGCAGATAAATTTGACCGTGTGTGGACAAAATATCTGTTCAGATCTGAGATCTGAACAGATAAATTTGACCATGTGCGGATGAATCAAATTTATCTGAACAGATATCTGATCAGATATCTGTTCAGATATCTGTCAGATATCTGTTCAGATATCTGTCAGTTAAATTTGACCGTGTATGGGCTCCGTCAAATTTATCTGAACAGATATCTGTTCAGATAAATTTGATCGTGTGTGGCCACTTTTAAAGTGTTATCAATGCTTTACCGATACAACTGCTTTTATTGATACCAATGCATTTAGTGACAGTAGTATTTTAGTGATAACAGCACTTATAGTGAAACCACAACTTTTCTTGATACCAATACTTTAATGACACCACTACTTAATTGTACTGCTATCAATACTTTTAGTGGTGCCAATACTTTAATGATACCACTACTTAATTGTACTGCTAGCAATACTTTTAGTGGTGCCAATACTTTTGGTGATATCAATACCTTTAGAGTTGCCAAAATAATGTTAGAGATACCAATACTTTTTGCTAAGCCACTGCTTTTAATGATACCAATACTTGTATTGCTACCAATACTTGTATTGCTACCAATACTTTTAATGATTCCAATGCGCTTAGTGAAACAATACTTCTAATGATACTAATACTTTCAGTGGTGCCAAAATACTTTTAATGATGCCCTACTTTAAGTTCTAAATGAATTGCGACTTATTTTCTCACCCCATAAGATGCGAACATTCCACATCAATCATATCTTAAGCTGAACGAGCAACTCTCCTTAATTCTATCTTTATTTCACTTCCTACTTGCAGGTCCATTATATCATGCCTCTACTCTTGTCTGACTTCTGCTTTCCACTTCATGTCCACATATGACTGGATCTTTCAATCATCTAACATACGTAATCTCGGCCTGCCTCGTCCTATATTTCCTTCCATTCTCTAATTATTCTCTCTAATTCATTTAGCAGTCCTAGAGTTAATGCGTAGGGCACAGAAATATACAAGTTAGGGGAAATTGAAAACCGTAAAAGAATTACGTAGTTGGTTCAACGTTAAAAAGTATAACCCAACTGACCTTTCCGGCAGTTCACGGAACGGCTTAAGTGAAATATTGATTTAAGAATTTTAATACGTTATCTGCAACATTTAGGCCTACTTTAACAAACTTCAGTTTGATAAAATTGTCAATTAAGTTAATATGCATAATTTGAGGTGTAGACCAGAGCAGTGGGAGGGGGAGTGGTTGGTGTCATCATCCCGTCCCAACTAGAACCGTATTTGTCCACAATATTCACATAATCAATATTTAACCGCCCGTTTTCAATGGTTTCAACAAAGACGATCACTCTCGATAGTACGTACATAACGGCTCGATAACGGCGAGCTACGGAAACGATTGCGCAACGCATACAAGACATCGAACCTTAAAATTACAAAAGTCTAGCGTTAGTGTTCTGTCTCGAAAGCATATCAGACAAAGGATGAGCACAGGATTTGAATCCTGCATCTACTTTTCGTAGCCGTACTGATCATACTCCTAACTTCGCCCAATAGAGAAGATTAAACGTTGATTAGTACAGAGACGAAGCATTTTGCAAAAAAAATTAAATCACAATTAACTTATTGTAGGCTTACTTGCGAATTCTAAAAATGAAGAAATTCACAGAAGACGGTTTATCTTTTGATACATATCCCTTTGCCAAAATCTGTGGATAGTTTTCCCGCAATGTATTCGAAAAAAGGAATTGACCAACCTGGTACAAATAGCCAGGCAAATAAGAAGAAGTAGGTCAACAAATTTATATGAAATGGATTAACTTTGCTTTAATTAAGATCAATTTTTATATCGATTGAGTGAACTAGAACTTTAAGCAGGTGAGCAGAAATATACCCTTGAAATCGTCATTTTATTGAACAAATACGTACATATGTACAGCATATACTGTACATATTTATGCATGTATATATGTACATGTACAGTATGTACATATATATATATATATATATATATGTACAGTATATCATATATACTGTACATGTATATATAAATATATACATGTATATTATAATACATGTACATGTATATAATGTATATATAACAGATAAATCTCCATCTATCTATCCATCCATCCATTTATCCATCATCCTTCCATCCATCATCCATCCACCATAGATAGATGATGGATGATATAGTTAGATAGAGCGCCAAGTTACAGTTTAAGATTTAAACTTACAATTTATTCATTACATGTCTATCACGTAAAATTAAATTAAGTATTATGGTCCAAAATCCTGCAGATCCTCTCATGTATTTAGATAATATTATATACACTAGTTGAACTCCAGAAGGCACTCTGGCAGTTAAATTATCTCTGCATTAATATTCTCAAGACTTGTGGGATATTCCATCATTTCTAAGAAGGCTCAAAACCCATCTCTTACCGTTAGGTGAATGTCCTAATAGCGTATGTGTAACGGCATGAATTTTCAAATGGCAGATCCTGAATTGAATTGAACCGACGACGGTTCGAATCTCAGCCGCGCTGATCTGAGAGTAAAATCTCAGACATTCACTGAACTGGCTATACGGAAAATGGTCGAAATTGCCTAACGGAATAAACATGTGGTAAAAAAGTGACAGATATCAACTTAGTTGATAATGTTGATAAACTATAATGTTTGCTTACTTTTCTACTTTACTTTTAGATACAGTATATAGCTGATTTTCAGTTAACGAGTATTGATCCTGCATTGTTTTTAATCCCGCTTTCCTTACGATATTTGTTTATTCAGTATCTGCAGATGCTGTGAAAATATAATTATCCAATCTTCTTTTAAACTTTCTGGCATCGCCTTAGAATGAGGATGAAGACTATAAAGGTTGAGCTTTAGCCTTAAAGATGGTTTTTTCTTACATACGCTTGGAAGTCGTACCAGATGTATGCGTATGAAGCAAGAGCACATAATAGAAGGGTGGATTTGTGTACAAATTTACATCAATTTGTAACGATTTTAGTTGATCATTGGATGGTTGATTGATTGATTATTTGTTTTATTGCTTTATTACTATTGAACGACTGACTGATTGAATTACCTTATTTATAGCTTTTTGTTTTATTGCTTTTCCGATAATTTGATTAATTATTTGACTGATAGATTGAGTGAATATTTGTCTGATGATAGATTGACTACTTTTTTTAAATAATTGGGTTGGTAGGTTGACTGATAGATTGATTGATTGATTTATAGAGCGAGAGATTGAGTAAATATCTGAGCGATGATTGATTAAGAGACTAGTTAACTGATGGCCTGGTTGTTTATCAAATTTCATTACTTCTATTCTCTTTCATAGTACTGTAGTCCTTTATCATACATGTAAGCCTGCAAAACCACGAGTAAAGCAGTATATTGGAATTTAAAACATTATGAAGAACCTTTGCCGCTAAAGCTTCCACAGTTTATATTTCTAAAGAAGACTCGCTCTGAGAAATGGAGTCACTAAAATTAAATTATGTTTAAACTGAGCTCGTACTCGTTGCTTAATAAGCAACTTTTCGGAAAAAATAAAGCTATTGTATTTTTGAACTCGTCAATCAATTAGCAGATATTAGCAGATAATATTAACAGATAACATCCGAGTAGAGGATCATTGCCTGGCTACAGGTAATGATCAAAACAAGAATTTTTTCTATCGTCAAGAAAAAGTAACTTAATATTGGAAAAAACAATGCTTGAACTTGCATGTTAGATGTAGCCCGTATGTAAGAGATTTAAATATTTAATTTGCTCAATAACAGTTTATAATGGATGTCAGATATTCGAGAGATGTGAGAAAACAGAAGGATGGAGTTGTATAGTAAAGAAAGCTGACAGCCTAAGCAACCAGATGATATTTAAGCCATAAATAAGATTAACCCTACGTGGTATAAAAATTGGGAATTCAATTTAAGTGACCTTAAAACACTGAAAGATTTGAAATCGGTGTTTAGATTTGTCAACGTCAGGTGGACATATATAGTTATATACATTATTTACAAACGATGAATTTCTGGCCAATGGGCGCTGGAGAGGCATGAATGAGAACAAAATCAAGAACAAATTGAAAGATGGTATAACAAGAGGCACAGTACAAGGGTAGTACTATAGATATAGGAATGTAAAACAGTAGCAATCAGAGTTGCTTTGGTAGTACAGTAGAAGATAGTGTGCAAACTTTTGTCTCTGGTATATGTTTTCCACTTGTTGGCGTTCTGCGAAACTGCTTTAGTAAAGCAATTTATAATATAATTGTTATGTTTACTTGTGTTGTGTCCTGGCCACTATATACAGAGTAGAACAAACATAAACTACACTTATTGCAAGTGGCAAACTAGCATGAACTGAGAAAAGAAATGGGAAACTACCTCGGGATCAGAAATCATATTTTCTCATGCACTAAGTTGAGATTAGGCCAGGTTATTTGTAAAAGTAACGATTAGCTTGCTAATGGATGGAATGCTCTCTATGAAGTGTATAAGAGCGGACTGTGGTTGGAGACATGTACATGTATCTTGAACCAGCTGCTTTTTCTGTCAGTAACGAGATTATATGTAGTCATTGTCCGTATGATATTGATCCTACGATATAGGGCTGGTAAAGCTAATCTTAACATCAATTTCCTCACTCGAAGGCGATGTCAGTGACGGGCGAGCCCAGGATTGAACCCCGCACATACTGATCCGCGGTCGAGTATCTTACCGATATTGCCACTGGCTCCAGCCAGTGCAGTATATAACTGTATCACCAGTTATATACAGTATATAACTTCGATATAATTCGTATTGAGTCACTATTGCGCTCCTCTACCTTCAACCTTTTTAGTTGTTTATCATGTCATAATAAATTAACGCAAAGTTTTTTAATGATCCTATATTTTACTTACGCCAGAGGCCTACAATGGGCATCCTATAGATGCGAGATATTCCAGTGTGATGATGTGGATTAGGTGAAAGCAATGACTTAGCTGGGCATAATTCCACAGCAGCATCAGATATTCGCTCAACAAGTGGCCGTGCATCGGTAATTTAATCCCTGGAGGTCCTGGGGCGGAAGAAAGCCAAAACCCCCTCCGTCAGTTACTACGCTGTCCGCTTGTTAGCTTCTCCAACCCCCCTCCCCTCCCCTCAGCTTCCGTCATTCCGTATTCGATCACAGGAAACCCAGTCAAACCTGGAAGCCTTCAGGATTCTATCTTTACATCTAAACGACCGGAATGTATTCCATGCGTTCACTCGACCGAACACTGACATACAAACGAACCGGTAGAGAGGCATGGAATCAGACACAAGTGACTGCGCTGATACTCTACAAATAGACACAAAAGAAATCTTAAAACAGACCTATGACAAAAAACGAAAACGTGCTGTGCAGTCAATAAACGTGACAATACAGCTACTGGAACATGTGCAGTCTACAAATAACTTTTATAATATGATCATGAGAATATCGTAAGCATAAAATAGCATATGATATGACAACAATTGGAGTGCTACTGTTATCCGTACAAGTCAAACATATCGAGCGCTATTCACACAAATCCAAGCCGGTGATCAAAAAGGTCTAAAACGATGTAAAATATCGGTGCAAAAACGAAAATCCAGAAAAACTGTTCAAAAATAAATATATAGGCTTAAGCTTCAGAATCAGGAATATATGTTCAATCAGAGCATTTCACTAAGTCAGCAACTTACTCCATGTTTCTGATAAATGTACAGTAGATTGCTTTTAAATTAGTCTACTCTAAAAATTTGATTTCACTCTATTTAAACAGTAATCACTTAAGTTTGAGAGCAGAGGGGAGAAATTTAGATAAAACTTTCATCGCGAATGGTTTTTGTAAAGTAAAAGTAAACACACATTGTAGTGAATTGATCTACTATGTTGATATCTATAACTTATAATACCACATGTTTAAACCGTTAAGCAATTTACTTCATTTTCCGTATAACCAGTCCTGTGAATGTCCGAGATTTTACTCTCAGATTAGCACGGCCAGGAATCGAACCCACGAGAGTTCAACTCACCTCGGGATGTAGCATTTAAAACTTCATGACGTTACCACTATGCTATGGAGACATTCAATAGCTACGCGCAGTACACCCTATTTATATCCCCAAAGATTTCAGTTAATTTTTTGTCCCTCAAAATTTTTTTCTAAAATTCTCGCCACACACATACACACAACGTCAATACCTTATATTCATGATACCTAGAAAAAATTTAACAATTCAATGTAATTCTTTGCAATACTTACCTAGCCTATTCTTAAAAGCATTCACTGACTCCGCCTCACTGACTACTACAACTGAGGTAACTCGTTCAGTATATTGACAACTCTCTGAACAATTTCTTCTAATCTCCAATCTGGATTTACTAGAATTTACCTGAACTGCTACCTTCTTTCGTTATTCAATCCTTAGTCGAACTAAGGTAGCAGGAAAAAGGTCAGAAAGCCAAGGGCTTATTTCAATCCCCTATCATACATAACTACAACATCCAGCTTGTTTTTAAAACTATTCACCGACACCGCATTCACAAATTCCTCACTCAAAGAGTTCCACCTATCAATCACCCTTTGAGAAAAAGAAAACTTTCCTAAGTCTGTCCTTATACTAGGCTTATGCAACTGATAGCTAGGACCTCTTAAATCATTATTGGAGAATTTGAAAAAATCTGTTGCTCTTAATTCGGTAAGTATTATTTTATAAACCTCTATAAGATCACCTCTAATTCTCCTGGTTTCTAGAGTTGTCAGTTGAACTGCTCCTAATCTCTCCTCATACCCTAATGCTTTGAATCCCATAATAGTTCTTAATGCTCTTCTTTTGCACTCTCTAAATCTCAATAAGATCGCCTTTAATTCTCCTGGTTTCTAGCCTTCTAGGCTTGTCAGTTGAACTGCCCTTAACCTCTCCTCATACCATTATGCTTTGAATCCCATACTCTCTCTTAGTGCACTGCCTATTGGTAGGTCCATGGTACATAACGCCTCCACTCTTCTCTGTCTTCCGCCTTCCTCTTCATTTCCACATATGAGTGGGTCTTTAAATCATCTAACATACCTAATCTCGGCCTGCCCCTGCCTCTTTTTCCTTCCATTCTACCTTCTATGACCTCTTTTAATAGACCTTCCCCCCTTAGAATGTGTCCTATCCATCTCTTCTTCCTATTTCTTAATACATTTATCAACTGTCTATATGTGCCAACTCTCTCCAGGACTTCCTCATTTGTAACCTTTTGAGTCCAGCTAATCCTCTCCATTCTTCTCCAAATCCACATTTCCAATGCCTCCAGTTTCCTAATATCTTCCTTTCTTAAGGTCCATGTTTCACATCCATACAATAGCGTGGTCCAAACCAAAGTTTTCACTATCTTTATCTTTGTGTCTTTCTTTAGACTTTTTGTTAATAGTTCTTTTCTACTACCAAAGGCCGCTTTTGCTTGTGCAATCCTACTGCATATTTCCGTCTCACATTTCCCGTCGTCGGTTATAGTATGACCCAAATATTTGAAACTCCTTACCTGTTCCAATTTCGTACCATTTATTGTGATATTAACTTCACCTTTATTATTGGACACTCTCATAACCTTGGTCTTTTTATATTAATCTTCATGCCATATCTTAGGGCCGTATCATTCAGCCTATCCATTATCTTTTGCAATCCAATCTCGCTGCACGCTACCATTCCTCGGTCATCTGCAAATCGTACATATTGTAACAAATTCCCTCCTACTTTATTCCTTCTTCCAAGTCCTCCATGGCTTCCTCCATCATTGCCTCAGCGTAAATGTTAATCAGCAGCGGCGAAATGCTACAACCTTGTCTTACTCCACGTCCTATTTCACCTTCTTCTGAGTATTCTTGCTGATTTTGATTACTGCTCTTTGATTCATGTACAAGTTCAAAATTAGTCTTCTATCTCTCAAGTCAATTCCTATTCTTTTTAAGATATTCATCATCGTTATCCAATCAATCCTGTCAAAGGCCTTCTCGAAGTCTACAAAGCATACAAAAACCATAGATGAAGAAAACGTTCTTACCAAAAATGAAAACGTTAAAAAACGCGTTTTTTCCCCAAAAAATAAAGAAACGTAAAAAAACGTTGAAAAAAACGTTTTTAGCGTACACGTAGGCTTGCATATATATATTACCATGCCTTCATTCCATAACACTAAACAATTTTATTAAAACTGGACTTGATCTAAAGTTCTAATATTCTAAAGTATGTCCATAGACTCCATACAAATAGAAACAAATCCTTTCAGGTCACATACAGCCACACTGTCAGTTGTTTATAATTATCAATACAAGAAAATTTAACGCTAGCGGTTTACGTTTTTTTACGTTTTATTTTATAAAAAATAAATAACGTAAAAAACGCGTTTTTTCACAGATATACAAAACGTAAAAAACGTATTTTTCATCTATGACAAAAACGTCATTACCATATTTTAAGCTTCTTTCGCAAAGAACCCGCGTTACTCCTATTGCTTCTCGTGTGCTGCATCCTTATCTAAAACCAAATTGTGTCTTGCTCAGTATCATCTCTGCTTTCGACTGAATGCGATTATTTACTATCTTTAATAAGATCTTCGATGCATGAGGTATTAAGCTGATTGTTCTGTAATCCGAACACTCCACAGCATTGGCTTTTTTTGGGAATTGGAATCATCACTGACTTGGTAAAGTCGTCTGGCCAAATACCTGTACTGTACACTTCCAAACATACTTCCATTAATTTTTTGAGTGTTTCTCCTTTCAACATTTTTAAGAATTCTGCTGGGATTTCATCTATTCCGGCTGGGCTGCCTTTCCCTTCTTCATACTGTTAATTGCAGAATAAATTTCCTCCTTCATTAAATCGGGGCCCCTTTTGTCGTCTTCTATGATATTCTCTTCTTCTCTTTTAAAATCCTCTTGAACTGGTTTCCCAGCCTTATCATACAATTCCTCTACATATTCTCTCCATCTTTCTTTTACTTCTTCCAGCTCTGTCTTCAACTTCAACTTCAACTTCAAAAAGATGGGGATCTTTACTAATTATACTAATGTTCTTTGCATCTCCTTGCTTTTTCTTATCGGTTCTTGTTAATATCCGGACTTCCTGGTATAATAGATCCGACCTCCCTCTTCTATCATATTCTGCTAAATCATCACACTTTTCACTCCACCAATGATCTTTTGCTTTGTCTGTAATACTTCTAAGTTCACTGTTAAAGCTTCTATATTTCCTTCGGCCATGACTGGTGTCAATACTTTTCCATTTCCTCCTTTCATCCATTTTGTCTGGCATCTCGCTTGTGATCCAAGGTTTTTAAGCTGTATTTGCTTTAAGAAAGCCATAAGCTTGTTTTGCACCTATTTTAATAGCTTTCTTTAGCTGACACCATCTTTCATTTACCCCTGTTCTTTTGTAGTCCTTCATTTCCTTAACTTTTCTTTCCACTGCTTCCTGAAACTGACTTCTTTCCTCGTTCAATCCGTTCAAATTCCATCTCCTACTGCTTATCTTCTAAGTATTTTCTTCAGCTGAGGCCCTACTTTTGTCATTACTAGATTGTGGTCTGAATTAATATGGGTTCCTGGATAAGCCCTTGAATTCTTCACACTATTCCTGTACCGTTGCTTTATCAGAATATAATCTATCTGGTATTTTCCCTCGTTTCCGGTGCTTCCTGGTTTTTCCATGTGTAACGCTTTCTCTTCTCATGTTTGAACCAAGAGTTGGACACCACTAATCTCATTCTATTGTATCCTTTTAGGGCGCATGGAATGTCCTCCTAGTATATCTGAATGAGATTTGAATCCCATAATGGTTCTTAATGCTCTTCTTTTTCACTGCTTTTATCCTTCCTGAAGTGTGATCTCCACACTGGATCTCATTATTAATGGATCTCACCTTCGTTATTTTTAGTTTACGTTGTCTAGTCTACCGTGATCAGATAATTTGAAAAATTCCATCTTCTAAACTTAGAAAGTAGACATGCAGTATAATGATTAACTATGTTGATATCTATCACATGTTTTAATACCACATGTTTAAACCGTTAGGCAATTTAGACCATTTTCCGTATAGCCAGTCAAGTGAATGTCCGATATTTTACTCTCATATCAGCGCGGCTGGGATTCGAACCCACGAGGGTTCAATTCATCTCAGGATCTGTCAATTAAAACTTCATGACGTTAGCCATACGCTATCAAGACACTTGTGATTAATTAAAATTAATGAATCTGGCCATACTGTTTAATAATTGGCATGTTTAATGTGGTTATGTGTTCAGTGAAATTGTAAAAAAATTGCATAGAAAATTTATACAAAGCTATGTTGCATCAAATTAGTTTGTGTTGCACCAGTAAGTTAATACCTCATATTAAAAACTTTGTATTTGGCTACTCTGATCTTTTACTTGTTTATTTTTATGACAGTATGTAAACAAAATAATTTGTTCCTTAACTTTAAAATTAGTACAATCTGTTAAATTCTGTATTGTAGTTAGAAACCGTATCAAAACCTGCTGACGCTCCATGACATTAAATAGAGCTTTTACCCTAAAATCAGTACGGTAGTTCTTAACTAGCGTAGGTAAATCGTTCAAGTTTATCGCAAGATATTGTAACTATGCATACCTGTACTTATACTTGGAGTTTAAGTATATTGATATGTAGGCTTATATGTTGATATCATGTTTTTGTTATTTGCTTTCTGTGATTTGAGAGACTTGCTATATTCGTATCATTATATATATATATATATATATATATATATATATATATATATATATATATATGGGTAACGACATTATAAATATATATATATATAATAATATATATATATATAATTATATATATATATATATATATATATATATATAATATATATATATATAAAATATATAGACATGTATATATATATATATATAATATAATATATATATATATATATATATATAGAGAGAGAGAGAGAGAGAGAGAGAGAAAGCGAGAGATAGGCAAACTTTCCATCTAACCCCTATATATATATATATATATATATATATATATATATATATATATTCTTTCTATTGTTTTCTCCGTAAATCCACACTAATCTTTCTTTTCTTTAACTTATCATCCTCGGTCATAACCCAAAGTTTGTAAGATGCGTTGTTATTTAAATACTTCTGCTAAAGGCACACAATTGATACATTATATTAATCAGTTAAATATAAAAATGTAGCCTCTTTTTATATGATTTGCATTTTCTTCACCGCTTTCATTAATTATTCTTCATATCCGATGCAACATGTCCTGACGGAGGCCACTTTGTGGTGTGAAAATCTAGTCTTTATACAAATATTCAGAAATATTGAAAACTCTCAAACAAATATTTTCAACTGGAACCACAGAAAAACGCCTCAGAAAGATTGTGACCTGTGCAAGAAAAATAAAATATTTTTCAGGTTTGTAAAGCAATGTATAGAATCGGACCAGGATGCCTCGGTAGTTCCATAGGCAAAATGTTTTCTAAAATCTCATCCTTTTTATCATAGAATAATGGTATAAATTTTACTCTCTTATCAGCTCAACAGGTAACTCATTTAAAGCTTAATGATGCTACTTGTTGATCAACACTCTATTGAAACACTTATAGCTCAGTGACTGGTGTTTACTGGTTTACTTATTTGCATCCTTCGGTGTGCTAGAAATCTGTGGCATGAAAAAGATAGAAAATGCAAACTTGTACAGAAGATATAGTTGACGATTTAATGAAATTAGAGTTGAAGCTGAAATTGTTAAGTTCTTCTTCTTCATTTTGGAAAAATCCTCGTGATGTTGAGTAGTGAAATTGTTTTATATAAGGTACGACTGTATTGCGAGCAAATATCTAATATGGCAAAAATTTAAATTTGTTCATTAATGTTTTTCCATTGAAAGTTCAAGATGCATGAAGACTAAAGGAAATCAAAAGCAAATGATGCTTGAATTATTCAATAAGTTAATATATAACATATGCCTGCAAATTTAGGCTGTTCTAAAGTTATACTGAATCCATGATTTATGATTTTGCTATTTGGTGAAAGGTTATGTACTTTTCTACTGCAATAGCTATATATAATGAATGGTTGTTCTGCAGGACTGATAAAATGCTAAACCACGCAATGATAGGACACAGGTTACTCTTAGGCATTGCAACACTTACAACGTTGTCATTTGTCCACTCCGGCTCTAAAGATGAGTACAATACTGTCATGGGTTTTCCTTATGCCACTATCTTAAACCTAACTTACTACGACCAAATTTCTGGCGAAATAAAGAATGAGGAAGAAGAAGGGTTGGGTCAGTACAGTGCAAATAGTCTGGATTATGAATGGGGTTGGGTGGTTCATATTCGATCAAGTGATGGAACACATTATGGTTGCACTGCACCTATCAATGCTCCACCTGTGGATGAACGTTGGATAGCATTGATACAGCGAGGCTTGTGCCGTTTTCATCAAAAAATTGAGAATGTTGCAATTAATATGAACGCTTCAGCGGTGGTGGTTTATAACAATAATTACAGTCATCTGTTGTCTATGATACATGGAGGTAACTTGAATTCCTACTAAAATATTTATTTGTATTAAATTCATTTGTAATGTCTTTCTAAGTGAATTTAAAGTCATAGGCATGTCGTCATGATGTAATCTTGAATAATCTTTGAAGATCTAATCTTTGTAGTTATCACAAACTTGTAAATTGTAAATTTTTCATTAGACATAAGTTTTTCTTATAGTTCTAAACTGAATTAAATGTACTTTTAAATTAGATATGCATTTGTTTATAGCAATCCACTACATGTAGAAGATTTATAATTTAATACTTAAATATCTAGTTCTAAGTAGCTTTACTAGTCTTTTTATAATTTATTTAGCGTGGTTAGTATGCTATATCATGGAGTTTACATTAATCTATCCAATCTAGTAAACTATTCCCGTACTTATATACTCTACTAGCCTATCCAATTTATCAATGACGAATTTGACTCTCTAAACTTGTGAATAATATGCAATAAATAGCTTAAGGCATTTTGCCGATTATCTGTTACAGTGGAGGGTGTAGTATCAGTATTCATTGGTAAGGAGAGTGGAGACAAGATTGCTGCTCTGGTCGACAATGGTACACGTGTTCTCATGCACATTGTTCGCAGTAATTCCCCGCTGTCTTCGCATTATGGTTTCGGCAACGGCAGTCGATCATCCGTTCTCTTCGTTTCAGTTTCGTTCATTATTCTGATGATTATTTCCCTTACCTGGCTTGTCTTCTATTACATTCAGAGAGTTCGAAATGCTCATGGAAAGGATAGACTTGATGTATGTATGGCTTCTTAGATATTTATATTTATTTTTGGCAATACTTTGTGTATTTTTGGCTTTTAATATGAAGTTTCTATGCTCTAGTGATCATTATTACTCACTATCACTGGCTGGATTCAGTGACAATGTTGGTAAGATATACGACTGCAGATCAATACGTTTGGGTTCAAATCCTGGGCTTGCTCATCACGTTGCAAGTGATAAATTATTAACTGCACGAGGATGTTTCACTAAAAAAATATATATGAAGAACTAAGAATATTTATGGCTCGGCATACGACTAGAAGCAATGTAAGTTTGAGTCGCTGCTTCTCAAATGTTTCTATTTTATGTCTTCAAGTTGCATCAAATGCATAATCCTTCCTCTCTTCCTTAGACTTCTCAAGGAGAGCAGATATTGATCGTTTAATGGGCATTTATCACTTTATATGATAACCAACCTGACTTTGATTTCATAGTGCTAGATTTTGTCATGGATCACCGTAATTTGTAGGTTTTTTTGTAATAATGATTTAAAACACCATTTTCAGCTTAGAGTATATACCTGCACATAGTACGCAATGGTATTTCTGATTGTATTGCGTATCTAGTAGTATTTCAAAATTCCTTGAATGATTAATCAATTCTGCATTTCTGTTCTCTACATGCTCCCAAATTGGAATTATTTAAATTAATATTTGATTTCTTTTAAAATTTATTGAACGAAATTTATGTTGAATGAGTGAAAACTCATTTGAAGCTTATTTTTACATGCAATAAAATATGTAAATTTATTTCTTTATTGTGCAGAAGCGGTTATTAAATTCTGCAAAGAAAGCTGTGAGCAAGATGGATCAGCGAACATTATCTAGAGGCGATAAAGTAATTTGTTAATTTTGGAATCAATATCTTCCTTTTTCTCTCTCTCTCTCTCTCTGTCTCTCTCTCTCTGTCTCTCTCTCTCTCTTTTAGTGCACTGGCTACTGGCAGGTCCATGGCATATAACACCTTCACTCTCGTTATGTCCACATACGAGTGGATCTTTAAATCGTCTAACATTCCTAATATCAGTGTGCCTTTGCTTCTCTTACCTTCCATTCTGTATTCTATCATTTCTTTTAGTAAACTATCTCCCTTAGAATGTGTCCTATCCAGCTATTCTTGCATTTAGCAACTGTCCATCTGTATCAACTATTTACTGTACTAAATATTTTTGCCGAGATAGATAACATAGCTCAATGTCTAAGTTATGCTGGCATATATGCACTGCATTGCGTGTGGCATATCTGTGCGAGGAACGAGAATAAATCAGCAACTGCACGTATATTGCATGAGTCAGCTTGTACAGGTACTGCAGAAAGTTATAGGAAACCATTACAGCGCTTTGACAGCTTTGATCTCTATTTCGATACAGTAATGAAGCATCCTTTGCATTCCAATGGCAAGAAATTTTTGATTGTAGGAACTAACTTTATTATGAGTTTCATGCTTTATATGGCATTACAAAGGAGAAATTAGATGAAGATTATGGAGTAAATGGCTTAAAACTGTAACAGTATTGGGCCAATTTAGTTCTGTTAAACATAAAATGATAGCAAGTTGTGGTTATTAACCCATCTTTTATGGTTAATGTAACTTCAAGTAAATTCCATGTTAGTTTATATTGTTTAAAAAATATTGCATTTTAGGAAACGACCTCTGAATCTGAGTTGTGTGCTGTATGTGTTGAATCGTATAAAGCTTTGGAAATTATACGAATTCTTCCTTGTCGGTGAGTTTTTCAAATTCCTCTAGATTTATTTTATTTGTCTAAATTTGTAATGTTTTCATTGCGTTACTGGTTACAAAATGCTTTGGGTGTAAATTCAGATTTATCCATATTTCATTATATTAAGCATTTTGAAAGTGGCTGTCGCATTTTTTTCATTTTTTGTTGAGTAATTCCTTGAAATAGAACAATATGTGTTGCATTAGTAATTTTAAGTACTTATTTTTTGCATACTCAACAAATCAAATTAATTAAATTCAAAATCTGGTTTCATTTAAATCTCAGATTCCAAACTAATGTAGAGATGGGGTGAAACGATGATAAATAACAAAGATGACTCTGGCTTAAAATGATGTATACATGTGCACCACAAATATAAATGCCAGAACTGTCTGTACAGTGCTGATTGAATATAATATGCCACTGTGTATAATTTATTATGATAGTAGCCTTAATTGCTTTTACTTTCATTATCGTGAATTTATCTGAGGCTTAGAGGAGAGTATGCAGCTTTTTTATATAATTTCTTTTATTATTATTATTATTATTATTATTATTATTATTATCATTGTCTTTGGTATGGTTATTATTACTGTTATTACTATGACTATTTTTCTGTTTAAAACCTTAGATGTATACGGGGATATAGAAAGTTAAAGACGATTCAGATAAAGAATTGTTAATTTGTATTGATTGATATAGTCTGGCTACTCGAGTTCATCTACATGTAGTTTAAAGTGCCTCAAAGCATGCATATTACTATTATTAATTACTATTATGATATTATTGCTATATTGTTATTATTATTTTAATAATAATATTAATATGATCATGATTATTATTATTGTTTTTAACCCCCTAGTAAGGGTATTTTTAAAAATCTTACTCTCCACTCCGGAATGCCATGCCAATAAAAGTACTGCAGAAACAAACTACATTTTAACGCTGCCAGAGCCATAGAGAAGCGTTGCCACGAAAATGTTGTCTCTATATATAACTCTTTTTATTATTATTATTATTATTATTATTATTATTATTATTATTATTGATGTTGATATTATTGTTATTAAATATCATTATTATTATTATTCAATGGATGATGATGATGCTAATGATGATGATAATTATTGTTACTATTATTATTATTGTCATCATTATTATTTTTAATATTATTTTTATTTTATTACTATTATTACTATTATTGATTGCGAAGGAGGTCCTGAAAGATTTGATAGAGAGCTGTAAACCTGTGAATATAATGGAGATACTTTATTTGTATACTTGATGTGTGTAATTTTTCTACGATGCAGTGTTGGCTCTCTATTACAGCATTGGATCCGACAAATTATAGACTCGTTTCAAATTAAATGTACTATAATTTTGTCCATACATATTTATATGAATAATTTATTGCTAGTTCTCTCTTCTCTAGATGACAAAACTGCACAAAGATATATGCTACCATCTACTCGGTTTTCGTTTAGAGTACAATTCTTTCCTTTCTAAGCAATTATTAATTTATATAAACTATTTGATTTTTTGCAGACATTTCTTTCACAAGTCCTGTATAGACCCTTGGCTTATTGAACGGCGTACTTGTCCTATCTGCAAACTAGACATTCTACGCAGCAGTGAGCATAATGTAAGAATAAGTTCTATTGAGTAATATTGAAACTTTTTGCTATTTTACTTAACCTATTCTTTTGGTAATTTCTTTTTCCTCTTCTCCCTCAATCCATCTCTCTATCTCTTTCTTAGTGCACTGCTTACTGGCTGGTCCATGGCGCACTGCGCCTCCATTCTTCTCTATTTTTCTCTGTTTGTCTAGCGTTAGAATTGTGTCATATCCAAATCTTCCTATTTCTTTTAGCACTTATTAGCTGTCTATCTGTACCCAACCTCTTCAAGACTTCTTCATTTGTAATTTTTTGGTGTAACTTTTATGTGAACAAATTGTATATGAAACTTTATTTTGTTAATTTCTAGATGATTGGTAATCGAGAGTTAACAGCTACAACGAATCTTGATGCCTCAGCTCTACTGTTGGAGCCTGACATCAGCGATACCAACGCGAGAACTGAAAATGAGTGCTCGTTATCATCAAGGATGCCATTGGATCCGGACAGAGAGTTTCTGTTGGGACCATCAGCTATGAAATCTTGTCCCTCGTTACTGTCTCCATCTGGCGATTGTGGCGAGATGTTCAAGTCTAGCTTAAGTCTAGTTAATACGGAGACAGCTCAGATTATAGTGGAGCCGACCCCTGGTTGCTCATTTACTAGGTCCTGTAAAGACGATGATGATGATGTCAAGTGATGAAAATTTTAACACTGCTAGTGATTTTAAGTGATTGTCGTAATGTGATAATGTGATGACTTATAATACTTCGTTATATATTAAACTTTACTTTCAATTTCCTCACATAATGATTGTTTTTCAGTGATATAATTTTTAAATGTGGATTTAACGTCAATGTCAAAAGCCCAAAGGGCTTCATTTCAAGTGGGGTGTACCATGAAAATTTAATGTCCGAAATTTTACTCTCTGATTAGCACTAACGGGACTTCATCCTAAGATTAGATAGCAGCATGAAGTTTTAAAGGGCCGTTCTGATCAATGTGATCAGAACGGCCCTTTAAAACTTCATGCTGCTATCTAACGCGCTTACACACTGAGCCATTGAGACATTTAATGATACAACTTTGTAGGTGCCAGAAATTTTATATGGCTAGTACAACAGCTCAAAATTAAAGTGCTACTGGCATTTTTGCCACCAAAACCAATTATACTTGCTATTGTTAAGACCCATTGCGACTGTGAAAATCTGAACTGACTGCAGAAAACGAGTCCAAGTATAAGTTAGATCGTGGACTCCATGTAGAACCTTAGCTATAAATAAAACTGCTCATAAGAAAGCATAAGCTATTGCCATGCCCAGGCATGTTGATGAACTTGTATGAACTTGTATATTGTTTAACTTTCATTCAATGCAAAGACTTCAAAATTGACGTTATGTGACATTATACATGTATATTAAATAGTATTACTCTTACGTTGCTTGTAATGTACGTATTTCAACCGACTGTTATAGTGGTAGTGTTCTGAAGCCACGTGTTAATAATTCTCAAAAGCAATTTTCAATCATAATAATCTAATGATGTGCATTTTGCTATTATTTTGGTTTCATTTTTACTTATGATTGATTATTATTTAATTTAACGGTGTTGTGTCCGGGTTGCTGAAGAATAGACCAATTGTAGTCTGCACGTCTCGTGAAAGGCGACAAAGCACATAGATCCAAGCCTCAGAAATCAAGCCTCAGAAAGAGCATTCGATTTGTGAGCACTTAGGCTTCAGAAATTGCTACAAAATTTTCTAAAACGAATGGTAAAGGAGGTTTAACTGAGATTCAAGGGAAGATGATGATAATTGTATATTATTTAATTTTTGTTTGTCTGAAATAACGTTGTTTTGCATTTTTAGAATATTATCAATATCTGCTTCTGCATATTTTTAAGTGAAACGTTGAAAATAATGTATTTTTATTTACATACGCACTACATCTAATGTATCACCCTGAGTTTTAAATGTATACATTATTTTTGATGCTTAAGACACAGCAAACGTCCAATCAGCTTATAAATGGCCGGTTTTTTAATTAAAAGTTACCATAAAATTAGCTCGAAATTATTTACATTATTACGTTTATGAAACTCTATACGCTTCATGCCGACTAAAAGCACTTCGTCAACCAACAATTCTGTGCTATCTTAGTAATCTCTTATTACCGCATCCTTATTCAGTTAAAATAGATATCGTTTCAGATGTGATTTCTCATATAGTTTCTTTAACTACGATTTTGTTGTTTCTAAAAATATAGGCTATATACAATTGATTTATATAGGGGGATCGGGAACAACTCCATTCGTATTCTGCATAATATTTACTTTATGGTGCTCGATGTATGCATAGTTGTTTTTATATTCATATATTCTATAGAATTCTTAATCGAATTGTTCCTTATAAGCATAAACTCTTTCTATTTAATCAATATATCACGTCATAAATTTCCTGCTTTGCTTTCTAATTGTTTAATCTAGTTTCTAATTGTGAAAATAAAAAATCGACCGTAGACACAAAGTCCTTTTAGGTAGGCTGTAGAAAAGTTGTTTCCTGAGTTTTCATTGAGTAATTTCCATGTGTGTTAATTAATTTTCTTCTTAATTTTTTTGATATGCGACTGAGATTTCCTTTTTGGTTGAATGCTTGCACTCATGACAACCGCATGTATTGACATAGTTTCCCTTCTTAGTTGCTCTTATTGTTAATTGTTGTATATTTTACTAACCGGGAAAGAGTCAACCGAGAAGCAATAGAGAATGCAAAAATACTAAATCATTGTAGGCCTACTTTTAATAAGTGTGTCTGTATTCTCTATATACCGGCTGGTTGATAACTCGCTTGTCTGATAAGCACGACGCCGCAGGTTCCGAACCACATCGGTTCGTCTCTAACAGTACCCGTGATGTGTGAAAAGGCAGAGTAAGAGAGAGAGTGACAGAACTTTGTCTAATTTGACAATTACATCATAATATTATATAACACATCGGTGTACAGATAGAATAAGAGGTAAACACGATAAAGAGATGTTAAGCAATGCTATGTAGCTTTATTTTTGTATTTGTCTATTGACAATAAATCAATTCTCTAAACAAGTTTAGACTCATTGATTAATAATTATTAAATGTCATTGGCTCTTGCTAATTAATCAGTTTATTTTTCACTGAACTATTCGTTTTTTAGGTGAATATCGAGTAGTGTGTTGTTAAACTGTTGGTCGTAGGAAAATAACTTCCAATTGTTCTTCTAGTTTCGTTTTCATCCCTACATACGACTCTATCCAATCTTCAGATTTGAAAGACGCGATCTTCTATTTAATATTTTGCATATTTCCTTCTATGACCTATTTCAGTAAAACAAGATTGCCACAAGAAGTATTTCTAGCTTCTTGTATTGCACTTGAGGAAAAAAATATGTTTTTTTCATATAGGGCATTTGTGGCACCCCCATATTACATTAAAGTTTTATTTAATCTGCTTATCTTCGTCAAACTGTGGCCGTCGAAGTTGCAGTACAAGGATTCACAAGCTAATGGATAGTCCGTGCTTTTAGATATTGCTTTTAAATAATCATTTTGCCTCTTTGGATCCCTTTGCCTTTCTGATTACTGATGCTTCAATGGATGCTCCTTTAGTTTGCAGTGACAATTAATTTATAAAATGATTAAATCAGTCGAGTCTTGTTAAGAGGATCGTTGTGGTGTTTCACGGCTTGTTTCGATTTCGTAAGTGTGTGGAGCATGGGCTGAAATAGAAAAACACATCAGCTAAGATTAGTGCATTCATGCATTAGTGCATATTAAAATTGATACATTTAGAAGTAATTAGTAGTCATTAATTGCGCAGAATTCTCGCAAATATAGATCATCATCATCTTCACGGAATCAGATTTGTTTAACTATGGTCCTGATTAGAAAATTTTGTAGCAATTTCTGGAGCCTAGGCTCTCACTAACTGAATACCCTCTCTGACGGTGGTTTTGGATCTTGGTGCTTTGTCTCCTTTGTTACACATGCAGTCCACCATTGGTCTATTCTTTAGCAACTCGGACATAACACGGGTTAAACATAGTTCATTCATAAATATAGATAACTCACATAATACTATGCCTCTCGTCGAATTTAACAATGTGCTCAGTACTTGCTGATTGTCCTCGCTTACCTTTTTAAAATAACCAAAAATCTAGATTCCAATAAGCTCCTTTTTTCAAAAATTGCTTTTGACTCTGTTATAGTTAACCCAAATATTAGAAACTTGTTGCCTGTTTCAAGCTAGTACCATTTATAGTAATATTGACTTTACCTCTTTCTAGCAACACTCTCATCACTTTTGTCTTTTTGATGCTAATCTTCATTTCTTATTGTCGCTTCCCTCTGCCATTCCTTGATCATCGGCAAATCTCAAATCTTGTAACAATTTTCCTTCTACTTTTATTCATACTTTAAACATGTAACCAGCTACTGGCTGGAGCCAGTGGCGAAGTCGATAAGATACTCGACCGCGGATCAGTAGGTGCGGATTCAAATTCTGGGCTCTCCCGTCACTGACATCGCTTTCGAGCGAGGAAACTGACGTTAACCTTAGCTTCTTTTACCAGCTACTATAGAGAAGGCTAGAGAGAAATAGAGATACTGTATAACTTACTAATTTCTGTATTGACACTGAGGTTTACCGTTCTCTAGATAAGTACATACACAGCCGTATCCGTCTTTAGTCCCCACGTCGTGATACTGCGGTTTAGACGAGCTAACCTTTATACCAGATCCCTCAATGTAGCAGGTGTTGTCGGGGTCTGTTGCGTAAAAATATATGTAAATATGTAAATTAATATATGATGTTTAAACATTAATATATTAGATTATGGACTTAGATTATATCAGTTAACAATGAATCACGGTAAATCGCATCATCTATACTTCATCTCAAGTAGGTCTGCGTCATAAACTACTGCAGTGCAGAGGTGGCCATGGGTTTGGTTGACCCATGGATTGGATAGGTTTGGGTTGGGTTGGGACGGGTTGGGGCCATTATTTGGCGACAAGTGTGGTTTGGGTTTGGTTGGTTCAGCCGCTTCAAATTAATGAAATAAAGAGGAATTAAATGATGAAAGAATAATATATGTTATTAAAATATGTGCTGCCCAGCTTACATTATTCACCATACAATTTGAGCAAGAACGTATTAGAACCGATTATATTTTATTTGAAAACGTTTACTGCATTATTTTGTCTTATACTATTATTTTCTTTTTGGAGCGCTGGGTTTTGGCATTAATCCGTCAAAATATGCCGTTTTTGTTAGAAATGCGGCCGATATGGACATGGGTTGAGTTGTGTCGGGTTAGGATTTGAATTGTTGAAGTGGGTTGAGTTCTGGGGTTGGGTTGGGTTGGGTTGTAAAATCCAAGAACCAAAAGAAAATCCAAGCCCACCTCTGCTCCAGTGTGTAAAAATTTCTAAATAGCGTTGCGTGTACAGCTGAGGGCGCACGAGACAAAGTCTTTAAATCATAATTGATGGATTTTGTGATGTATTAAACCTGGGTCGGCAAGTCGGCAAGTTTGTACCTCTAAATGGAAAAACCGACTTTTTCATATCAAACATCGTCCCTGCAAAACGAAAATTTTAGCCATGGCAAAAACTACCCAAGTGGTAAAATCACTCCTGAAAAAAGTGTTTCTTGTCTAAACCATAAAAACTACATTATAAGTGCAATTTTTGTGGTGATAGCGAAAGTTCTGAAGAGGCAGACAGGAGATTGTTTAATTCTGTAGTTAATAACTCTCATCATGTTTTGCTCTCTCCTCAGCCACCAATTAAAGCAGCCAGGAGTCTTAAACTTTTAGATGGAGCTCATCATTTTATACCCTAACTGAAACGTGTAGAGTATATGAGTGACAATAACTTCAATATGAGGATGCTTTACAAAGATTGTTACTAAATTAATGATTGATATTAATGTACCTGTAGATTTTCCACGCACACAATTTACCTTTAGGCCTATAATCATATTTTATAAGTTATGTTGGCGCAGTTTGCATATCATTGAAATACTTGAATAATTATAATAATACTTGTCCGTCAGCACATGCAGAAAACCATCCAGATGAACACTAAACACCCCATACCAAAGGTATGAGGTGTTTTGGTGACACTTGGGAAAACTAAGTACTGCAAAGTAGGGACTCCACTGAAGATTCAAAACAAACGGTTAACGTCTCTTTCAAATCGCCTACTTTCAGCTCCTTGCACCCCAGTAGCTATTGAGCGCCTCTCCTCTCATTTTGGATGGATTCACAGCTACATTCTTAACCTTCTTGGAGGAGAATCTGTTGGCAATTTGATTTTCTGTCACAGACACAATCCTGTTAATGCTCGGCGTGTTGGTGATGCTATAATACTCTCATAATGGAAAAGATTTCTTATATGAATATTGAAACAATGAAGCAGTTGATAGGGGTTTAATACTGTACTTCACACAAATACAAAAAAGGCATAAGCGGAATTGACAGATTAAAACCAACCTAAAATAACAATTACGAAACTATCCCCATTGGCTGTAAAAGACTGATAGAAATCATAAAACAGTAATTTACAAAGTCTGGTAAGAGTTTAAGTTGTTCTATAATTATAATTAGCAGTATTTTGGGGTAACAAACTAGTTAAATTACATGCAATTACAAAAATGGAGGAGCAAAAATTTAAAAGAAAATTTAAAAATTTAAATTCACTTTTTAAATAAAATTTTATGATGAGCCACAATATTAATTAAATTGTTAACACTTTTAACAGTAAATCGAAATTATAATTAAGTTGCAAACTGTGCTCTAATTAAATACAGACAAAAAATGTTTCAACTTCAACGCCTGTGTTTTAGACAGTTTTTGCAGGTTTTAACATAGTTTTTAACGGTTTTGTATCAGTGTCCTGGCAAAATCCCTTTTTGCTGTGGCAAAAACCCAACCCTGTATTTAACTATCGTGAGTTCCATATCGTGAGCTGGTCAGGTGAACTGATCTATATAGGTGAGCTGATCGGAGAGTAAATTGTGCACCATACGCGCACATGTATATTACTGATAAATTTGGATTTGACTAACGCAAGTGCCTACTGCTTTAAACTTGCAATAGGAGTCATAGAAAAGAACAAGAAATATCTTGCTTTAAGTCTGAAGTACTTACTGTAGGAGTACTGATCGAATTTCTTCTCACATGGTATGTATTCTTTTTCATCGTAACAAACTCCTCCGGAAGAGATATCGATTTGAAGGAAAATGAGCGAAACGGTAAGTAGAATAATACTTGCCATTTTTTGTTTTCTCAAAATTTTAGCTGCTTTTATACTAAAATCACAATGAGCAAACACGATTAAATTACATGTACGTTTCTTCCAAGATTAACAGAAGGAAATGTTGCAATAGTTTAGCCACCTAATGAGAGGACTTCAGACGTCTGTAGAATATCTCAAGCAGAATATTATAGTAGGTTACCGAATGTATATTCAATCTGCAGACAACGACATGGTTCTTAAGAGACATCCAATATAGTTCTAACAATTATAAGATTATAAGTCATGTATGGCAGTGATTCTGTTTCAAAGAATAAACTATAACCTATTCCCAGAGGTCCAGTATTTTCATAAGTTACGGCTTTTATACTATTAAAAGAGCTGGTAAAGCTAAGGTTAATGTCAGTTTCCTCACTCGAAAGCGATGGGCGAGCCCAGGATTTGAACACGCACCTACTGATCCGCGGTCGAGTATCTTACCGACTTCGCCACTGGCTCCAGTTTACAAACTGTGTTACTGTAGAATGATCAAGCATGAGATTTGGATTGAAAAGGCTTTAGACACCATTCTATGTGAGATTTTTCTATTGGACCTGCATCCTTAGCAAGATGGAGGGGGAGGAGGCACGTACTACCGTTGAAAGTTAAAATTCTAACATTTATTGCGATGCTTGACTCCAAATTGTTCTCTTAACTTAACTGTGGCATTCTATACAGAGCGAAGCTTCATAAATACACAAAGTGGTTGATTTTATCAAGAAAACAGAGCGATGGTTATGAGCTCACTTGGTTATGAGTGCAAATAAACAAAGTTAAGCAACATCGAGCCTTGGTTTGTCTTTAAATGGGCTATCATCTTGCTAAACTGAGTCTGGACAACTTTGTATTAACAAACCTCAAGGTAAAGGAAGGTTATTATTATAAGAATAACTTACCGACATCGCTACTGGCACTAGCCATTATTGTTCATAAGACACTGTAGATCTATAGACACTGATCTTGAGACACTGTAGATCTGAAGTCAATCCGATCTACATGTAGGCGTACATGCATAAACGCAATTGCTAGCATAGGCGAATGAGACTGATTTTAGCATGGCTCATAACATACTATTCTTGTGTACATCTTTTGATTCAATTTTTTCATTTGATATTTCGATAAGAATTTTAATGAAAGAATCATGTTTATAAATTAGGTTGCTTACCTCATTCATCACAATTAATATATTTAGATAACTGTCCTAATTAAAACTTGGAAAATAGAAATGATGTAAAGAAAAATTGAGAAAAGCTGACTTACAGAAAAATTGCAATAATATAGAGTTTCTATCTTCCCCGAATCCCAGTCCAACCAGGGTCTGAACTTTTGAAAATTTTGTAGCAACTTCTGGAGCCAAGGCGCTCACGAAACGAATGCCATTTTTGATGTTGTTTTGGATCTTAGTGCCTTATTTATTACATTAATACACAAGTAGGCCTAATTTATAAATAAAAATAACTATTCGGTGAAACACATAATGTTGAACTACTAGAAAACAATTATGTCAACCCAATATCTGTTCAGCATTTGTTTATATAACGTTTATAATCGCCAAGACGGTAGGGCAATCTATAAAGTTGCACTCATTTCCATTATCGCAACATGGAGGTACTACCAAATGTTAATTACATTATCATTGATTTGTGGTGAACTTGGTTTGAAGTTAAGGACTATTTTCCATATCCAGATGTTTCGAGAAAAACATAGGCTATGTATGTGCCGAAAACATACAACTAGATACCACTAAACAGTATTCAAAACCTGATAAAACTGAATCTACATGTACATGCGAAGTTGTACCTTATATCTAATTTAGCAATAGTAGACCTACTTAAGCTATTGTTATAGGTCCATATCGAAAAAATTATAATTCTTTGTTTATACATGTACAATGTACAGTATGTAGCAGTAATCGATCTCTTGGTTACATTTTCAATTTTGTTATTTTTATTAAGTTAAAATTAGTGGCTTTAAAATGAATTGCATAAATAAATCAAAATCACTAACACAAGAAATACTCCTTAGAGCATTTGAAATTTGCCTCATAGGGTTGTAGTTGAGGTAAAACCATCGTATGGTTCGTGCTGGTCTTGAATATTATTATAAATGTAGGCTACGTGAAGGAAATAATGCAAATGTTTTTTTCCAGACCAATAGCTTAAGACATGAGGAAGAAAATCGAACTATATTTAAAATCTAAAATACATGAATGTACAAAGTTAAAAAGATAATTCTGCAATGTCTTGGAAGTTTGCCAGATTTGTAGCTTTAACGACGAGCATTTCTTAAAGCGTTTAGGCTTGTCTGCTGCTGTTAACTGAGCCTGTACTAAGCTTTAGGGCATGTCCTGTAAAAATAAACAACAATTGCTAAACTTTGTTTTGAATGATGCGTAATTTGAAGCGTGTAATTAGTCTAGTTTTATAATATTAAATTACGCAGGCAATTATCTCTCTCTCTCTCATAGTGCACTGCCTTCTGGCAGATCCATGGTGTATAACGCTTCCGCTCATCTCTATTTTCTGTTTTCCTATTCATGCCCACATACGAGTGGATCTTTAAATCATCTATAACATTCCTTTTGATATACCATTGTTCTTGGGGATTCTGATTGTGACGAGGTGGGCCCCTGTGCCTTCCTCAACTTCGACTAACATTTACTGGACAGGGGCGTCACTCCCTGAGAAAACAGTCCTGTTTACAAAAATGTAAACAGTATAGTTTTATGTTTATCATGCTATGACATTCTTATTCGCACTGCACTGTTGTACTGTGCCATACGGTAAACCTAATAAACTGTATGGCAGAGCATCTATTTCCTCCATAGGTCTAAATTTTGACCCGATTGCCTTGGATTTTGGACTTGAGCTGTTTCGATCTGGCTGGAGCCAGTGGCGATGTCGGTAAGATACTCGACCGCGGATCAGTATGTACGGGGTTCAAATCCTGGGCTCCCCGTCAACGACATCAAATTCTCTTGTGATCTCTGTATACTCAGTCGTCACCGTGTGGTACTTTGGCGCCGGCTTGTGTAGGTTCTGCAAGAGACGTCCCTGACATTGCCTTATGACGAGGAACCTGACGTTAAATTTCTATTGATTGAATGATTGATTGTATGAAGTTGAAATGTACTAAATAATTTTCTCAATTATGCCCAATTGAACTGCATTATATTATACTGCTTACTATATTTTACGGGACTATACTGAACTCAGAAAAATTGCATAGTACTCACTTCTGCTCTACTAAACTGATCTGTGTAAAAGACTAGAAGTGCACTGTAGAAATTTGTGTTCTAGTGCGTTCTACGCGTAATCTCTCTATTTTATTCTATTCTAAACTACACTACTCTATTCTAAACTAAATGGAACTGCGCTACATTATTTAAACTCAGCTGTCTTCAACAGTTCATAACGGAACTTTACTGTACTGTATCTACTCTCCAATTTCTGTACTAAGTTACATTGAAGAGAACTACAGGTGCTGCACTTCACTGCAATATATACAATGTTACTCGTGTTGTGTCCGGGTCTCTAAAAAGAGACTAGCCATAAACTGCATGAGTCGTAAGAAACGATTGAGCGATAACTGAAGAAAGCAAAACAGGCACTGCTGGATTTAGAGCTAAGCTGCACGTCAATTGAATTAAGTTAAGATCCATCATGCCGGTTAGGACTTTGTGAACAAAGTACTAACCAACCTTGCACTTTCCACCTATGAAGACCGAGTGTTGACAGGTTTGAAAGAAAAAATCCCGAGGGTTTTGGAAGGCTATTCTTAAATCGGCGCCGGCTGCAATTGATGTGCCAACAAAAGGCAACGATTGCTAATAATCATGGAGAGGAATGGAGGAAATAACGGAAAACTATAAAAACAGCAACCAAGAAAGAAAACTCTGTAGCACTTACGGTATGTCATGTATGTTATGTCTGGTGTTATCTTTATGGTGCGTGATAGAAATCTCTTAAAATGAACGTTGGACCTTCCACTTGGCAGATCACTGTGAAGAGGACTGATAGTGTACGCTTGTACGTTACTGGTTCGATTTACATAGTAGTGTAATAAATCACATAAATGTTATTCTAGAAATGACTCACCAATCAGCGCATTCCATGCCGTCCCCAGTGCACGGTCCACACTTCAAGCAGTCACGGGCTGGACCGATCCTGGAATTTCGTGAGTGCGTGACTTTGTTCCTTATGTACTTGACCTCGTTTCTGACCTCGTAATGCTTTCCCTGCCAGATGATGGGACAATAGAAGTAGTACGAGCCGTCTGTTAACAGAAAAACAATATTACAATTTTATATTACAAACATGACAAGTATAATTTAAATATGCAGCTACTACAAAACTCTGCCTTGTACACTACCTACTGGCAGGCCCATGGCATATGACTCCTTCGCTCTTCTCTGTCTTCATCTTTCCTCTTCATGTCCGCATATGAGCGAATCTTTAAATCATCTACTATTGTTAATCTCGGCCGCCTCTGCCTCTATTTCCTTCCATTCTGAATTCTGGACCTCATTTAGTAGACTTTGACAGGGCGTCGTGTCACAGCAGACTCAAGACATACAAAACAGACTCGAAATCCTTAAATATACTAAACTATTCAATGGATTCCTATCTGACCTCTTACATAAAACTGACCTAATCTTACAGACCCCGACCTTTTACGAATTTAGAGAAAAATTACTGTGTTTAATATTTAATTAGTTCAATTTAAAATAAAACGCAAAGTACATATGTATGCATAGGGTTCAAGGTAATAAGGAAATATCAGAATAGCTTATATCAACGGAAATTACGTAAATTTAAATTATTTGGCCCTCTAATATATTCCAAATATCACAGAACTAAAGTAATCTCATAAAACATCAAACCAACAAAGTTGGTTTGAAGTTTTATGAGATGTTTTTAAGTTTGAAGTTTTAACAAACTTTGTTGGTTTGATGTTTTATGAGATTACTTTACGTTGGTACGTTGTTCTAACCAATTAATGCATGAAGACTCAAGTGCCACAGCAAAACTAATTTTGGTACGTTGTTCTAACCAATTAATGCATGAAGACTCAAGTGCCACAGCAAAACTAATTAAATACTATTCAAATAACACGACAAGGTAATGAAGAGGCTTGTTTTCAATTAATCTGTCAGTAAGATTTTAGCGTCCGGTTCCACGCCGTAAGGCAATGTCAGGGACTTCTTGACAGACTCTACACTAACAATAAATTAGCGAAAGTTTATTACAAGTACATCAAAATCATGAACTCATGTAGCACATTTGTGGTACAGGAACATATGTGATATAGAAATTTAACATCTAAGTGATATCAATCCATCAATCAATCAATAAGAATTTAACGTCCGGTTCCTCGCCATAAGGCAATATCAGGGACGTCAAATAAATAAGTTTATTTGATATAAGTGTCCATGATCAGAAAACTTTATATCGCTTTAATTTAATTGGTATTATTTTGCATCACCATCATATAACATTAACTGCTTCTTAAACTATCCAGTGTGGGATGAAAATGACGTTAACATTTACTCAGCTTGGTATACCTACTTTAATGTTTTCAAGATTAAGACTTGTAATATCCAGCTGACCACTACGGTGGTCAGCTAGATAAGATGTGTATCATTTTCCCTGACGGTCGTTGTTCTAGGTTTTACAGACTGTTTCATACCCTGTGTTTCTGGGAATTCTGTATTTTATTTCTTTTAAATGTCTATTTCTATGTGTATTTGTCAGTGATTTGGTGTTGATGTTGAAATAAACATATATATACATGTATACATGTAAATATATATATATATATATATATATATATATATATATATATAATGTCATTCATCTACATTCATGTATATATCTCATATCAAAGATTAAAGCCTTAACTGAATGGGTTATACACTTCTATATCATAATCATCAAAAGTAGTTGAATCCTTGACGATATTAGTAGTTAACCTTTTAGTTACTTAAATGGGGTTTAAATATTTCAAGTAATCCAAGTCTTTTGTCTAATTAAAATCTTTCAATTAATTGCTGCCTTTAAGCTCAAAGTTGATTTAAATTAATTCAAGTGATTTAAAAAATAAAAGCAACTCTACAGCTTGGATATAAAATCACTTGCTACAAATCGCAGAGTAAAATTTATATTTTAATATCAAACATTGTGTATAAATAACGCATTAGAATAAATGCGCCTTATCGGCTTTTAATCCTACTTTACGGTTAGCTTGAATCCAAAAAAAATTATATAATAATAAAATAGATCAAAACAACCTAAAATCAGGATCGTCAAATCAGTCAACGAGTATTGAGTAGCTATATTTACTGCAGAAACTGTAATATCTGATTTTGAACTATGACTTCTATCAATGCCGACATTGCGTAATTTATGTAATTATATTAAATATTATTTATATTATACTATAGTATTATCAAACCTTTCCTAATGAAAACTTCTGGACTCACTCTGTAAACTGCTCCAAATGCAAAGCTTGCAAATGCAATCACGAGAAAGACTGCTACAAAATTTCTCATCATTCCGAATAATAAATAGAAACAATAAACAGCAAATATTCAAATATTATGCGATCTAACGCAGAGACTCTGCCGAAATTACCGGAAAATATTGTGAAATAACGAAGCAAAACCCGGTCAGACTTGTGATATGAGCTCATTACATGGTTATATCCATGTATAGTAAATTGACCGGATTTAGTCAAACTGCCGTTACATAGAAAACTGAACTGTATGCTGTTAACTTCAATTATACGGTTTTGTATGTCTATTGCTTTAGAAAACTATATGCAGAAGAGGTCAAACTGAGCCACTCCCGTCGAATGAGACGTTCTGCTCATTTACTGCTATTTACTGTCTTTAGTCGTTAAAGATCAACTGTTAATTAATTAATTGTTAATTTTCAATGGAAAGAAAAATCTTTGATAAATGGAAGAAGAAGTTAGTGTCTTATATTAGTATTATATTAGTAATTTTATATTTAAGCTACTGAAGTAGTACAATCAAAATAATTTAATAAGAACTAATACACAAATTAGATTCGAAAATCATTGAACATAAAGTACATCTGAAAAATAACTCAGAATATATCTTTTACACTCTGAATGACTCTGACAACTAACTATGAAAGAAAATATCAGTCGAGAGATGTCTGCAGTTTCAGAGGAAAGACACTGATGAAAGCAATGGCAAATTTCCTATAAATCATAGTAACCGTGCTAAATTTAACAATTAAAAGCTAATAAGAATGCAGAATGCTAATATTGCCGTCAGTTTCCTCACTCAAAAGCTACAGCACTGACGAGTGAGCCCAGGATTTGAACCCCGTACATACTGATCCGCAGTCGAATATCTTATCTGGCATCGCCATTGGCACCAGCCGATGGCGATGCCAGTAATGGCAGCATTGAGTATGTTAATTAGCAGAGCGTTTGTGGTTGGGTGTGCCTACCCTTATAATACTAATTTTAAGCTTGTTTTGAGATTATGGTTAGGAATATATACTAAGAACCGCCCGTTGAATACGACAACCAGTAACGTTTGGGTCAATTTTAACAAGACGGATATTTACTTTCTAATTGTCTTGGATTCAAATTTTAACCATTGAAATTAGCCGCTACGCTACAGTTCTTCTACAAGATCTGTCTCCAACCCTTATCATTACACAGTTCTTGTTTTGACAATAATAAGAATAAGTAATAGAATTAATTGTTCTTCATTTGAAACATAGATGCCTTGAATACATGTACAAACGAAGCTCCGTATGAAAAGGATATTAGCCCTAGATCCTGCAATGGATTTAGGGAGAATATTCTTTAGGGCTAATATTATCTACGAGCTAATATGCGTGGCATTATTGAACTTCCAAATAAATCTCAGAAATTCTTAGAAAAATTAATACTATGTAGTCTTTGATAGCGATGAAATATCGGCTTCAACTCGCCCCGCCAAATTTGGTAGGTTTAAATTAGTAATCTAATGGACTAATAAAATTGACAAAGATTGCAGACTAGTTTTTTAAAAGAAGAAATTTAAAACTGAATTATATGTTAGTACGTTTCAAACATTCAATTGTCATTTGATCTGTATTCCTCCTTAGGCTGCCACAAGTACTTTAATCTAAAATTTATCTTCTTTATACTCCTCTACGTTTAAACTTGAGACGACGCTATTATATATGTCTATTGTTGTACCATTGCTTTTATTGTTTAAGCAAGCGTAAGTGTATTTTATAATGTAAGTTCTAATTTGTAGCTCCAAATAAGTGAATATTTGAAATTTATTTCAAGACTTATGGCGCTCAAAGAAGTCAACGACGAGCCAATGCGAAATTTATGCCAGACGTTCAATCAACCGAATTGCTGACTTAGATATTTTTCAGTATTATGCTTTTAAAAGTAGGTGTTTGATAATTGTTCGGCAGCGACTTGTCATAATTCAAAACTGTTATTGATAGTTGAAGTTGTCTCTCTGACGTTTTTTTTCTCTTCTTGTTACAAAAAGCTACACGCGTATTCGAGAGAAATTATAATCACTCAGCAATGACGAGACAGGGATAACAGTGAATGGAGCCACTACTAGACAACAGTAATGGCTCAAAATAATTTGAACCTTTTGTACAGTGCTTGACATGCATCCTGTTCAAAACATGTACTTTAACATGTCGTTGTCTGTGGATGCAACGCGCTTCGACGGATAATTTAACTTCTGTTACAAAAGTTTGGATATCATTTCAGTAATTTTGAAAATTGTATGGTATAAAAATGGAATCTTATATAAAACTGTAGAGGGTATCTAAAATACATGAAAAATGCAGTAAACATTTCATGCCAATTTCAAGCATCCTTTTAGTTGCGACAGATGCAAGTCCAACATTAAATTAGAATCTATTATGAGAATCGGTCCAAGGTTTAATGTTCCTTGTAAACCATTGACTATTCAGAATATTAATGCTAATTGGGTTGACTGCATTTGTTATCTTGGTGTACTTATTAATAGAGCAAAGTCGTTTAAATGTCACTGGAATGATAGTAGAGTCTAATTCTACGCTGCTGTAAATACGATACTAGGGAGACTAGGATCAAACGCAGCGATTGATGACTTGTTGAAATTATTACATTCTCAAGCGGTTCCTTTGCTACGTTATGGCATTTTTTCTTTATCTCTGTCAAATGATGAACTGAAAAATTTTTGTAATACAATAATGTCTACTATAAAATTTTTCGAACTTTTGATAAAGGTATTATATCGCATTGCCAGTGATATTATGGCTTTTGGCCATTTGAATTACTTTATGATTACCACAGATATACCTTCTCAAATAAGTTAATTGTCTCTGGATGCTTGGATAGTAAGCTAGATTTAGATAAGTCTGACTATATGGATTATGTTAATACTAAAAATAAATATACAATTCAGAATGATGATTCTATTGGTAAAATAAGACACAAAGTTTGGAATTATTTTGAAGGTATATTATCCTAATTAGATTATGGAAAGTCGATCCTAAGATACATGGCGATTTTAGTTTATTTTTCTACTTTCAGACTCTTTAATGGTTAATCCGTAGTTTCTGTTTTTCTGTTCGTTAGTTATTTTTTCATTTCTTTTTCTGTTCTTCTGCCATGCATTTTGGTGAATAAAAGATCATATATTAGAATTCTCGGCTTACTAGATATTTATCAAATAAAAACTGGGAACCATATCATGATTCTTGAGATATTTAAAACCTGCCTTCAGCTGGAAGTGACCAGTAGCTCTGCATATACATACACGTAGGATCACCGGCAGCATATGCTATTGATATGGGTCTCTCTGAATTCAAATATTCGCTCTTGTTGTTCTCCTTTAACATTCTCTGGAAGGCGTACATCACTTTCCATGCACTTCCCGTAAAAAAGCTGTAAAGTTAAGTTTAACGTATGCTTAAGCATCGCAAAGGATACCGTCAGAAACGATCCGGCTGGGATTCGAACCGATGGTCTCCTGCTTCTCAGCTAAGTGTGCTATCCACTCGTCCATCCAACCGATGCATTATCCTTGGATCAGAAAAAGTAAATTAAGCCTTTATTGTTATAATAATAATTATTATTCTATTTTATTTATTTTTGTCAATTTTTGTTACCCCGGGAGTAAAGAACCCAGGGTTTGATAAAAACGATTCGAGTAATACATGCTGAATCTTCGCCCGACTACTCGAGATCATCTAGCTGTTTAACAGAAAAAAACAACCGACTCAGACTGCATTAAATTTTTGCAAAAGTCATAAAAGTCTTTGCTAAAGAAAAGCAGTCTCTCGCTTATCGCCTGTTTGCAATAAGTCTGTCTATGCCATTAATGCAGTCAACTCCATCGGAAGTCAATGGGATTTTGTAGTCCTATAATAATAATAATAATAATTATTATTATTATTATTTATACCTCGGGTGTAAAGAACCCATGGTTTGCTAAAAACGATTCGAGCAATACGTGCTAAATTGCCGCCCGGCTACTCGAGGCCATCTAGCTGCTTAAAACTACTGTTGAAGCAGACTGCATGAAATTTTTGCAAAGTTATAGAAAGCCTTTGCCCAAGAAAAGAGGTCACTCGCTTATCGCCGGTTCACTCTGCAATTAGCCTTCCTATACCATTAATCAAGTCAACTCCATTGGGATTCATGGTGCCATGGTTTCAATGGCCACCGGAATAATTTCGTATCCTAAGGACAGATCGCAGTACTTATCCATTTTCTTAGAGGTGGAAAGTTCAGCAGCTCCACCGGCAGTGACTGAAGTTGTACTCAGATAGAAATTTGCCATAGTGTTAATGACCTGACATCCCATTCGTCACATTTATCATTGCACCATGGCACTAAGACATATTAGTATTAATATACATGTTATTATTATTATTATTATTATTATTTGTTTTTATACCCAGGGTGTAAAGAACCCGATTGGAGCATTATTATAATATTTTTAATGCCCTGGGCTGTACAGGATCTTGGGCTAAAAAAAATAAGATAAAAGAGACTTTATTTGATTCAAATTTTTTAAAAATTAAGCGATAAAAATAATTCCTCTACACTCTGCGAATCCGCATTAGCCAAAGTGCCATTATTATTATTATTATTATTATTTTATTTTTATTTTTTTTATTTTTTCTTTTTATTGCCCTGGACTGTATAGACCCTGAGTTAAAAATAAGATAAAAGAAGAACCTTAATTTAAAGTAAGCTTAAAGAGATATGTTTAATATAATTCCCCTACACAATGGGAGGCCGCATTCGCCAATGTGCCACGAACGCAGACAGCATTAAAGCGCTGAAGTACAAAATAGTAATAATGAATAATAATAATTAATAATTAATAAATAAATAGTAAATTATAATCATAATAATTATTATTGTTATTAAACAAGAGCACTTTTACATCTAGGAGTCGATCATTCATAATCATCATCGTTGTATTTTATCATTATCCTTCACATGAAGAGATGCGTTTGGAAATAAGTATTTATTATAAAGTCCATATATACTTACAATAAATTTATCCGTCTCACCTTATAAGCTGTTAGTAAAATGCTTATTGATAACAGGCCTCAGGGCAAACTTAAGTGGTAGGGCTATGAGAGAAAGTATGTTATAACTAAATCGAATAAGTTAATGTTACTAAAGTAACTAATAGCATACGGAAATTTATTAAACGGGGATTTTTTGACGGTTGAACATGCCTGCAGGCTGTTGCATAAGATAAATATAAAAATCTAATTTAACACTGAAAGTTGGAGTCACGTTTTATGATTAATTCTTAGAGCTAATGAAGTCAGTACATACTAAACGAAATTTTATTATAAGAAGTTTATTTTTAAAAATCCAGAAATCTACATGTACAGTATTAATGCTGTACATGTAGATTTCTGGATTTTTAAAAATAAACTTCTTATAATAAAATTTCGTTTAATATACTTAAAAATATACATTGTGAAAAAAATACTTGAAACTACAAAACGTCACACCTTTTGGAATGTCAGAAAAACTCAGTGTGTAAGTTAACTTAGGCAAAATCATGACATTTTAAACGGCTGTTCAGGAATCAATTCCCGGTAGAGTTGAACTGAGAGTAAAATATCGGTCATTCACGGGACTGGTAATATGTATTACGACATGCTTGCCTAATGGGTAGCATGCAATTTTTAAAGTGATAATTATCACCATAGACAATCGTCGGAAAGTCATCGGCAATTTATCAATGATATGTTTTTAATTTTTACAAATCCGTCTGATTTAATATAGAACTTCTGTATTTCATGCTAATAAGTGAATGTAAGTCTTTAAGACCAAGACGTCTGCTAAAACTCTTGGCAGTTGAGCCGGGTTTGATTCTAGTTGGATAATTTAATGAACAGAAACTATAGAAAGGTATAGCAAAGTCTAAATCTACAAAAGTTTAAATTAAAATCTTCATGTAACTAAAGGTATAGCAAAATCCTTCATTCTCTCATTAGACGCTTAATGACTTAGCTGTGGATGTATTTTACGCCAGCTTTGACTAACAATTGCGGCCCTTCAGTACAGTAATTGTGGCCCTTTAGTACTGTAATTGTGGCCCTTTAATACAGTAATTGTGGCCCTATAGTAGAGTAATTGGGGCCCTTCATCACTGATGCACAATTAAATCCAATTCGGCGAACTCTCCGTAGACAACTTGCAATTGACTATAATATCGTTCACTTCAAACGTCTCTCTTCAGTATTAATTTACCAAATTCATGTTCATAAAGTAAACTTTAGAAGTTTATTAGTACGCCTATTTAGTTTTTAATAAAGTTAAAATTGTTAATAAATTTTATTTCTATACATTTATATTGTCTCGTATAGCCTAACAAACACAAAAAATCCATAAAATTAAGGTTGATCAAAGTGTGCTCTACGGACATAACGCATTGAAATAAATGCGTTATGTCACGTGTCACATGTACACGTTTATGTAGTCTAAGAGACAAATTAAGCAAGGAAAATAAATTACCTACTAAAAGTATCGAGTGGTTTGACGATGAAAGAACGATTGAAAAGGCAGTGTAAAATTAAGTTACTATTGTTGATTTGTATTTATAATTGTCTACCACTGAGTTGATGAAATAAATAAATAAATAAATAAATAAATGCATAGTATTCTTAATTCATAGCTCCTCTACTGTTCACAAAATAAACCTACATCGTTAATTAACAATCATAATGAATCGCAGGCTACTTGACTTTGTAGTTTCTATTGGGTCGTATTCACAGTTGATCTAAGATCATTCTAAGCTTTCGGACAGTTCCTGCAAGAAACAACATAAGCCAATATAGAGTTAAAATTCAAAAGTCGATAACCTTAAACTGAGAGAAAGAACTATGTTTATTTCAATGCAATCAAAATATACAGTGACATTCACAAAAAAGCGGTAAAAGAGGTCAAAAATAACTTATCTAGTTGACCACCCGTGACCCCTCAATCATGCATATTGAAAAATAGCTAGGCAAACGAAATAAACATGCAATACAAGTAAAACAACAATCTGAGCTACAGAGAATCACTACAACTCATTACAACTCTTGTTACAACGTCATTTAAACTGACGCTAAGCTAAGCTTAGCCTTTTTGCATTAAAATAATCGCCTACTAAATTATCTCAATAAAAAGAGCAAATCACCACATGTACATCCCAGCTATTGAAAGCTTTCTATTTATAATCAACAGGTTCTCCATTGGGGTGCTCACTGTGAGTGCAATAATAGAAATAAAGAAATTATGCACAGATTGAACATGCCATTTAAAAAAATTAGAACGGAGAAAGTGAGAGTTTGCATTATTTTCAGTTTAAATATCTTTACAAATAAAAGATATACTTACAATTTTAAAATTATTTCATTTAAAAATGATTTTTCAAATAATTAATAGCAACCAGCATAGTAAGGAGAATATTGAGCCTGCAAATATTATAAAAAAGTAAGCGAAGCATACGAGTTTACGAAATAGGAAGCATATTACGAAACAATGGCAGTAGCATTACAAAAATATAAGTTTAAATTTTTAACCTAAGAATAAGCCATACTTGACAAATTACAGTAGTCCAAACTTTGTAAAGTAATATTTCTTACTAAATGAACAGAAACCTAACAATTTATCCCATACAGTACTAGTATCATAATAATAAATGTTATTGAGTGTACTCAATAATATTTATTATTATGATGCGGATGTTTAAATTTTATTTCATTAAAAGACAGGTGAACAAAACCCAAATTTAACATTCTGTATGTTTCGTATCGTTCGTTTATGTACGCTACGTCGTAGAGTATAAATTTGTCACTTTACGTTTTGACTTTCTTGAGTACGCAATTTTTCGAGTTTTTGCATTCGCAATGCAATGCAAGTAAATATACTTAAGGACTATGGTCTGTAAATTCTTGGTGGTGTTTTGGAGAACTAGTCTAGGTAAGGCGTAGATGAGTCGATGAACCAAACCCACCCCCAATGTTGTCTCAATAAATATCCATAAATTAATTGTGCGGATAAAGCTTTTGACAACTCATTATCATAATATTGTATAATGTTGCCTTTATTTGAGAATTATTATACATAACTGAACCGTATGGTATAGCTCTTAAGTGAATTTGGAATGAAGGAAATTTTTGCGCGGTACTCTACTATACTATACTGATAGTAAATATTGTATCACACTACGCTGCACAGAAAAACTGTGTACTGTAGAAATTGAATTACTTACCAATCAACACATTCCATTCCGTATTCGTTGCAAGGTCCACATTTCAGGCAGTTAAATGAAGGCCCTATGTTAGAACTGCCCGTGTTTGCAACTTTGTATGGAAAATATTTGATCTCATTCCTGATCTCGTAATTAGTTCCGTGCCAGTTGAAAGAACAGTATGTATCGAATGAGTCGTCTGTTCAAACAAAATATTTTTATATTTTAACAGTGGACAACAGCAACGATTTAAATACCACAATGGAATACAAGTTTGAAAAGTTATATTTAGCACTTGTCCTGCAAAATGACACATAACATGTTCGTCGAACGGTTACATAATCGTCAAGAGATTGTATACTTTAACGCGACTGAAATTTTCTATGAAAGTTTTTACACTATTAATAATATGACAATCAAATTACTGGAGTAGGCCTAATAATAGCAGAGCAGGATTAAAGACTATTAGAGATAACTGCTAGCTATCGCATGCTATAACGAGGTAATTGATTAGGAAACGATCATATGATATACGCATGTCCTTGTATTACTCACTTGATCAAATAGAAAATTATTCATTAACATATTAACGAGTTGGAAACCAATATGTTTCACAGCAGTTGAAGAGCAATGCATGTCTCGTGATATCCAAGCCGCGCATGTTTACGTAGTTCAACAAGGATCGATGCAGGCAGCTGAATCGATTTGAAGTAACTAGTAGCTTAAAACTTTCCTAAATGTATTTCGAAAAGGGTCTAAGTACTATTCAAACCGCTTTAAAGAAATTGACAAAATATCTTTAATATTAAGGCCAACAATTAATGTTACGCATAAGAAAAAATAGTAAGCATTCAAATAATATTTCACTGATGGACTAAGAAATGAAAAAACTTGCAAGACACAGTAACTATACAAACAAACGAATCATGAGGCAAGGAGAGAACATTTGTCAAACAACACTTTATGCGCCAACAAACCGTACATAATTTGTAATAATTCATCGGACGAGATTACTCAGTTCGAATGAATTCAGACATCAAACGAACAAGTGCTAATATGCTGAATATCCATGTAATTATTAAATTATTCGTTTAAAGGGCATAATATAAAAGATTTTCTACAACTAAACATTAAAACTCACTATTATTGAAACATGAACTTTAAAACAACAAAGTGATTTCAAAATATCCTAGCATTACATTTTAAATGTTAAAATATGGGCCAATTAAATCCTAGTAATAATCACGATCGCTTAACAATCCTGGCTTGAGCCAGTGGCGGTGTCATCAAGATATTCCACGGCGGATAAGTAGGGTCATATGCAGGGTTCGAACCCTGGGCTCGCCCGTCATTGACATCGCTTTCGAGTGAGTAAACTGACGTTAACATTAGCTTAAGCTTTACGAGTAACTGCATTTCTAATGCGGCTATGACAAATGTAGCCGCAGGAGATTTCGATTATGAAAATATCAGGTTTCTAACCATAAATATGCAACAACAATTATATATGTCTTTACTTGTATCAATAAAGCCATTGCATAAGCAAATAAACATTCAGTCTGTAAAGTATCTGCAAAATTATAACGTTTCATACCATCTCGAACATAGGTTTCAGGGTTCACTCTGTAAACTGCCCCAAATGCAGCGCTAGTAAATGCAATCACGAGAAAGATAGAAGCGAAATATCTCATGTTGTCTGCGTGGAGGAAGAAGATGATTATAAACACGAATCTCTCGGAGAAAATTGCAGAAAATAACGCAGCTAGAACCTGTGTTAGACTTGAGGGATATGAAATGTTATTACAGTATATAGCAGACTGAGTAAGGTCAAGCTGTTGCGCGACTGTACAGCCGAACATGCGGCTGCCGTTAATAATAATATATCTCGCTGCTTTGACAAATGTTGTTTAAAATAATTCATTCAAAATAGCTAGACATACCTAATTTTATATTATATTAAAGTTATAAATAAAAGAACTCTAAGGTGTAATAAGATTAAGTAGAAATAAAATTAAAATAAAGATAAGGTTTATTTTATTACATTATTTTATTTTTATTAAACAATTTTTAATTAATATTATTTAAATATATGTAAAAATTATATAATAAATATAAATTATATATTAATTATACAGAAAATAAACCAACTATAACTTGTGATTGACTTGAGAGAAATGAGATATTATTTTATAGTATATATTTTGTATGTATATATATATATCTTAGTGCAATGCCTACTGGCAGGTCCATGGCATATAACGCCTCCACTCTTCTCTGTCTTCCGCCTTCCTCTTCATTTCCACATATGAGTGGGTCTTTAAATCATCTAACATACCTAACCTCGGCCTGCTCCTACCTCTTTTCCTTCCATTCTACCTTCTATGACCTCTTTTAATAGACCTTCCCCCCCTTAGAAGGTGTCCTATCCATCTCTTCTTCCTATTTCTTAATACATTTATCAACTGTCTATCTGTGCCAACTCTCTCCAGGACTTTCTCATTTGTAACCTTTTGAGTCCAGCTAATCCTCTCCATTCTTCTCCAAATCCACATTTCCAATGTCTCCAGTTTCCTAATATCTTCCTTCCTTAAGGTCCATGTTTCCTATTCATGCAATGGCGTGGTCCTAACAAAGGTTTTAAATATCTTTATATTTGTGTCTTTCTTGAGACTTTTTGTTATAAGTTCAAATTATTTAGAAAATTTATTTAGAAAATTTTATATGGAACAGTTATTTAGAAAATATTTAGCAATTTCTCGAGTCTAGGCATTTAACCATAGAGTCCAGACTTCAATTTCTCGAGTCATCAATCACCGCTTTTTAATAATTCAGCTCGTAGCATGCTACGAGCTGAATTATCAGCATGGTACGAGATGAACTATTAGCATGCTACGGGCTGAACTAGTAGCATGGACGAGCTGAACTATTAGCATGCTACGGGCTGAACTAGTAGCATGCTACGAGCAGAGCTATTAGCATGCTACGGGCTGAACTAGTAGCATGCTACGAGCAGAGCTATTAGCATGCTACGGGCTGAACTAGTAGCATGCTACGAGCAGAGCTATTAGCATGCTACGGGCTGAACTAGTAGCATGCTACGAGCAGAGCTATTAGCATGCTACGGGCTGAACTAGTAGCATGCTACGAGCAGAGCTATTAGCATGCTACGGGCTGAACTAGTAGCATGCTACGAGCAGAGCTATTAGCATGCTACGGGCTGAACTAGTAGCATGCTACGAGCAGAGCTATTAGCATGCTACGGGCTGAACTAGTAGCATGCTACGAGCAGAGCTATTCGCATGCTACGGGCTGAACTAGTAGCATGACTGATCAGTTGTCCAGCTGCGGATAAGAACGTGCAAGGCTAACCATCTAGTTTTCGTCTCGTCACTGATTCGAGACAGGAAACTGACTTTATGGTAAGAGTGAATTTAGGCATTTTTAGCATTTTAACATTTTCTTCTGAGATCCGTTGAAAAAAAGCTGGTAAAGCTAAGGATATCGTCAGTTTCCGCACTCGAAAGCGATGTTGGTGACGGGAGAGCCCAGGATTTGAACCCCGCACATACTGATCCGCGGTCGAGTATCTTACCGACTTAGCCACTGGCTCTAGCCGTACAATTAGTGTCGCTCTGCACTGACGCGATTAGAACAACGGCTAAGCGTGAAGCCAAAACTTGACAGAAGTATTGCAAAATAATTACAACGTTTTGTAAAATTCGCCACATCATCACATGCATCCGGCTTATAAACAAGAGTGTTTAGTACATTTCATACTCGACTGAGTCGACTTACATTGTGTGCATGATGGTTGATATTAAAAACTACAAATACGAAATTACCTCTAAGTGTTCATTAGGTAACTGTGAAAAATATAACACATGACGAATTACAAGAGTAATTATCAGAAATAAGGGATATTAGCTATACAGTTTAATCTGTTAATCTTATGTAGAATAGGCACTCATTTAAGAAAACGTTAGCACCATCTGAAGTTAGCGGTTAGAATGAGACTGTAACGGATTTGAAAATGCTAAAATACTAAAATTTTATTTTGTATTGTCTTTCATTTTCCAAATAGGCCTAAGTTCTAGTAAAAACCTTCCCATATAAAGAAAAGCTACTATAGAGAAATCTCAATGATGAAAACATAAACACGGTCTTTCGAAAATGTTTGCCCATACAACGTTTATTTTGTTTCAGAAGCTTATTAGAAATATTGAAAGCAAATGTGGACTTTCTGGCTAAATTACAAGCTATAAAATACTTTTAGAAACTGATATATAGGCCTAGCCTAATATCTAGCTCAGATCCTTAAAAAATTTTAATTAAAATTTTTTTTGCTTTAGAAAAGTAAAAAGCCCTATTTAATGAATTCAATTAAAGTTCACTGAAACCTCTCTCTCTCTCTCTCTCTTTCTCTCTTAGTTAACTACCCACTGGCAGGTCCATGGCATAAAAAGCTGAAACACTGAAACTTACTGGTTGTATAGTATTGTATCTATTTGCGTAACAGAGAGCCGCGAGACAGCACAATCAGAGGCAGAAGAAACTTTGGAATGTATCTGGCTAGACGTTTTGCTTATTGCCTACTCTTGGCTGGAGACTGAGGCAAAAATGGAGCAATAATAGTTTAACAAAATAGGTAATTAGGATGACTAGAGTCTAGTTTCTTTCCGGTAAGCATGTGTGATATCTTCCGCGCGCACTCCGCCGTCCATTTCTCATTAATAGAAGGTCTTGACTCTAACGAGCATTGTCTGAAATAACATAAAAATATTTATTTATGAAAATTTTGAGCTAGACACGAAATACAGGAAGAATAAAACTGTTAAAAGCAATTAAATTAAGCATATTTAACGCATGGGTAGACAGGATAGTTTTCTCAGGGAATGACGCCCCGGCCCAGTAAATGATAGTCGAAGCTGAGAAAGCCATAGGGGGCCCAAATCTTCATAAGCATAATCCCCCAAGAATAACGGTATATCACTTTGATGATATAAAGATCTACTTGTATGTGGACATGAAGAGAAAAAAGACAGATAACAGTGAAGGCGTTATATATCGTGGACCTGTCAGTGGGCAGTGTACTAAGAGAGAGAGAGAGAGAGAGAGAGAGAGAGAGAGATCTAAGACAATTAAATATATCCGTCTGCATACAGCCTTTAGCAAGTTCTGCAATCATAATTTTATTTAGTTAACCAATTAAATATATTACACTTGTATCAATTACATGTCTCATCACTTAAAAGTCCCATCACTTATAGGTCCCATCATTTATAGGCCACATCACTTACATGTCCCATCACTTCTAGGTCCCATCACTTAAATGTTCCACCACTTACAAGTCTCATCACTTACATGTAGATCCCATCACTAGGAGGTCCCATCACTTATGGGTCTTCTCACTTACAGGTCTCATCACTTACAGGTCTCATCACTTACAGATCTCTTCACTTCCAGGTCTCATCACTTAGAGGTCTCATCACTTACAGGTCTCATCACTTATACGTTTCATCACTAACAGGCTTCATTACTTACATGGTATACCACGTTACTCGTATGCCCGTCATTCACAGGTGAGTCAATGACAACTATACACTACATGCTCGTAGGAAACTGTCTCTAAACGTGGCTTCATAGTCTTCAAACCCCTGATGTTGTCTTGTTGAGCTGCTTGAGGCACTGAGTAATTATAATCTAATGTAATTAATTAATTATGTAATTGATATAATTCTAGGTAATTATGACGGTCTCATTCAAAACAATTTCTAATCAAGGTTTTGGTTATATATTAAGCTCAACGGCAAACTGCCTGTACAGCAAGTGTAAACAAAGATGATATGCTTAGACAGTAGCTTAAAATCTCTTTCTATGAAGTATGGCCAATAAAAGCAGAAAGATTAACCTACTTTTTGGTATTAATGCATTCCATTCCGCTATCAGTGCATGGGCCACATTCCAAACAGTCGAAGCAATCGGAGCAATTACTAAGTGACGGGAGATAGGGTACGTAAGCCACCTTGTCTCTTATCACATAAACCTTCTTGTCTCGACCACGTAGTGGACAAACAACTTCCAACGTACCATCTGCACATTGATCAAAATGCTACAAATGTCACTGATCTTACTGGAGTTTAGAATTCAGTAAGCAAATATAGTATAAAATTGCATGGTATTAAATTCCAGTAAAGAAGGACAGGAAGATTAATGTAACAATATTTGCCATCCATATGAAGGCTTGTGATTCACTAGGCATAACAAAACACATCGTAACAACAATCTTAGTGCTACTGTTATCAATGACACCATCGAGCATTGAGATAAATCTAAGCCGGCGAGCAAAATGAAAGCCCAAAAACAATGAAAATTTCGAAACCCAGAAATATGGCAAGTATTGAGTAAACAATGTTAGCATTTGTTTCCTCTACAATGTTTCTTAGTTCGTGAATAGGATTAAACAAAATGTAGCGGATATCGAGTTATGATCAATCGGTTGTTTGAATCAAAGTTAACATTTTCTGTATCTCATTTTCTGTACGTATATATAGGCCTATATATATAATATATATATATATATAATTATATTATATATATATACATGTATATATATATATATTCTTCTTCTTATCGTGTCTTCATACAGCATTAATCTAGCGTCTGACATAATCTCTCGCCCGATCATTGAACTCTCTGAGATCCTCACGCGTAACCCCATCACCGGTCAAGTTGCAGTTCATCAAATAGTCAATGTCCTCCTCCTCCAGTCCGCATTCACATACTGTACAACCATTATAATAACCCCATCGGCTCATTGCAACCTTTGTTATATATTGTTATAATACATAAATGAATGAATAAATAAATAAATAAATAAATAAATAAATATATATATATATATAGTATATATATAACATATAACATAACGACACTAGGTCAGAAAGCACAACTGCTTGTTTGAGACCCACACAAAATAAAATAAAAACTTACCTACACATCTTGCATAGCATAACATATTAAACACATTTTACTTAATAACCAGTACTAATACAGGAAACCAGCACACCTGTACTATTAACCTGTACACTAACAGGTACAAATACTACTCAATATGCTAACACTTGTCAAATTACAATATACCTAGGCCTACACATCCTCAAAACCACACATACCAAACATTACAGCAAGAGACAATAGCCATTTTATACAAAAAAGCTAAATAAACAATATAAACTCTACTTAACTATCAAAACTTATACACTTTAATAGGACTGGGCAACCCCACAACTCAGCCTATTACTTTTCTATTAATACTTCACACCTTTCCCTACAACACTTTATATACTGTACTTATCATATCTATTCTTAAATTGATTGACAGATTCGGCCTGAACGACCTCCTCTGGCACTCTGTTCCAAATACCAACAACTCTCTGACTGAAGAAATTTTTGCGTATCTCAAGCCTACTTCTAAATTTAATTAACTTGTATTTGTGTCCTCTAGTTCCGTTATTATTTGCTAATTGAAACAAATTGTTATAATTTACTTTACTGAAACCATTAAGCATCTTACAAACTTCTGTTAAATCGCCTCTAAACCTTCTCTCTTCTAAAGATAACAATGCAGTACATTTTAAGCGATTTTCATAATTGACATTACTACAGTTCTTAATTAATCTTGTGGCTCTAGCTTGGACTTTCTCTAAAGTTTCTATATTTTTCTTAAAATAGGGACACCAAGCCTGAACACAATATTCAAGTTTGGGTCTAACCAATGCCTTATATAACTTTAATATAATGTCTTTTCTTCTACTTGTCATTGTTCTTTTTATTATACCTATAGCAGCATTTGCACTATTGGCAGATTTATTACATTGCTCACTAAATTTTTAATGAATTATCCACTATTACACCTAAGTCTCTTTCAGAAGTAGTATTTTTCAGTATTTTATTATTTTAAATATATTCTATATTTAAACTCTTTTTACCTATATGCATTATATTACACTTATCGCTATTAAATTCCATCTGCCAATTTTAGACCAATTTTGTAATCTTAATATGTCTTCTCTTAGAACCTCTGCATCTGCTTTATTATTTACAATTTTTGCTATTTTCGGATCATCTGCGAATTTACTAACTTTTGATACTATGTCTATGTCTATGTCATTAATATATATCAGAAACAGCAGAGGACCTAAGACAGATCCTTGTGGAACACCACTTTTCACCGTTGTCCAACTAGAAAATTCGCCATCAACACATACTCTTTGCTGTCTATCCCTTAACCAATTACCTATCCATCTAAGAATATTACCCTGTATACCGTGTGCCTCTAACTTTCTCAATAATCTAATATGGGGTACTTTATCAAATGCTTTTGCAAAATCTAAATATAACACATCTATGCAATTACCTTTATCTAATTCACTTGTAATATTTTCTAAAAAGTCAATTAAATTTGTTAAACAGGAACGTCCACTAATAAAACCATGCTGACTATCATATATTAGGTTGTGTTTGTCTAAAAAAGAAATAATTTTATCTTTAATTATACTTTCAAAAATTTTTCCCTATAATACTGGTTAAACTAATTGGTCTGTAATTCTCTGCCTTGTTCCTACTGCCCTTTTTATGTAAAGGGACTACATTTGCATCTCTAAAGTCTTGAGGGACAGACCCTGTTTCTAAAGTAGCCCTGGAAAGCTGTACAAATAGTGGAGCCAACTCTTCCTTTAATTCTGCCAACAATTTTCCATAAATTTCATGAGGACCCCCCCCCCCCGTGCTGCTTTACACACATTTAATGAACTTAATTTTTGCATCATGATATTATTATCTCAATATGCTTTAATGCCATATCATCACTAAGCTTGAATATTTTATTTGGTATAGGCATATTTAACATATCTTCCTCTACAAAAACAGATGTGAAATAATTATATAAAAGATCAGCTACGTGTTGATTATTTTCTATCATAATTCCATCTTTGCCTTTCAATGGGCCAACTCTTTTGTTCACTTTTTTGTTTGTATTTGAATAAGCAAAGAAACTTTTTGGATCAGTATTAATATTATTAGCTATATATATATATATATATATATATATATATATATATATATGTGTGTGTGTGTGTGTGTGTGTGTGTGTGTGTGTGTGTGTGTGTGTGTATGTGTGTGTATAAAGAAAGAATAAATATTTGATAAACATTTGTTAGCATAAATTCTCTAAAATCGATGTTTGTTTTAATGAATAAATAGTAGAAACAATTATACCAGATTTTCTGCCCACGTGTTTACGGAAGTAATATATTCCGGATGCACAAAATGCATAACCTGCCATACAAAGAATCAAAAGGAGTCGAATTTCCTTCATTCTGATGAACGTATTTCCCGGTACACTTTAGCCCCTCCTCAACTCAGCTTAATTTAAAATAATCGCAGCCTCTATATAAATAGGTAATTTGTTTTAACACTTGACTCCAATATTTAATTAACCGAATATACATGTAAAAAATAAGGAACATAGCTAACAAACTGTAATAGTTATAAGTTGACACATACAGGGTGAGTAAAGAAAGATTACACCTGCAAAACGTTTGAATATCTCAGGCTATTGTTAATATTTTCCAATAGAACATTTACCAATTACTAAAAGCCCAATTTCTGACGAAGTAGCCGACTTTCACCCATTTTGGTACCTAGATTGGCCAGTTATGCAAGTTTCAGCAGAGCAACCCCCCATTTTTAATGTACTGTAAATATAAATTATATTTAATTTTATTTTTATTTTGGCCCTGAAAAGGGCCGTTGTAGTGGTTCATAAAGAACTAATTGTATCTGCTAGCATTACTGACTATTCGATATGCTTTCCTCCCGCTGCTAGTATGCTACGCAGGACTGAAGTCGCTTTCGGAGCGCTAGGACAGCCTTGTTCATTCCAGCTTGGGGCACTCTCTCCCAGATTGATTGTTGCACTCCCTGGAGTTCTGTCTTGTTTTTAGGCTTCAGCCGGTATATCTGATAGAGATGCAGCATGGTTCCCCAGACATAGTAATCCAGAGGATTTAGATCGGGAGAGGTTGGAGGCCATTCATTCTTCTTAATGAAATCTGGGTTTCTCTCGCTAATCCATTCCTGTGCATGATGAGTTGCATGAGCCGGAGAACCATCCTGCTGAAAGATGAAACCATTTTGTAGAAGAGCATAGCAATCATCAAACAGCTCCGGAAGCAAAGTATTGACGTAATACTGAGAGTTAACCTTTGCCTTCTCGTCAATGAAGTGCAATTTGCCCTTACCGTTGTAGCAAATGCCATTTTTAGGTAAAAATGGGGGTTGCTCTGCTGAAATTTGCATAACTGGCCAATCTATGTACCAAAATGGATGAAAATTGGCCACCCCATCAGAAATTAGTCCTTTAGTAATTGATTAAATTTTTATTGGAAAATATTACCAATAGCCTGAGATATTCAAACTTTTTGCAGGTGTAATCATTTTTACTCACCCTGTAGAGACGGTGCATACAGAGTTAATTTTATTACAATATGTTAAAATCAAGTATTGCTACTGAATAAATATAAAATGCAAATATCGCATTTGCGAATTAAGAAATTAACTTTACCAATCCTAGCAGCAATAACCTACAAGCTTAGGTAGTTAAAACAGTTGAATGAATAGTAAACAAAAATGACCCGGTTGTTTTAAATTAGTAAAGCAAATATGTAGTTAAATGATAATAATCTCCAAGATCCAATTAAAGGTTTAATGATCGACAGCAAAGTCATGATATCAGATTTAACTATTTGAACTCATAAATAAATGAAGTTGAGTGAAAATAATGTTGAGATTATGCAGGTATATTAAAATACATTGTTTGAAGTCTTTACTGAGCCTTCTGAGTGATAAAATGGAAATAATATCAACTTTTGACTTTTAGTCTGGAAGAAAATCTGCAAATTTATTTGAGGGTGCGGGATTTAGCAAACTTGGTTAAGCTGAGCGTCAATGAGCGAAGTTAAGCAACGTCGGACTCTGTTTAACAAGTAATGTTTAGAAATCATAATTATTGGCTATATTTAAAGTTTCTTTTCTTATGATTTTACACATTAAAACCGGATATGTTGACAAAGTTTCCTTAGTAGCTATTTTTGTAGTCTTCCATTATTTTCTTCTACATTCATCTCTCATAGTTATTTGTAATCGATGCCTCTGACAGCGCACTGAATTCAGCCGGCGCAGATTAAAAATAACCTTCCAACACGCTGAGGATTTTCATTTCATCAAAAACTGTTAGTCACCAAGCCATATGCTAACTGAGTCCGACATCGCTTAACTTCGCTCAATGACGCTCAGCTTAACCAAATTTCCTAAATCCCACCCCTAGCATTATTTTGCAGTTTTGCTTCAAAACTAAACAGCTAACAGCTGATGTTAACGTCATTTTTACCTCTCAAAAGGATTTCAGTGACAAATGAGCCCAATATTTGAATCCATATATTCTGCTCCGCAGTCGGAACTCTAGCAGATTCTAACCCAGGCTCAACTATTTACTTGCATTACTATCAGACAAAAGATGCAGCATCGCCATCCATGATATTAAACTATTATTCTACTTATAAATATAATATTAATTACACATTAATTATATATTAATTGACTAACAACGAACGTGAGACGACGAATACGCCTGATTAGGTACCAGTTCTTATCGAGGCGCATCACAAATATCTATTTTAAATTTACACTGTTTTGTTCTATTGTTGGAAAAGTTGGGGCTAGCGTTTTCATACCCAATTGAACAGTCTAACGTTCGACGTTCATCGATTATATCATTGCATTCAAGATACAGGCGTACTTTCTCGTTAATCAAAATTTCCATTCTGACTAAGGGAGTTTCTTTATAAGTTAGATATTGAAGAAAATTTCTAAGGAAAAATTATCAATTGCATTTAAGTTTATAAGATCTAAATCAGACTTCATAAGTGTACCTATGCAATGAAGAGATGGTTAGGTTATATTCTGAGAGGGGTGGTTTCCTAAAAGAGGTAATAAAGGGAAGAATTGAGGGGAAGTAAGTTAGGGGGACATCGAGACTTGAGATATTAAATAAGTTACAACGTTTTCGTATTTGTTTATGAAAAGACAATCAAGTAATAGAAAACGTGATGTTATGTATTCCAAATGTAATGAGAATATCAATCATTTGTTGACTGACCTGGGCTCTGATCTCAGACCACATACGTCGAAGGCGAGCACTCTAACCGTTATGCCATATCCCCTCCCCTGATCAACATCGAAAATGATAATTCTATTTAAATTATGTTTATTTTTTGTTCTCTTCGTCTGGAGGCGAATGATCTATGTTATTTGACAAGCACGAGAAGAACTTTCGAAGATTTTATTTGTTGCTCATTTTAAATGTATGATATAAACTGAAGCTTAAAGCTGCTGTTACTTTCAATTTTCCAGCTGCAATTACTCTCAATTTAAATTTGTTAAATTACGAAAGTGCTAATCATGCATCTCTCTCTTTTTACTGTTAAGCCATGTGGCATGTCCAAGTATACATATTTACTCAGGGTCTGTTTTCACACTCTATAAATCAACAAGTTAGTCCCTTCACAAAAGGGCTAGGCGCTTAACTTATGCAGCCTAGAGCTTGGAAAAATATGGCTTCTGAGGTGGTTTTGCGTTTCCTTCCTCAGCATTTGTTTTGGAAAATAGCGAGCCGCTACGGATTTTAAAATACAGCAATACATGAACTCTACACTATCTGTGTTAAAATGTTAGAGACAATTTAATGTTGCACCAGAAGACGGTAATATGTTTACGCGAAATACGGTAAATACAAACATACGAATCGATCTATATTACAGCTCACCACTATAACACTGTGAAGGAAAGTTCAACAACGCATCAAACACGACATAAACAGTGAAAGTATAAATTTAAAACAATATATGACATCGATTAAATTTCAAAAATTACTGCCATAATCTATTTAAATTAGAAATTCCGTTATTCTAGCATACTACACTGATTTACCAATAAAGAAACCAAAAAATGTACATATTTCGTTTGTTTTAATTAAGGAAAAATAAATAAAAACTGAACTGCAAACTTATTTTAGAAAAATGTTCCGGATTCTACCTCTGAAATAAACTTTAAATTCACTCACTGTTGACGGGAATAAGGATGAGATAGTTAACATTTTATTTTAACTCACCGTGTGCATTTTTTAGCATTGCATTATAGAGACGACCTCCTCAGCCACTGCTTAGAATTCTTACAACACGCACAGCTTACTTTTTGTCTATTCTGCAGTAGCCAGCACACACACGCAGCCATTAGGGGTCCTGTGGTTGGTCCAGAAGAGGTAACGCCTACTACAAATAAGAGGTAAGGCCTACTTTAAATAAGAGCTAAGGCCTACTTTAAATAAGAGGTAAGGCCTATTTTAAATAAGAGATAAAACCTACTATAAATAAAAGGCAATGTCTACTTTAAATACAGAGTTTTAACTCGAGAAATGATTAAACTTTCAGATTCCACATTTTTCAGGAGTTTCGTTATATGATGAAATTTTAAAAACCAGTACATACGACTGAAAGCAGCGTAAAAGGTTTACTGGTGTAAATTATGCGGCTAAGCCATTGGACTTATAAGAAGCTTACATGAATCACTTAATTATTATTTAATTTACTAGTTTACTAAGCTAAATCTGTTAATACATAATACAAACACATGTGCCAACGCAAATATGAAAAAGAATTTCTGAAAAAAATAAAAAGATAAACTGAGAAAATTGGCTCAAAAATCTACTAGCCAATACTACATGTATAAGCACAAAAGCACCTAAATAACAAATAAAATCTATCATCATCATCATCATCTTTCCTTGAATCCCAGAAAGATTTTCTTCAATCCACATGTTTTTTCAAGTCTTTTGGGTGAATCGATTTGTAGTGACGTGTGATGGGAGAACACCCTTGACATCATCCTTGTAGGAGGAAATGGACGTTAAAGCTTCATTATTATTTTAATTATTAATATAACCAATTAAACGAAGATACCTCTAGGCCTTCCAATTCTCTACACATAGTAATATTTGCACAATAAGATACAAGAAATAACCAAATTTAATGTCAGTTTCCTGTTTTGAATGTAGGTTAGTTAGGAAGCGAGCTGATTTAAACCCTGCAACTACCTATCCTATCAAACCAATAGATCATGCTATTGACTTAGTCCAATGGTACACTTGGGCTAGGGCTTGGTTATTTTTATGTGTTCCTACATAACTTGCATTGAAGCTCTAGTCGTACATATAGTTATGAATGTAGAATTTCACTGAAATACAATAGCGTATACAGACTAGGGCATAAAACACACACCTAGCGAAATCTCAATAACTTCGACAAATCTAAAAATATTGTAACAAAATTTTCGAAACTTCTAGAAGAGGAATTTCTACATATAATCTGCAAATTTTGTGAAAATATATTCAGCATTAACAAAATTACAACGTTTCTACGAAAAAAAGCTCAAGTGTTTTACATGGTAATTTGAATTGTCAGTCATTCCTTTTTAAGTAATTTTTGGCCCTGAAAGCGTCGTTTACTTATATGGTGAAGTCATCTACTTCAGTAGATGGTCGAAGTGACCACCCTCGGCCTGCTATCTTTTTCAAAATGCAAGAATAGCTCGATTGACTGACTCTTGAGGCCAGGCCAAGCTTATTATTTCGGCGACGTAATTTGCTTACTGTTGTCTAAGCGCTGCAGGAGGCTAGGCCAGGCCTACCTAGGCTGACGATTGCAGCAGCTGTAGATCATCAGAACTGAAGAGCTTGAAGCCTACGATACCATTTAGCTCTAATTAATAAAATATATTTAAATTAATTCTTCTGTTAAAATTACTCCAAAATTTTGAGGAAAATATCCTGTACTTTTGTTGAAATAACCTTGTTAAAAATTTGTGCACTTTTTCGTACAGACGCTGTAATTTTGTTTCTACTGAATATATTTTCACACAAATTGCAGGTTTTATACAGAAATTTATCCTGTAGGAGCTCCGAACATTTTGTAAAAATCTATTTAGTTTTGTCTACGTTATCGAGATTTCGTTGGAGGGCAGCTTTTTGCTCCAGTCTGTAGTTCATGCAGGGCACATAATATAAACAGCAAACAAATAGAACTTTACTCAAATTTGATTATACTATAATATCAAGTAACAGTTGAAAATCAATTGTGCTTACCAATGCCAAATACCTCATTAAAATTACAATTCGTTGCCCATCAAGTAACAGATTTTGTAAATATAAATTAGCCAACTACATAAATTCAAATCATTTTCAGGAATGTTAGACATCACAATGACAAGTAGCCAGTGACAAACAAAGCATACAAATTATCTCATATTTCAAGAAACTGTTCAATTCTCTTTCAACTTTACTCTCCCGTTGCTGATTTTAGTTCTCAAATTATTTTAGTCCAGCATCAGTAGTTTCAACAACAGCAGATTAATTAAAACAAAGTCTGCGCCGTTACTAACTCTACACATTTGCTTTCCATATAAAAGTTTGCTTATCAATGATCTTTTAACTCACTCTAAAAAAGAGAAATGTATCGTTCCAAGTCTAGATAAAATGAGTTCAAAAACAAGTCAAGACAGTTGAATCACAAAATTAATCAGCGTTATTCAGTTAAGTATTTAGACTTTCAAACAAGGGATGACCGCCGGGAATATGCAGATCTGCAGCTGGAAGAAGCGAAACATTTTAATGTAGGTCTACTTTAAAGGAGACTGGACAATTTCATAAGTATGTCTTCGTGACGATGAAAGCACTGATCAAAGATTTGTAATTGGGGACATCAGTCTTCCGATCACAGTAGTTACGCTACTGAACTTAATAAGCAAAATGGCGCTGAATAGTAAACATACAGTTTACATAGAAGCGACTGTCTATACGTATCAACTCCGCGTATTGCTACAGATAGACTGCTGATAATTGCATTAAGAATTAGGACGAAGAGCTAGATAGGAGACATTCTAAGGAATAATTTACTAAAAGTGTGCACAGAAGATAGAATGGAAGGAAAAATAAGCAGAGGCAGACAGATATTAGGACGGTTAGGCGATTTAAAGATCCCTGCAAAAGTAGACATAAAGCTGAGAACAGAGAAGATTGAAGACGTTATATACCATGGACCTGCCAACAGGTAATACAGAGAGAGAGAGAGAGAGAGAGAGACAGAGAGACAGAGAGAGCGATTAAACAATCAGATGATCTATTTGTTGCAATTGATACTTATTGATATTAGCACAAAACAATATTGACAAATACCATTTACATAACAGTGAATTTATAAACATGCAACCAATTTTATTTTCACAACTATACGAATTTAAATAAAATAAGAATAAAACATCAATGACATAAAGGCTACAGTCCGTATTCTCGAAATTGATATTTGTGACGGGCGAGGACAGAATTTGAGCCCTGCCACACACTGATCTGCATTCGATACCTTACCGACATGGCCACTGGCTCAGCCACATCGACCCTGGCTCAGCCACATCGACCTTGGCTAAGCCAAACTCTCATTAAGATCATCCTCTGAAGAACCTTAGTCTGCAAAAATACCTCAAAAAAGCAGCAACTGATTCAATTCTTGGACTTAAAGTTACAAATCTATGCAATTCAAATTTTATAACATTTTATAATGCATCAATTCGGTTATAACCGTTAAAAAAGCTGGTAAAACTAATGTTAAAGTCAGTTTCCTTACTCGAAAGCGGTGTCAGTAACGAGAGAGTCCTGGACTTGAATCCCACACATACTGATTTATGGTCGAATATCCTACCGACATCGCCACTGGCTTCAGCCAGTACCACGCACGCACGCCATTAATAAGTCACATATAAAGTTAAAACAGAAATATTAAATATAATAAATACACGGCATTAATATAATATTTTGCTAATATAAAGCTTTGTTATGTTTTGCTAATGCTCTGTTCATTAATACCCCAATAATGTGGTGTTAAGAATACCTTCATAAAATTACCCACTTACCATTACCTCCATACAGTAACTATGCAATTATAAACCTAATTGCATCGACATACAGGATACACTACTACCAATTAATGACGTGGAGCAATTTTTTCATTAAAAATTTCTATTCAGCATTTAAAGATTCCACACTAAATGACTCCACTTTGCACGCACTGGACCTGTGGAGTAACAAAGGACGGATGAATCACTTTCTTGCCAATAGACTCGACATGGAAACCTATCTTCAGAAGCTGGGGATATAGTTTGTCCAAAAGCTGCCGACCATCAAATAGGAAAGCTGGCTTCAACATACCCTCATAGATTCTTCTGTAGTCATAGTCCTGGAAAATCAAGCAATCACATTTAGAGGACGTCGTTCTATAAATAACATTTAAAGAAAAACATTTGCACCTGATACACAAATTATATTATGTACTCGGTATGTGGTTCGATTGTCACTGCTGGAACAGTACATTTAACTTTAGATAATGCGTTAATGATGTCGTTTGGTTTTGGCTTAGTTGATGTATAATTTATACTGCTGAGTTTGCTACATCAGAACAGAATGCCGTCACACTAGCGTGACAGCATACTGCGATAAATGGCACGTTACACTAGCGTGACAGTATATTGTAATAAACGTCATGACACACTAGCGTGCCAGCATATATTATGATAAACGTCACATCACTCTAGCGTGATATTATACATTGTGATATACGTCACGTCACACTAGCGTGACAGTATATTGTAATAAACGTCATGTCACACTAGCGTGATAGTATATATTATGATAAACGTCACGTCACACTAGCGTGATATTATACATTGTGATATACGTCAAGTCACACTAACGTGACAATCAATCAATAAGAATTTAACGTCCGGTTCCTCGCCATAAGGCAATGTCAGGGACGTCTCGTGCAGACTCTACACAAACAGGAGCAAAAGCACTACACGATGACGACTGATTACATAGAGATCACAAGAGAAAGCGAGATCAAAACAATGCAAGTCCAAGATCCAAGGAAAGCGGGTCAAAATTTAGACCTATGGCGGAAAGAGATGGGTTGACAGTAGATCGTGAATTTGTGACAAACGTCACGGCTCGCATTCAGGCGGTCAATCGTTTGCCTTCAGCTGATTCGATTGGTCCTGGCATTGGCGTTCATTCATTTCAATCAATAACAGTTATCATTTTAGGTAATTCATTTGCAACAGTCGTCAACCAACTGATCCGATAATGTAATCTCATAGTGTATTGGCTTACACATCAAATAGTGTATTGGTTACAACATCTCATATTGTTTTGATTAACACGCCTTATAGAGTATTGGTTAACACATATCATGGTGTACTTTATTAACATAATGCATCGTGTACAGGTTAGAACTACTCCTAGTGATAGGTAAAATATAGTGAAACTTCTGATATGGTCCATGCTATTGTAATGGTGTAAAACATGTAAATTAAGGAAGGAAGATCTTAGGAAACTAGAAGCGTTGGAAATGTGGATATGGAGAAGAATGGAAAAGATTAGCTAGACCTACATGGTTACAAATGAAGAAGTCCTGGAGAGAGTTGGTACATATACACAGTTGATTAATGCACTATAAAATAGAAGAGCTGGATAGGACTTATTTTAAAGGGGAAAGTCTACTAAAAGAGCAGGCAGAATGAAAGGAAAGAGAAACAGACATCTACTCATATGTGGACATGAAGAGGAAAAAGGAAGCCAGGGAAAAGTGGAGGCATTACATGCCATGGACCTGTCTGTAGGTAGTGCTCTAAGAGAGAGAGAGAGATAGATCGATACCAGTATATAATACTATATATACAAAAATTTACACGTATATTTACTATACCTACAAAATTATATGGCAAATGTATACTTTTACTACTTTACTAATAGTAAATTTCAGAGTTCAAAAACCAAACCAAAAAAAAACAAAAACTTGCTTGAATCAAATAAAACGCGATAGACATAAAATTCTGAATAGTATGCATCTTTAATTTAAAAAATTTAAAATTAGGCTTTTCTTGACAAAGTGTAAAGTAACATAAAAGTATGTTTGCAATTTTCTTCGACTATGTTTATCATCAGATCATTGCGAAAAGCAGCAAGTTATCATTCTTGAAAACATTTTAATCTAGGTGAATAAATTTTCAAGCTGCAATTTGAACTCGGCACCTACTGCTCCATAGCCGGACTCTTAACCGACTGAACTATTGGCTTAAAATCGTGTACAAGTGATAAATGAGTTGACTCACGATGAATTCGTTCCACTCGGTACAGATGACAACAGCGTGAGCCTGGTCAGCCGCTGTGTATGGGTTGCTCTCAACTCTCAATCGACTTTTTACTGAATAATAACAATAATAAAGGTTTAACGTCCATTTCCTCATACAAGGATGATGTCAGGAAACACCGGGGAAAATAACACGTCCAAAGTACATCTAGGTTTTAGTCAAGTAACGTAAGAAATAAATTCTTTAAGCCCGCTGAAAATAGTATGTGTCTCATTCTTGATAACCAACTACTGAAAAATACAAACATGCATCATATACACATCTTTCTCTCTCTTCTTCTCTTCAGTGCACAAGTGGCAAGTTCAAGGTATATATTCATACTCAAAGTCTGTTTTCTCGCTCCATAAGAGCACTCCTTAGATCAACAAGTTAATCCCTTCACAAAGTCTATGCCTTATCCATACCTTATGTAGCCTATAGCTTGGGAAAAGTATGGCTTCTGAGGTGGTTTCCCGTTGCCTTCCTCAGTTAGATGGATTAATTACCACTTAATCCTGGGGGAAAATATTTCATGATGAGGTAGGTCCCCTCTTGCCATCCTCAGCTCCTGCCTTTAGTCGCCTCTTACGTACACGCGGCATATTGTTTGCGGTTGCCCAATTCTGCAGTGGTCAAACCACACCAGACAACAACAACAACAACAACAACAACAACACGATTAGAGTTCTACTGTTGTCCATGACAACATTGAGCACTGTGATACCAAATCAAAGCCGATGAGCAGAGTGAGGGGTCCATAAACGGTGCAAGCCAAAATCCGGGTGGTCAGTCCAAGGAAGGGTACTAGCGGAATGGAGGTTTACGTGTTGGTCTCAGTTCGTAGACGTTTGGTGGATATGAAAGTCGAAGAGAAAAGATTTCAATCGCTTATGAAACAGTTCGTGGAGTAGGAAAGGCTGATTAGGAATAGATGAGGGGGTGCGCAAAGTGGAAGAGAATTCCAGATCTGCAGGGCAGCATGCTGGAAGGAGCGTCTAGACAGCGTGAAGGAAGGCTTGGTCTCTCAAGAGTAACTAACTTAGAGGACCTGGTGGGCCTGGAGGTTGGTTGTCCCACTTGTAGTAAGTGGGACATGTAACTATTACCAGGAGTGGTAACAGACTTATAAGTTAGAGTCTTGTATAAAATGCGTTCTCTAACTTTGAGCCAGTGTAAGGACTTGAGGATTGGAGTAACATGAGAATATTTGGAGCTACGAAAGAATGCACGTGCAAGGGAATTCTGGATGAACTGCAGCCTATCAATCTCACAACTGGGAAGATTTAGAAATAGGGAGTTACAGTAATACAGTTTCGATTGCACGAGAGCAGCGCCAATTGTAGTGGCAGTCTCGAGAGAAAGAAATGGTCTTATTCCAAGATCGCGAATATGAAAGAAACATGCCTGTGACGCTTTAGTGATATGTTCGTGGAATGAGAGGTGGCGGTCAAGGACAACACCAAGATTCTTCACAGAAGAAACCGGTGTTACTGAAACATCAGAAGAGAGAGCCAGGGACACCTCGTTCAGTTTTGAAAGTTGCTGAGGTGTTCCAAATAGCACGAACTCAGTCTTGGATGGATTGAGTGCCAAGAAATTGGCAGACATCCAGGAAGATATCTCCTGAAAGGATTGCTGTAGACAAGCCTTAGCATCAGGATAGGAGTGGGAGGTGAAGCATGTGTACAGCTGAGTGTCATCAGCGAAAAGTTGATGGTCTAATGAATGTGACGAAATCAACGAGCTTAATGGAGTAGTGTATAAATTAAAGAGGGTAGGACCAATACAGCGCCCTGAGGCACACCGTACTTGAGGATGGAAGGCGGAGAGGAATACTCTTGAACTTTGACGCTAAGAGTACGGTCGGTGAGATATGAAGTAAACTAAGCAAGTGCATTGCCGTGGATACCAAACCATGAGGAAAGACGTTGTAGGAGGATTTGGAGATCGATGGTGTCGAAAGCAGCAGACAGATCGAGAGTACAAAATCTAGTGACATGTTGAGTGCACATGGCGTTAGTAATGGTGTCACAGACAGAAAGAAGAACAGTTTCAGTAGAGCGATGTTGCGTGTAAGCAGATTGGTGATTGTTGAAGAGATCGTTGGACTTAAGATAGGTGGAGAATCTTTGAAAGACTAGTCTCTCTGTGAGTTTGGAAATGAATGGTAAATTGGATATGGGCCTGTAGTTGGAGAGTGATTCCTTGTCCAGCGAGGGTTTCTTTAGGAGTGGAGTGACAATAGCATTTTTATATGACTGTGGAAAAGTGCCAGAGGACAAGGATAAATTAACAATTGTGGAAATTGAAGGTGCCAGAACATGGATACACTTCTTCAACAGAGAAGTAGTGATAGGGTCGAGATCACAGTGCTTTTGAGGAGAAGTCAAGACTTGTTGCGTGATCTCCTCAATGGAGACAGGTGTGAAGCTATGGAGCTGCTCATCGGTTGATTTGGTTGGTTGAGGATAGTGAGGTGTGGAGCTAGAGATGAGAGGAATGATGGAGGACCGGAGTTGGTTGATTTTGTCAGAGAAGTGAAGAGCAAACCGTTTAGGAAGTGACTCAGCAGGAGCACAACACGGGGACAATCAATCACTAATCAAGTATTAATCAATCATATATACATATGATTGATTAATACTTGATATGGAGAACGCTGATCATTTGCTTCCACAACTGTAGTGAGAAAATGTATTTAGTTGGCGTAAGTTACAGCCTACGTAATTAGAGCCTATACGTTTGTATTAGAGCTATCTAATTATTAAATCCACACAAGTCGAGGCATTATGTAAGTTTTCACACTGCATTATGTTTCTCTCCTTAGCACTTAAGAAAGTATTTTCAGCTGGTCCATTTTCAATTATAGAGATCCCAAAAGCGAGTTTGCTACAACACAACTTTTTAAATACCATCCAACATATATATCCAAGGAAACAGCTTTCCGACGAATAGAAATTACAGAATGAAAAGTTCTCTATTTCAAAATAATAGCGTATAATTGCCTATAAATAAATATTAACCTCTTAAGACCAGAAATAAGTAAAATCAGTTCTAAACTTTACAAGACTTCATAAAATGAAAATATCATCTAAGCAAATAATCTGAATTATCAATGAACAGAAATGAGTTTAACTGCAATTTACAATGAAATATTCATATTATAAATCAATATAAAACTAAAAGCAACGGATAGGAAAACTAGAATACTTAACTACTTGTACTTCAAAAATCTGCAAATTTCAAACAAATTATTAGTAAACAAAAAGGCACGAATCTATGTGAAAAAAATCGCAGTAATATGTCCAATATGATCATCCAAATACCACCAAAATCTAAAACTTAACTGTCTAATATGATAATCCAAATAGCACCAAAAGCTTGGTTGTCTATTATGATAATCCAAATAGCACCAAACTGTCTAATATGATAGTCCAAATAACACCAAAAACTTGGTTGTAAGTTCTTACCACTTGGGTATATATCAGGGCCCTGAGGTCTTCCACTCCAAGCTACGCGTACATTGCATTTACGTAAAATACAACAAAACAATGACGATTTATCGTCCGATTCCTCATGCAAAGGCAATGTCAGGAACGTCATATATTAGCATACAAAAACAGAGGCAGCATTGTACATGCCAGTACTATACCTATAGCTTATCAGATCTAAGATGATGATGAGGGGACGTCCCTGGCATGATTCTTGAATGTATGAGGAAATGGACGTCAAACCTTCAATATTATTATTATTATTAGTAGTAATATATATATATATATATATATATATATATATATATATATATATATATATATATGACATATTTCAATTACAAAATTGTTTTGAATCTCTACAGTTTCTACTATTCTCCAAAGTTCACTACAATTATGGCAACAATTATAATAATTATTAATTAATCGCTACAGTTATCCATAATAAGTAAACTAGCTAAAAGCATTATTTGGCATGCGTTACTAGAGGCAAAGAAACTAGTTTCATGATGTTAGGGATTAATTTACTAAGCTTTCATAGAAATTTTAAGAAAATCAGATTTTAGTTTACACAGTAAAAACTAAATTGTTAACTTCATGCCAAACCAGTGCATATCCTTAACGCACCAAATAAAAGTAAGAGCTTCATAACTACGGCAGCGGCTGTTAAAACAGCGTGAAAGTCAATAAAAAACTACATGTAACAAAAACAAATAATGAAAAAATACAATGAATTAAACTTAAAATTACAATAATGATACCACGAATAAACCAGTAAACTTCTTTGCATTCACATGTTATTCACATTCTTGGCTACATCAAGACCAACATTCCATAAACGATAAATCTGATAAAACAGTGAAACCCAAATTAGTTTGAGAAGCATTTCAGTGATACATGTGTATATGTAATAAATTTCACTTAGCATTAATCAGTACTCAGAGGTATGAAATTCCGGAAACAACCGTTGCATAAGAATAGCCACAATGATAATGACATGCGTAAGCGAACAGTTAGTGAATTTCTATCATTCACTCACTATGAAAGACATCATTTTCATTATAAAATATACCTATTTCAGGGTCATCACAGACTGCATTCAGTTCACTACAAATACGACACAATACAATACAATTCAGAAGCAATTTATAAAGGTATTAAGACGTAAGCTTTAAGCAAGACATCATTTGAGAAGTCATGGTCTTTATGTTGAAAATTATCATCAGGATGCTACAAACAAGAATTTAAAATATATTAAATAAACGAGTAACAGAGAACAAAATAAATAAGAATACAGACACCAAAGTTACTAAAACCACAGTTAAAATACTACAAAAAAATATGATAGGACTTCGTGGATTAAAATTGCCAGGGTAACTTATATAATCACAAAAATGTGATTTTATAACGTACAATTTCAGCTTTAGTTCAATGAATCATTCCATTATATTTTGTTTGTAATATTATTTTAATAAAGTCATAAAAATGAGATTCAAACCAACGTCAGAAAGGGAATTCGGTTTGGTGAGCGCCTAGGCTCCGGAAATGGCTTCAAAAATGTATACGAATGGAATGGTATGGGCATATTGTGATTAGTGTGGAACAGAGAGGATTGGAGAAGGTTTATCCCGACCCTACTTAAACAGGGATTTTAGGGAAGATGGCTGTGATGATGAGTATTATTTTAGGAATGCAAATAATAGATAGTATTCAGCACAAAATCAGCACTTATTTGACATTATTTCACATTACTATAAAAAACAAAGTTACCTCAACACCTTATTTCCAAAAAGAAATCAGAAACATCTATTAGCCTTCTCGTCATCTGTCAAAAAGCTGGATTCGTCAAATAGAGGATGATGATATGAGGAAGTTACAAGGTATGTTCGAAGACCCAGAAAGGCACGTGCTAACGAAATCCCCATGAGCATGGGGACCACTATGCAAGAGACGTCACCAATATATTTAACTCCGGTATCGCGTGTAAGCATGAGCACCATGATTGGGGAAGTGGGTAAAAGTTGTAAACTACCGGGAACTGAACACCGGACCTCTTGGTTTGGCCTCAAATTCACCGACAACTACGCTATAGCTCACTTATAGCTCTTTATTATTCTCATTTATTGTACTGTTCTTACTGCCATGAATTTGGTGAATAAAGCTCATATAATAATTAATCTAGAATTTTGCGATATCTAACAGATTAGTAAATATATAAGAAAGTAACATAGGCCTACACAAATATTAAAATAAACATGGAATACTCACAGGAATATTTGTTCAGGCTCAACTTTAGGATCATAGACATGTACGGAGGCTCCTTCGTCCATCAGATACTTGGCAACGGTTATACTGGGCGACTCTCTGCAGAACAGATGATAAACAATTACAAAGAGCATGTATGAATGTGAGCGTTCACGAGAACTCTCATATACACTGTATAAATAATTATGCAAAATTTATCTGCTAGTGTATACAGTTTTATTAGCAATGAAATTATACAAACAAATGTAGCTATGTAAAGTAATGAAATGTAATGTAACTATAAAAGGTAGCTCTCAAATAATATTCTCACAGAATTCCGACCTTTTAGTTGGAATTATAAGTTTAAACTAATGATCTGTAAAATAGATTAGAAAAATGACCTGTAACATAGTTTTCTTATGTGAAATAAATCAATGTTTAGTAGTTTAAAAGCCTCAATTATCCTACCCTATTACAATAAAAGACAGCATATTCAAGGATAGCATAATAACATATTTCTCTCTCACTCTTAGTGCACTGCCTACTAGCAGGTCCACGGTATACAAGGCACCCACTCTTCTCTATATTTCGCTTTCCTCTTCATGTCCACATATGAATGGATCTTTAACTCATCTAATATTTATATAGTCTCGGCCTGCCTCTGCCTCTTTCCATTCCGCCTTCGTTGACCTCTTTTAGTAAACTTTCCCCTTTTATGTGTCCTATCCAATTCTTCATCCTATTTCTTAATGCATTTATCTGTATCAATCCTTTCCAGAACTTCTTCATTTTGAGTCCAACTAAACTTTTTCATTCTTCAACATATCCACATTTCCAACACTTCTAGTTTCCAAATATCTTCTTTCCTTAAGAGCCATGTTTGACATCCATATAATAGCAAAACATATAACACAGAACATATAAAACTAAATGAATAGGTTACCGTGTATCTCCAGTGTCCTTCTTGAAGGCAAAACCAAACAGAGCAATCTTCTTATTGGCTACGGTATTGAAAAGAGCTGATACTATACGGTTGACAAATCTACGCTTTTGAAATTCATTCATTTCAATCACCTGTACAAAGAGTTCAAATCATAATATAATTAATTGTAAATGCAATTAACTCGTTGTCACAATGATCTAGACATTAGAGATCTACTTTTGTTTAGAAACCATCTGGAAAGACTTTTGTTGTTATCTTTCTTGTACAGTAAATATGAGCACAAACAGAGAGGAGACCAACCAAAATTACAAATATATATTACAATATAAAATATTTAAAAGATAAAAATATTATTTTAAAACGTTAACAGATAAAGTGTATAGATCTACAGTGTGTTCAAAAATAAATATTGACAACAAAAGAGCAAATTGCAGTGAAAGGTAAAGTGCTATGAATTTTAATAGCTCCGTTTCAACAAAAGATCGCTCAAATTTCAGACCTGCATGAGTCTCAACACCTAAATAGCTAAGACACTTTTACACTGTCAGTTCATAATTTCTATATGTGTGAATATAGACGTCCCTGACATCATCCTTGCATGAGGAAACAGTCAGTTAATCTTTATTATTACTATTCTATAGTCCAAGCAACTGATAAGGAGGCTAATCACAGAGACTACCTCACATAATGCGATGCATGCACAGCGGAAGGCAATGGAAAACCAACTTATAAGTCCTCCTTTTACAAAATTAAAGGCTATAAAACTATATTAAAATAATTGTATTACTTTAATATAGTAAAGTAATACAATATAGTATTTACTATTTCCCATCCTTTCATTTATTGTTTACCAGTTATTACTGCTCTAGATCTGGAATCTGTAAGTGCCACCATGGACTTTATTATTCATTCAATAAATCACTGCTCTATTGTATTGATCTACTCAATGTGAAATCATGCTTGATGTAATGAAAGTATAAATATATCAAATAAACGAACACATAGTTTTTCTATTGAGATCAGATGTTGATCGAAGCACTTTTTGGCGAAAAAGATAAGGACTTGATTAAATAAATAGTAGTATACATATGCAACTCGAAACTGTTTTTGCAAGAACATTAGAAAAGGAAATCGCCTTAGCATTAAAATTAACAGATAGATTGATGGACGAATACTGAAGATGCTACCCTTTATACAACAACCAAGTAAAGCATATATACACTCTGATGAGAATACACTTAAGTAAATTTCAAGCTAATTGAAATGGGTCTTAAAATTAAAAATGGGTCTTAAACAAGCATCTGTGCTTCCTGACCCAGTGTACCGTTATGTTTAATGGAGTTGGTAATGAAATAAGAAATAACGGTCAAGCATTGATTTAATACTCTACTACCTGCTGCCAGTAGGCTGCCACCTCGGGAAGATTAAGGCACTCACAGAGATACACCAGGTTTAGGACATCCTTCTGGAAACAGCTTCCTCCAAAACCTGTAAAACAGCAGTAATGGATCGCCTTCAGCATCAAATAAATGTATTTACATCATCAATAAAGCTTGGTCTATTCTTCAGTGTCTCGTATACAACACGGGAAAAACAAATGAAAATTTAATATAAAAGAAATAATAATAGTGCAATTGAGAAGTTATACAATATCATACGAGCATTCATAAACAGATTTTATTGTAGTTAAATAAAAAGTATTAAAAAAGTCATTATATGCCAATACATATATAACAGAGAAAAACAAGATCTATTAAGTAAACCCTGACTTAAGGTGGTATATAGTACGGTACCACCCTAAGTTTGATTTTCAGGTACTCCCTGAGAATTTCATGACGTAAAAGTCTGCAAAATCGCTTATATGGTGGAGCCCTATATATATGCATATATCCTATATATATATATATATATATATATACATATTATAAGCATATAATGTGCATATAATAAATACAGTATAAACAAAACTAAAGACTGTGAGACGGACCCTGAATAGATAGATACCCAATGATCTATGGCACGTTATATGTACTTGGGTTGAGCCGGTAGCATGTCGGTAAGTTGTCTGGCGGCTGATCCATAGGTGCAGGGGTTAAATCCAGTGCTCGCTTCGTCATTGACATGCTTTCGAGACAGGAAACTGATTTTACAGTGGATTTTAGCCTTACTTTTGGCTTTAGAAAGTAATTTATTTCTACAAATAACTGGAGACTGGGTAATTCAAATTGAGACAATACTTACCTACGCTAGCGGCAAGGAACTTAGACCCAATCCTTGAGTCTGTCCCAATGGCATGCGACACTTCGCTGATATTAGCTCCAGTCATTTCACATATAGCAGACATTGAGTTTATGCTGGATATACGCTGAGCTAGGAATGCATTAGCCGCCTGAAAAAAAGTCAACTAGCAACTGTTCAAAATGGTCACAAAGGCACAACTTAAACATCAGCCATACATACGTGCATGCATATAAAAAAGGGTTAAATAATCAATAAGCATTAAATCCATGAAAAGCTGCATTTGTTTCTAAAAACAAGAGAGTATGAAATAAAAATTTAAAATTACAACACCTTTAAATAGAAATTTTATTGTTAAAAATTCTGAAATCACTGAGTAGAAGTTACGTTATAATTTAATTACTATAAAAGAAAACAACAAAATTATTGTACACCATAGACCAGTCAAAATCGTATTTGCATACATGTAGATCTTAAATTAAGCAACATTCTGTTACTCCAAGTATCACAATATCAAGACGATGTTTACCTACTATTGCTTTCGTACTAAATAAAATTATTCTAATAAAATTAAGACTTAATCTAAGACAACTTCCTCATCTAGGGATCTTTTCAAGGATGCCCCACAGCAAATAGCACATATATATGTGAGTATATATATATATATATATATATATATATATATATATATATATACATGTATATATATATACACATGTATATATATATATAATATATGTAATATATATATATATATATATATATATATATATAATATACATATATATATAACTATATATATATTATATATATATAATATTATAATAATATATATATATATATATATATATATATACATATATATATATATATATATATATAATACAGACTGGGGCAAAAAAAATAATCCCCTAGCGAGATCTCAATAACTTTAAGAAAACTCAAAATTTCTCCACGAAATATGCGGAGCGTCTAGGAGAGGAATTTCTGCGTATATCCTGAAAATTTGATGAAAATCTATTGAGCAGGAAAAATATTACAGCGTTTCTACGAAAAAAGTGCAAAAAATAGTTTTAACAAGGCTTTTTTTTAACAAAAGTCTTAATAACTTGGACAAAACTCAAAATAGTTTTACAAAATTTTCGTAGCTTCCAGAGGAGGAATTTCTACACATATCCTGCAAATTTGGAGAAAATATATTTAGAAGTAACAAAAATACAGCGTTTCTTCGAAAAAAATGTTAAAATCAATTTTAACAAGGCTTTCTTAAACAAAAGTACCAAACATTTTCTTCAAAATTTAGGAATAATTTTAACGGAAGAATGAAATTTATGCATCTTTTATTGGAGTAGCTAACAAGGTAGTGCAGGCTTAAACTCCACCACTTAGGTAAACGGCCCTTTTCAAGCTCGTTATTTTCTTTAACAGGAACGACAGACATTTCGAAAAGCCTTGTTAAAATTGATTTTAGCACTTTTCTTTTAGAAATGCTGCAATTTCGTAACTAATGAAAATATTTTCATCAAATTTGCAGAATATACGCAGAAATTCCTCCCCTAGAAGCTCCGTAAATTTCGTAGAGATATTTTGAGTTTTCTTAAAGTTATTGAGATTTCGCTAGGGGATTATTTTTTTGCCCCAGTCTGTATATATATATATATATATATATATATATATATATATATATATATATATATATATATATATACTGTGTATATATATATATATATATAATATATATATCTATATATATATTATATATATTATACATAGACAGCACAAATATATATATATACATTACATATAGATAGCACATATATATATGTATATATATATATGTATATATATATATATATATATACATATATACTGTATATATATATATACATATATATATATATATATATATATATATATATATATATATATATATATATATATATTATCCATAGCACCCATATGTACACAGCACATAGCACTGAAAGCCCGTCATAACAAAGAGGAGTATTGTACAGTAAAAATGTTAAATCGATATAATAAATCGATTACCTTCACACTCGTACGTTGGATACTTTAATCCCATTAATTAGTCTTTTATATTAATTTATACTTTTAATGAACTAAATCCGGAATATGTAAGACCTTCTAGAGCCTGTATCATCAGTTCACATAAACGTTTCCATATTTCACTTTTCTATTTGCTTTACCTGCATTTTTAAATGTTTGATGTGATAAATAAATAAATAAAACATAAATAAGTTAAATAGAAAGCTTTACCAGTTTTGATAATTCAGAAGACCACGTATTCATTGTGATGATGCGCTCCTTGGGGACCCAATTCTGGTAAATGGAGCAGAGAGCTCCTATAGCTGCCAGCCCATCAGGGCTCTGTTCACCCCCCACCAGTACTCTATCAGGCGACATCAGATCCTTGATTGCTGTCCCCTCGGCGAGAAACTCCGGATTGGACAAAACCTAACAAAAAAGCTAAGGTTAACGTCAGTTTCCTCACTCGAAAACGATCTCAGTGACGGGCGAGCCCAGGATTTGAACCCCGCACATACTGATCCGCGGTCGAGTATCTTACCGACATCGCCACTGGTTCCAGCCGAAAAAAATAAAAACACAATGAAACAAATGCTGACGAAAACGTTGCAGATAAAGTGAAAAATGCACGTATCATAGTTGCACATTGTTTGCAATGACACTGACACTGAAAGTAAAATGAAAAGATATATACAATTACACATATTGTTGGAAAAAGTTGTGGACAATAAGTTGTCAAAGAGTAAAATTCTAAAAATTCTAAATTTATTATTCTCTGTTATTGTTATTACCTGATAGAGCTTCTAAAGGCTCTTTTGTGGTAACCCTCTTCCTGATCATTTGGTTAGTTTCTAATTAAGTATGCTGTATTTATTGTTTATTATTGACATGGAAAACATATAAAAGGTTGATCTAATTAAGTATGCTGTATTTGTTGTTTATTATTGACATGGAAAACAAATAAAAGGTTGATTGAAAAAAATGAATATCATATGCAAAGCACAGGCGTACACTGTATGTTCCAAACTATATAGACACTGATAATAAAAAGAAATGATACACAGATACACACGTCGAAGGTACAAGTTTCAGACAACAAGTCACAAAAAACGCTGGTAAAGCTAAGGTTAACGTCAGTTTTCTCACTCGAAAGCGATGTCAGTGACGGGTGAGCCCAGGATTTGAACCCGCACATACTGATCCACGATCGAGAATCTAGTGGCGAAGAGCAAAAGAGACAAGAGCAAAATAAATGCATACTAGGAGTGTAATTAAATTTATAACTACACAGACACCAATAACGTAAATATAATCATAGAGTAATTTTCACATAATGAATCAGCCTTGAAGGAATGAAATATTAATAATAATGTTGCAAATTCTGTTTATAAATTTCGACAAGTTTCGGAATTTACTATACCATCGTTCAGAACCTTCTGTCGCGAAAAGTATATCGCTGTACAAGGCCCTAGATACAGGCTATCCCTTCCACCTAATTTACGATCATCTCGTTCCGTTAACTGTTTCAATATTAATCTTCGTCAGTACTTATTAAATAGTTATTAATGATACTGATCTTAAATGGATAATTATGCCTATCTATTATCATTAATTTTATTTATTTTGAATTTCTTTATTTAAATTCTTTAATTTTTACTTTATATTTTCGTTTTAAGCTCACCATGGTTCACATTTAAATTGTGTTCACTTATTGCATTTACTTGTTTGTTTGCATTGCTTGTGAACTTTACAGGGTTGAATGACCCTTTTTGGTGATCTAAATAAATAAAATTAAATTAAAATAAAATAAACATGATTCTATCCAATTTTACTTTACTACACTGTGTTTTTTTATAACTGATACTCCAAGTTGTTTTAACAATAAAGTCGTAAGAAGTTGACCGATGTTCTTGAAATTTACAGCACTTGACCAGCAGCCAATTCTACAAAACATAGAGAAATTTCGTTTGAATATCTTTAATAACGTGAAAGTAATAGTTTCGTGAATAGGAGTGGGGTCAGAAAAGAAATTTCCAATACAGGATTACGGGCCTATTATTTTTATCGAGATAATTTTACGCGGCATGTAACGCGCCCGTAATCCTGTACTGGAAATTTCTTATCTGACCCCACTCCAATTCACAAAACTATAACTTTCACGTTATTAAAGATATTCAAAGGAAATTTCTTTATGTTTGGTAAAATTGGCTGCGGGTCAAGTGCTGTAAATTTCAAGCACATCGGTCCACTTCTTACGACTTCATTGTTAAAACAATTTGGGGTATCAGTTATAAAAAACACAGTGTATAATAACACTTCAAATTAAAATACTATTATAAATAATAATGAAGGGTCAAGAATTGCGACTGTTACCTATTTTAAAGCAAACAGCTGTCGACTAAAATAGCATTAAGAGTATGCAATTATTAGAAATATCAAACTCATACAATGAAAAGAGGATAACAGCTAATCATGTTGAGTGTCCATTAGTTCAGCAGAAATTAACTAAGAGGCCAAGCAAAATTGTCAGTTCCTTGTCAGATATGAATAGGAGAGGCATTATACATGTAGAAAACAATTAAAAACCCTCTCAGTATCACCATTTTCACAAATTAGAGACATTGTGATACGATCTCATGCAATGAAATCAGCTGCGACGGGATAAATTGTAATGGATAACTTGTGATGGGAAAAATTGTAATGGATAAAATGTGATGGGATAAATTGTGAGGGGATACATTGTGATTGGAAAAATTGCGAAGGGATAAATTGTGATGGGATTAAATAAGAAGGTATTAATTGTTATACGATTAATTTTGATTAGATCAATCATGATGTGATTGTGATAGCAGGAATTATGATGAGAAATATTGTGATATGATTGCGATGGATTTAGTCTTGATGTGATAAAATAAGATGGGGTAAATTGTGACTGGATCACTGGAAAGTGATTAATTGTGATTGGATCATGTGTGACAGGATCATGAGGATGGGATCAATGGTAACAGAATTATTGGGATAAAGACAAAGGTTAATAGATCCTTTTGATAGGGCAGTTGCGATTGGATCATCATGATAGGTAAAACAGTGATTGGATCAAAGGATGATATCAACTGTGATTGGATCAGGAGGATGGGATTAACTGAGATTAGACTCTTTGGATGAAATGAATTATGATTAGATACTGAGGATCCGATCAATTAATTTTAACAATACAGTACTTATCCTTAAAGAACTTGATAGTAGACTAGAAATAAAATGCCTTGCATCTGCCACATGTAAAACCCCAGAGAAAGTTTGGAGAAAATCCTAATTGAATTGCGCCACTAACAGATGAAATAAAGGCACACAAAAACATAGAAGTGAAATTTAACATTAAGCCACAACGCACACCTGATATTTGACGTTTGGCTTATGATTGGCCTGTAGAATCTTAACAATACTCTCCGCTGCTTTAACAGGCACAGTGCTTTTCTCTACGATTATCTTGCTGGTATCTGACATTTCCGCGATCATACGAGCCGATGATTCTATGTACATCAAGTCTGCTGCTCGACCCTACTTCACACAAACATAGTATAGAGAGACAACATATGCCATGGACCTGCCAATATGCAGTGCACTAAGAGTGCGAGAGAGCACACAGTATAATGCAGGTTAAATATAAAGTACCTTACATATCTATCTCTCTCTCTCAGTGCACTACCTACTGGCAGATCCATGACATATAACGCCTCTACTCTTCTCATCTTCCGTTTCCTCTATATGTCCGCATACCAGTAGATCTTTAAATCGTAAACACTCCTAATCTCAGTCTGCCTCTGTTTCTCTTCCCTTTCATTCAAGCTTCAAGTATTTGGGCCACACCAGTGCAGATGAAAGAAAGTGAGAAATGGAAATAAAATGTATAACAGCACAAGCGAGAGAGACTTTATGAAAGAGAAAAGACCTTCTAACATTAGTTGTTGAGAAAAACACAAGCATAAAGACCATGAAGACATTGATGTGGTCGACAATCTGTACAGATGAGAAAAGTGGATATTAAGGAAAGAGGATATCAGAAAACTAGAGGCATTGAAAATGTGGTTACGGAGAAAGATTGACAAGATTAGTTGGCCCGACAATAATACAAATGAAGAATTTCTTAAAAGAGTTGGTATAGATAGATAGTTAATATATGTAGTTAGAAATAGAAAAAGAAGCTTGATGGACATATTATAAGGGGATGATTTGCTGAAGAATGTAATAATTTATAAGGAAGAATGCAAGAAAAAAGAGATAGAGGCAGGCCAAGACACAGTTGTTAGATGATTTGTAAAATTAGTTGGAAGAGTTATATGTCATGGACCTGCCATTAGGAAGTGCACTAAATGAAGAAGACTAATTATAAGTAGGCCATGCTTAGAAGCCCTACTTCTAATATTTATCTATGAGGAATATTCAATATGATTGCAGGTGGTTAACTTCATTTGCATCCACCACATGTCTCAAACATCACCAGTTCAGTAACTAACTTTCACACTATGTACATATCCACAGTAATAAACATAGTCAATGTCAGGGCATACGTGTGCAAACCTGCAAAATAGGTTAAGCTTAACATCTGCTTTAGTACCATAAGTACACTATCAGAGATAGCTGTAGTGGGATTCAAATTCATAGCCTCCTGTTTATTGAACGAGTATGCAATCAATTCTGATATCAAGTCAGTACATATGTACTAAAAACAGTTTAAAAAAACTCTCACTTGATTACTGGAAAGTAATCAAGTCAATCACACAATAACTATCTTTCAGCAGAATTATGAGTTTTAGTACAAATTGCATTTAAAAGTCAGACCATAAATGATTTCCAAAAATGCCTCATAATTTAAGTTTTTTATTGGTAAATTAGTAATTTCTTAAGTACTTTACCTTTCCTAAACCATAGTTCTTGGTAGGAGTATTGACGCAGATAAATATCAATTCCGACTCCACAACAGCAGATTTTATATCAGTTGAGAAGAAAAGATTTCTCCCTCTACATTCCTTCACAATTTCATCCAGCCCAGGCTAATTGTTAAAATATAAAATTCATCAGTAAACTTATCCAATAAAAAAGATCTTTAAAATAGCAATAATAATTTAGCAATAAGACTAAATCTGATTTATCATATCGTTCAGAAATTTTTGATACAATCTTAATCTCATGGGCTCACAACTAATCTTAATATCGGATATATTGCCTAAAAATCAGCCAAGCCTTCGTACATCAAACCTTAATCATCAAAAGTAAAGAGCTTATTTGATAACATATTCATTATATGAGATACACTGTTAAATCACAGACTATCTAGTTCAAGAAGGCATCTACGGACTATAAAATCTATGTAAGTTTGTTTTTAAACTATACTCTCTAATACATTGGAGAGACAAGTTAAAAGCACCTTAAAATCTCATTCAAAACTTAATTTACAAATAAAAATTAACAAATATAACCAAACCTCATATATAGGAAGATTATCAGAATTCCACTGGGCTATTCTCATGGCACTAAGATCTACCACAGTAACTTTAACATCAGGACACTTGCAAGCAATGACACAGCATGTTGGTCCACCCACATACCCAGCTCCAATACAGCATATACTCTTCACTGGCATTCTATTCTTTTGCTATATCTGTTTTCTAATTCACCAAATAAATAAGTAAATATAACATAACATAACATAACATAACGGCACACTGGGTCAGGAGGCACAGATGCTTGCTTTAAGGCCTTTTCCTCCTTCCTCTCCATGGTTATTAGTAATCGTTGCCTTTTGATGGCGCATCAATTGCAGCCGGCATGGATATATTATGTCATTGTCCTAGTTGGATTTATGAAATATTAGAATAGCTCATGATCACTGGCAGTGTTGTAATAGAATCAAAAGAACTCTTCATTTCCAAACTAAAGATGCTAACAAAACCACATCAGACACAGCCATTGACTGTTTGACTTTTTATTGATGATTTAATAATACTGCCTTATTGTGCATAAAATATAATTATTGTTGATCGATTACTTCATTGAGATAAACACATTTCAAAACATTTTGCTAGTTAACTATAACTTAGACAAACACTTAGATTGCACAAAATATTTGCAATTATCAGAGTTGTGGTAGTCGAGAACTTGGACTCGAGTCCAATTTTGAGGACATGGACTTTCTCTAGAAGGACTTGAACTTATCCCTAATGACTACTTATGACTTCACATCAAGTCATGACTTGACTAGACTCTGAATTATATGCAATTTTTAAAACAAAGTTTTGATCATTTTTAAATAAAACACAGTTTTATAGAATAAAGCCAGCAATAGTTTTGTGTTGTATTAGTGCTCCAGCATCATGTACGACAATAGAGCTTCCTATTTCTTTTACTGCTGGACTTGTACAAGTGGACTTGCTCATTGTTGACTTGGATTAGAAGGTTGCTGGGCTACTTACAACTCCTGTAATTATAATAGAAAACATTGCTTTATCGATATACTTTTTCTTTCTTTTTCTTTTTTCTCTTTTATTTATTTTTTATTACTAAAATTAAAATATGTTTTGAAATATGTTGACATATGTTTATTACAGTATTCTACTAGAATTTATTTTAAAAACCATCAGTGCATTTAATCAAAGATGATATATAATGACAATTAATAAATAAATTTTATTTTTTTTACATTAACAAACATTTTTCGCACAATATAACTGATACAACTAATTATTTTCACACATTTTTGTGCTAGTCCAAGGCTTACAAATTAGCTCATTAGATTAACAAGTTACAACCCTTATAATCGCAGAAGCTGAATGAACCTGAAGGAGTGTCCATTTGTCAGCTTATTTGTTACTCAGGTAAGGTACTACTAGTTAGTAATTTTGACAAATATCAGTAACTGGACCCATTTTATTCTTAGCTTTTTCCGCTTTACTCTGACGATCTTAGTAATCGATGTTGTGACGTTGTTGTCATAAATTACAGGTTTACAGTAGCACTATATAGGCACGCTTTTACTGATCAGCCTGACTCCGGTACTACAAGCTTAGACTATGTCATTGACGACAGTAGCAATAATCATTTATTATTATATTGTTGTTGCATACGTAAATCTGGGCTAAATAGTACAAAACCCCAAGGCATAAGTGAATTTGAAGCAGTATGGGCACAGAGGATAGAATATCAGAATTGAAGCACCTTGGATTAACAACAGCAGCTACAGCGTCACGAAACATAAAATAAATGCAAATATAAAATACAAATAAATTTAAAGCAAAAGTTTTGATTTGTTTACGTTTGACTTTACATCAAATACCTGTAGATGAGTAGAGTGCTCCACAGAATTTCCGAAATATTTAAATCTTTCAATCAACATACCAGATTCCAGTTGTGTAAAACACTTACATGTAAATTAATATAATTACCTATTAGATTTTCGTCCCAATTAATTTTTAAAACTTCTTTTTGTGGAAAATTATAACAATTAGTAGCCCTAAGTTCTGGACTCATCATCAGTGGTAAAACCATAGAAACGATTTCTAATCTAATCTTCGATCCCGTCTTGCTGAGAGATGATCAGTGATGATCGACCTCGCATCTCTCTCTCTCTCGCTCTCTCTGTCTCTCTCTCTCTCTCTCTCTCTCTCTCTCTCTCTCTCTCTCTCTAGTGTCTTGCCAAATAGTCCGTTGGTAGGTCAATGGTATACAGTCATATACTCTAGTATGCTTTCACTCTGCATTTAGCCTACATGTATAGAGCGCACTAATCCGGCCATATATTAATGATTAAGTTAATCGCCTCACAGAAGCTATTGTACCTTATACTCATACCTTATGTAGCCTATATATATATATATATATATATATATATATATCTATATATATATATATATATATATATATATATATATAATATATATATATATAGTATATATATATATATATATATATATATATATATATATATATATATATATATACAGAGTGAGTAAAAAAAGTGATAACACCTGCAAAAGGTTTGAATATCTCAGGCTATTGTAATTAATTTTAAGTCAAACTTCTACCAATTACTAAAGGACTAATTTTTGATGGGGTGGCCAATTTTCATCCATTTTATTGTATAGTATTTTATTGTATTGTATTTTATTGGCCAGTTATGCAAGTTTCAGCAGAGCAACCCCTCCCCCGTTTTTTACCTAAAAATGGAGTTTGCTTCAACGGTAAGGGCAAATTGCATTTCATTGGCGAGAAGGAAAAGGTGAATGCTCAGTATTACGTCAATACTTTACTTCCCAAGCTGTTTGATGATATCAATGCTCTTCTACCAAATGTTTTCATCCTTCAGCAGGATGATGCTCCGGCTCATGCATCTCGTTAAGCACAGGAATTGATCAGCGAGAGAAATCCGCATTTCATCAAGAAGAGTGAATGGCACCCAAACTCTCCCGATCAAAATCCTCTGGATTACTATGTCTGTGGAACTATGCTGCATTTCTATCAGAAACACCAGTCGAAACCTAAAAACAAGACAGAACTGCAGGAAGTGTTACAATCAATTTGGGAGAGACTGCCCGAAGCTGGGATCAACAGGCTGTCCTAGCGTTCCGAAAGCTACTGCAGTCCTGCGTAGCAGCTGGAGGAAAGCATGTCGAATAGTCAGTAGTGCTAGCAGATACAACTTATTCTTTCTGAACCACCACATCGACCCTTTTCGGGGACAAAATAAAAATACAATAAAATAAAAATTTATTTACAAAACATTCAAAAATGAAGGGTTGCTCTGCTGAAATTTTTATAACTGGCCAATCTATGAATTAAAACGGATGAACTTTGGCCACCTTATCAAAAATTAGTCCTCTAGTAAATGGTAAAAGTTTGATTTGAAAATATTAGCAATAGCTTGAGATATTCAAACCTTTTGCAGGTGTTATCACTTTTTTTACTCACCCTGTATAATATATATATATATATATATATATATATATATATATATATATATATATATATATTGGCCTTTATTATATACAAATTATGTATTTATACATGTATATAAGACTATAATATGGTAGGTGGTTTGTCCGGTCACCAATGCCAATAGCTGCAAATTTTATTCTATTTGTAGCATTAATTGAAGAAACTTACAAAGCGGAAGAAATCAATTAAATACACGCGAAGGCGTTCTAATTAGTGCAGCGATCAAATAGAAGGTTTTTATATAGAAAAAGATAGTCTGCTCTGATGATAAGTGATCTAAACAAGAGCTTTGGGGGCGGAGCGCAGCGGAAGGGAACGACGACCCCTCTTCATCCTCCGGGCTCCTCCGGGGCTTAAACCACCAGGGCTTTACAACCCTGGAGGGTGAAATAAAATTTAATCAAAACTTTTAAACACAGTATCTTTTAAGAATGACGTTAGATGCAATTAAATGCTTCTATCGTCATAACGACCAGATAAACACAAAAAAATGAAAAATAAGGTACAAAATTAATTACTTAAGCTTATATTAATTAAAACATTAGTTGGTTAGTTAGTTAAGATATACAGTTTCATAATGTACACTCTACAGCTTTAAATTTTTGTAATCTTAATTTGGAAGCAGGTTAAATATGCACTGTTTTTATGATCTATCGGCGTTTTATTTTCTTTTGAGGCACTAGATTGCATCATTGCAAGTTTTGCAACACTGCAGCAGCATGCAAGAATTGCCAAATATTAGCTTTCTCTCTGTAACAAATACGTGTTTTTCACCCCTACAATGATAAAACACGTAGGCCTAACGTAGAAATGAGTGGTTTAAGATTTTTTTTATATAAAAGCCATTATAAAAAACCATTATAAAAACCATTATAAAAGCACTGTGAAATTCAATGATAGCTATATTAGATATAAACTAAATTATTTTAAAAGACAAAAAATTCATTTACAAATATTATTTACAGTAAAGTCTCAAAAATATAGCAGAGATCGAAGAGACCTTTAAATATTCTTACACAAAATTATTAATTAACGAACTCTAACTAGAATGTTTTACGTCTCTTCTATTATTGATTAATACATTTTGAAACAATCTCACTTGGCGATGGCCTCTATCATACTCATGGCCTCTATCATACTCATGGCCTCTATCATTCATACTCATGGTCTCATCAAGACTTCATCTGGTGACGATTAATTGCCTACTGACATACTCGTTGACTAAATTAGTGAATCTAGAAACAACGAGACAATTATAATTTCAATGAGTTTAACGAACTTGTTTACTTCCTGAAGTTCCTGCTAATTGAATTTAATCGAATGGCTGAAGGAATTTTTCACTTAATTTGCACATACTGTATGCGCAAGGATTGATATTGGAACTAAGCCGGATGACTATTAAGTCTTTACAACGTGTCACGTGACGAACTCTCGGCCCGATGAAGCGTCGACCGAGATCTTCCCAGGCGACGTTTGAAGGGTGGGATGGGCCGACGCTGTTGCGATCGTAATACCGTCGTAGAGGTTCACATTCTCATTACGCTATAAATGAGCTAACTTCAAGATCGACGGCTCATTGAGCTGGAAAAGCTGGCAAAGCTAAGGTTAACGTCAGTTTCCTCACTCAAAAGCGATGTCAGTGACGGACGAGCCCAGGATTTGAACCCCGCACATACCGATCTGCGGTCGAATATCTTACCGACTTCGCCACTGGCTCCAGCCAGATTTGATACATGCTGTATTTTCTATCTATTGCACATTAGACATTTGAATATGTTTGGCATGTATTTCTCATTGAGAACTGGATCATCACTCTGTCTAGTCTGACTGCTGCTTTGATTGCTTGGTCAGATGGTTAACCACGGCGATGGTAGCGTTTTTGCATCTTGAATAGAAGGCCTTCGGACTTCTGACCTTGACGTTAAACCCATATAAAAAGGTCGAAGACATATTCCTTTCATCATATGATGATGCGCTGATATTGATAGTCACGCCAAACGTTCGCTTCCTTTATTAAAATGCGGTTCTAAGAAATCAACATGTTTGTATGTTTTAGGAAACATTATAAATAACTTAATTTATTCAGTAAGTGTAAAATATATCTAAAAGAAGGCATTTTCAGCCGAACGGTTTCGGACAATTCTCGTTAGCCAAGTGAGTAAAAGTACTTTCCGTTTTTCTCTAGAGGCAATAATACCGTGTTGCAATAAATGTGAAGGAGCCTATTCTGAACGAAATTGTGAATTATAGATTGTCTAACAAGTTGATGATCAGTCAACTAATTATTCTCTTGTGATTATTGAAAATAATATTGCACTTTTGCTGTTCCATTGACTGAGCCTTTCAGTCATTTGTTAGTTGCCATTTATTATTTGACTCTTGAAATCATGATCGTTTATTAAACATCTGACTGTGTTATCGATTTAACCAGTTATCAGGAACTCATTTATTCTCCATTGTATTCCGGATATCTTGCCGATATCGACACTGGCCGATCTCGATAAGATGTCCGACTGCGGATCACTATGAGTGAGGTTCAAATCCTGCTCCCTTCCGTCACTGATACCGCTTTCGAAGTTTCGAGAGATGAAATGGGCCTTACATCGGAAGTCTTCTATAATAGGCCTATTGTTTTAAATAAAATTGTTACATTTGGCGGCAATGCCTAGATACTGTTTTAAATATTGGACATGGTAATGTCGAGCGTCTGGGAATTCGTCTGTCACGTTCGAGTCAGACAGATACGAAAGTAAAGTTAAAATTTAATAGGAAAGATATCCAATTGAGATATAGAAGGCAGTGTTGTGTTCTAGACATTGAAGATCTCGTTTGGAGAGTTGAAGAGTGAAGTTATTTTTGTAATAAAACATTAAGTATAGTTGTGCCTTAAACTACTATAAGAGATTTAGTATATTCGCAATTTATGAAATGAGATATCCATTCCACTGTAACGTTATTATTTTCACTATTATTATAATTATCTACATTTATACTAGTTTATTGTGCATGATGATTATTATAAAGAAATGTTTAAAATAATTCTTCTACATTCGGTAGCAGTCCTATTATCGTATTAAGATAATAATAATAATAATAATAATAATAATAATAATAATAATAATCATAGTAATAATAATAACAATAATAATAATAATAATAATTATTATTATTATTGTTGTTATTGTTATAGTTAATTAAATATCTTATTGTTATTGAAGGCAAAGGCTTTCCATGACTTCGCAAAGATTTAATGCAGTCTGCTTCAACAATTCTTTTAAGACGATTGATGACCTCGAGTAGCCGGGCGGCGATTCAGCACATATTGCTTGAATCGTTTTTATCAAACCCCAGGTTCTTTACACCGGGGTAAAAATAAAAAATAAAGTAAAAAATAATAATAATCCTAATAATAGGCGTCTCTAGTCGTGTCGCAGTCAGTGTGATAGAGCGCTGTGACAAGGGATGAGTAGTGGATCTTTGGAGCTCTGTACTGGAAATATGGACAATACTCATGCATACACTCAGCGACTAATCAGCCTATTAACACGTTTGCCTTCATCTCACAAAGAAGGCGACTAATCCCACGTAGGACTCCTGCGGGTCAAGCAGTATGCGCAGATTAGCGTTTGTTTCCTCACCCTACATCAGAGAGAATTGATTTGTAAATGGAGAAGACGAACAGTTAACAATGATCGACTGGCACAACCTCTAATTGTCGAATAATTTTGTTTAAAAAAGCTATTCGTACTATTCGTATTTTACTATTCGTAGTTTTAATCTTTTTCAGTTTCTTCTGATTTTGTTCTCTTGGTTTCTCTGTCTGCACAATGGTCTACGCAGATAATAATAATAATAATAATAATAATAATAATAATAATAATAAATAATAATAATAATAATAATAATAATAATAATAGCATCCCCGCTATCAAAGAACCGCTGGGCCTCCTCAGATCTGATGGGAGGCGACCTGATGGAGTAACCCAAATTCCGTGGTCAGAGGGCAAATGTATTACAAGGGACGTCACTGTCATTGACACTCTTGCCGCTAGTAACATTTGCATTTCTAGTTGCGCTGCTGGGTCTGCAGACGAAGCAGCTGCTAGCAGGAAACTCGTTAAGTACAACGAATTGCCTTGTAAGTGCACTTTTGTACCCATAGCCTTTGAATCTCTGGGACCCATAAATTCTGTAGGCGCAGACTTCGTTGATGTGATTGGTAAGAGGACTACTGCCGTTACTGGAGATTTATGCTAGAAATCTTTCCTGTGCAACGCTTGTCAATGGCTCTGCAGCGATAGAATGAAGTTTGTTTCCGTGGTACTTTTGGTGACACGGCATTTCGGAGTGGAGAGCATGATTAAAAAAAGAATCCCCTAGTTAGGGGGTTAAAAAATAATAATAATCTCTCTCTCTTAGTGCACTGCCTACTGGCAGGTCCATGGTACATAACGCCTCCACTCTTCTCTGTCTTCCGCCTTCCTCTTCATTTCCACATATGAGTGGGTCTTTAAATCATCTAACATACTTAATCTCGGCCTGCCCTGCCTCTTTTTCCTTCCATTCTACCTTCTATGACCTCTTTTAATAGACCTTCCCCCTTAGAATGTGTCCTATCCATCTCTTCTTCCTATTTCTTAATACATTTATCAACTGTCTATCTGTGCCAACTCTCTCCAGGACTTCTCATTTGTAACCTTTTGTGTCCAGCTAATCCTCTCCATTCTTCTCCAAATCCACATTTCCAATGCCTCCAGTTTCCTAATATCTTCCTTCCTTAAGGTCCATGTTTCACATCCATACAATAGCGTGGTCCAAACCAAAGTTTTCAATATCTTTATCTTTGTGTCTTTCTTTAGACTTTTTGTTAATAGTTCTTTTCTACTACCAAAGGCAGCTTTTGCTTGTGCAATCCTACTGCATATTTCCGTCTCACATTTCCCATCATCGGTTATAGTATGACCCAAATATTTGAAACTCCTTAACTGTTCCAATTTCGTACCATTTATTGTGATATTAACTTCACCGTTATTATTGGACACTCTCATAACCTTGGTCTTTTTTATATTAATCTTCATGCCATATCTTAGGGCCGTATCGTTCAGCCTTTCCATTATCTTCTGCAATCCAATCTCGCTGCCCGCTATCATTCCTTGGTCATCTGCAATATATATCTAAATAATAATAGTAGTAGTAGTAGTAATAATAATAATAATAATAATCCCAGCCGTTAAAGAGCCACTGGGATTGATCCGCACTGATGGGAAGCGTCCGGACGGTGTTTCACTAATTCCATGGGCAGAGGGCAAGTGTGTTAGCTGGGACGTCACCGTTGCGGACACTTTCTCAGTAAGCAATCTCGGCCTATCTTGCGCTTCTGCTGGTGCTGCTGCAGAGTCCGCGGCTAATAGGAAAACTCTGAAGTATGCCTAAATCTCTAGCAACTATATCTTCATGCCTATTGCCTTTGAGACCCTGGGCCCCATCAACTCTGTCGCATCAGACTTTATCGACGAAATAGGCAGGAGGACCAGCGCCATTACTGGTGATCAACGGGAAAAAGTTTTTCTTTGGCAGCGACTGTCTATTGCTCTTCAGCGTTTCAATGCGGTCTGTGTCAGTGGCACTATGGCTAATGCGGCCTCCCAGAGTGTACAGGAATTATTTTAATCGCTTCTTTTTTAAACTTTTAATTAAATAAAGTCTCTTTTATCTTATTTTTAGCCCAGGGCCCTTTACAGTCCAGGGCATTTAAAAATAATAATTATAATAATATCAACAATAACAATAATGATAATAATAATAATTATTATTATTATTATTCAGGCCTCATTTTATAAGATTTAAAAATGACTCGAAATAATTTTTTAGTGATAAACAAATATATATGAAGGAGGAACTGAAAGACCTTATGTATCGAGGCAATTGTAACATTTGGGGATGGAGCCTCCGCACCAATTATATAATTTGCTGTTTGACCACGTGATATCCCTAATATACATGTAGTTAATCATCATCATCACCTTCCCTTGAATCCCAGTTTAACTAAGTCGGGATATAGGCCTGTGCATAGGCCTTCTTCATTCCTCAACGTCTCCATTCGTTTTAGAAAATTTTATATCAATTTCTGGAGCATAGGCGCTCACCAACCGAATGCCCTTTCTGACGCTGGTTTGCATCTTAGAGCTAATATAGTTTATAATTTTAAATGGATTTACGTTCCCAGTGCTGCATTCGATGCATTTTAGTGTAGATCAATCGAAAACAGTAGGCATACGTCTTTCGTTTCAAGCTATAGGCCTAACGTTAGAATTTTAATTATAGCACATAATTTGTATTAAATAATATAACGCAGGATGTGGCGTCGCGAAGAAGGACGAGGTGATATGAGTTGGTGTTACAAGCTCGAATTGAACAGAATCAGACGACGCGATCAAGCCGTGAGAGATCGCGAGATAAGAGTAGCGCAGCGCGAAGAGATAGTAGCGCAGCGCGAGGCGATGGTAGCGCAGCGCGAAGCGATAGTAGCGCAGCAAGAGGCCGAAGCTCGGGCTCGTGAAGCCAACCTGGCTCGCTTAGAGGCCGCTACGAGAGCCGTTAAATTGGCTACTGCACAGGGAGCCGAGGCAATGGAATTGCTGCGAGAGGGTAAATTCAACGTCGCCAGCTTTTGTGTCTTAGAGGCCGCTGCGAGGGCTCTAGAGGAGGCCATGGCGCAGCTAGACCAGGCGATGAAAGCCTTCGACACCACCGCCGATGTTGATGCTGCGGCTTCTAACCCCTGCCCCTAACTCGTCACACTCAGGTCGAGAACAGATGTCGCTGGATCATCTATCCTGATGCCCGTAGTTAAGTAAAACAGCAGCTTTTGAGGTCCACTCACGAGAGTCTACTACCAAATATAATGAAATTTTAGTATTTAAGTTATATTACGATGAAAAAGAGAATAGAAAGAGAATAAATGAAAACCTTACAGAATCAAAACCTTGTTGAACTTTTCATTCGTCTAGATAGATGCAGTACCAAAATATGACGCTATCTTCGCCTCTTTGTAATTTCCTTTCTAATGGAAGAACTTTAAAAGGCCTGAAATGCATCTGATAAACTATGACTTCTGAGATTGACTTCTTATTTTAGATGTAACGGTTGCTAAATAAAATCATATGGATTGGTAGACATCAGGATTGGCGCCTAACAGTAAGATTTGTAAACGTAAAGAGTACACTACGAATAAATCAGTAACCCACGAGTAAATATGGTCGAAGACTTCTGCTACTACAGAATAAAAATGAAATTTAGTGTGACTATCAAGACGCGAAGCACGAAATTGTAATAACATAGCAAAATTATTTCTAGAAAACTTTCAAAGTAGAGAAAATTTATAAAAGTCGCGAAAAATTAAACGAATGCAAAAAATTAAGCTTAGCGTGTCAGAATTTTAAATTCTGTTAAAATAAAGCTCTATCGTGTTAGAACTAAATGACCTTATAAACTAAATTTATATCTTAATTTATTTTATACGGTAATACATTAAAATAGGCCTACGTGTAAATACCGAAAAATGGAAGACCAAATCGAAATTTATCAGATTTTGATAAAAATAGTAAATCTACGTATTTGTATAAATGCGTGCATGTTTACTAGTAAGTATATTTTAATTGTTGATGGGAAAAAGGATTGTTTCTTTATTAATTCTACGATGAAATGCCAACTGTGAATTAACAATAACTGTTTGGAATGTTTTATAATTTTAACAAATTTGAGCAATGCAACTTGAGAAATAAAGAACCCGACTATCTGGGTTATACATATTTGACTTTTGCAACATGTTAATAGTCAATAAATTGGAATAACGCATCGAGATTTTAGCGTCAGTTAAAATCTATCATATAGCTGGAAAAATAGACTTCTGAGATTGGCTTCATACTTTAAAATAATTCAGAGGGGACCAGGTGCCCGGCCCCCAAACATTTCAACTATATTTTAATTGTTTCTATAGCAATTTTTATGTGTAAATATGTTTGTAAGGGCAGTGGTTAGGGGGAGGGGGCGGGGGTACGAGAGGAATTCTGTTCCACTAGCTCGATCTCGATTGTTTTTAAATATGGGCCCACCTGGGGCCATAGTTGGTATATTAGGAGCCCTGTATAATGGAAGGGGGCCAGAAAAATGTTGACAATTTCACTAGCTCGAAATTTTCACTTTAATAACCACTGTATATGAGAAAAAAGGCTGGAAGTAAAAAATGTGAACCCTGTCCCGCAGCAGTGGTGCAAACAGCCTGGGCTGGGAGGGGCATAACACCCCCTACCGCCAATATTAGGTCAATTTTGAAAAGTTTTGCGAAAGAGTTTCTTCAGACGTGAAAAATTAACCTACGTTTTTCAAAAACAAATGTAGGATTTTAGGAATTTTAGGTATTCCCTTGACCTTAGGAAGGGTATAAGTGGGGGGGGGGGGGAAGGTTCGAAGATACACTCACTCTATGAGCGAGCGCAGTAGTGATAAAATTGTGATCTGCCCCCACAGCATTTTTATGGTTGCGTCATATATTCCGAAGAAAGCAAAAATTTTAGTAAAAAATGTGTACTCTCAAAAAAATTTCGACCCCCCCTTAAAAAATTCTTTGATCCGCACCTGGCAACGTAGAATGTATCGGTGGCTCAATGCGTAAGCGCGTTAGGTAACGACACGAAGTTTTAAATGACAGTTAGTGAGGTCCTGAGATCAATCCCCGGTTGAGCTGATCAGAAACCCGGACATTCATCTTTCAGGGTACACCGTTACACCAGACGTCTTAAGAATAGAGATGGGATTCGAACCGAACCCGAACCGAATCCTAAAATCTAGAATTTTGACCGAACCTAACCGAACTCGAACCCCGAACAGACTCTGACCGAACCGAACCGAACCTGAACCCAGACTCTGGCCGAACCGAACCCAGACATCGTCCAAACCGAACTGAATCAAACTCTTGGAGTTCCTTTCTCTTTCGCCAGCCTGACATTATATAAAGATAGTTAACAATTCAAATATATATTAGTTTTTGCATTTACATATCTTACAGTATCTAGCAGCATATATTCAGGTAAGGCTGGTTCCGACACAAATTTTAAAATGGTAGCGGTACAAAGGACTGGTAGCGGGAAGCGAGACGGGTCTACAGAAGATAATGGTAAGTCTGAATGATACGTCATTGAAATATGGAATGAAGATTAACATCAAAGCGACAAAAATGATGAGAGTATCCCATAAAAATCTGAAAATGCTTAACTCAATCTAGGTGGATTTGTTCTTGTTAAATTCAAATTATGAATCTTTTCGAATTTTCGTGTGCTACCTTAATATTTTTGCAGCCAGATCTACAAATAATTATATATGACAGTCTTTATGTGTTAAGGCTATCTGGGGTAAATAATTTAGCACCATAGCAATGCAATAATTTCATGACTATTTTCGTAACTTTATAATTTGATCTGAGAGTTTAAAATTTAAAACCCGACAGTAAATTATGAAGCATATTACTGGTCAGTTGATAGCAAACGGTGTATATTATGATCATTTTTATGTGGAAGTATACGTGTTTACTAAATCATCTTCATTTTAAATTTTTATGTTACTAAATTGCACTTTGTCTCTGAAATATTGGATCAAATTGTAGCCAAGACATTTCTACTTAATTATATAGGCCTATAGTGACAATAAAAAAATTTAAAAATTGATGAAGCACTCTATTTGCTCGCTATAATCAAGGAACGTATTTCGGATACAATAATAAAGCTAATTTTCTATATTATGAACATTTGTTGATCAATTAACAATATTTTAAGAAATGTACAGGAATAAATACCACTTCTCTCCTTTTTGCATTGTCATATTTTTACCCAGGTGAAAAAATGTGGCAGCAATTATGACTTAATTAATTTTTAAGAATATTTACCATAAACCATTTTAAACATGTTTGTCATAGCCATAATTATTATAAGTAAAGTTAAACAATTGCAACATTATCCAAACCAAACCATTTCGAACTCGAATCGAACTCTTGGAAAGCAGGCCGAACCCGAACCGAACCTTGTTAGAACCGAACCCGAACCGAACTTTCATTTTCAACGAACCGAACCGAACCCGAACTCTGGAAATTCATAAAATTGCCATCTCTACTTAAGAGTGGCCCTGACTTTGACGTTAAACGAACATTGTTTTAAATTGAAAAACTGAAAAATAATGCAACGTAGGACTAAATTCATAACAAAGTGCAATGGATCTAAATGATCTAAGCAGCGATAAAAATCAACAAAAATTCTAGTTCTAAACAAACGTTTAAATTCACATCATCACATGTTGATGAAATGATATTTACGTGCATATAGCCTATTATATCACAACATAGTAAATTGTCGAAATCTATTCTAGAGCAAGAGAAATGAATTTACAAAATGTCCTAGGTATCACATTAATATTCAAATTAAGAAGGAATAGCCGAATGTAGCGAAACAAGTTAAATTCTTAAAATACAAAAATGTATTCTAAGATTCATAAACTATACATTCGTAAAATGTTCATGTGTTCATATATGTTCATAATGTTTCTAACAAGCTTAATTGGTAAACTAGTAGAATCAATAAGTAACTAATAGACGTTTACAAAGAAGCAGTTAGGACATATTTGTTTCGGTTCATCTAGGGGGTTGGGTGAAGGTTGAAGTGGGAAGAAAATACTGAGGTTGAAGGAGAAGGTTCATCCATCAAATCTACACGGTATATCTGTTGGATGAACTTCTCCTTCAACCTCAGTATCCTGGTAGAGAAACGGACCAAATATGTACAGACTATACCCTTCACCTCCCCCCCAAACAAAAACGATCTATTATAATTCACATAGGGTTTTAAATCGTCTTTTTATCAATTGTTTCATCTCTCACATTGCCGTTATCTAAAGAAATGAACGAAAAATGTATTAAAACTTAATTAACTTCCAGATGGAAAAGATGGTCTGGGATGCGCGGGCACTTCAATTGACCATCAGGGTGTAATTTCAATTCTCGGCGGGTCAGCAGATTGTAGATGACTGTAAATTGAAAACAGTTTTAAAAATTAAACTCTACTATATTTAAGCCAAGTCTAAGATTTTAGACCTCAGTGAACAAGTTATGTAGATAGGCCTAGATATACACAAAATTTCACAAACGTCACATGGCATTCATTACATAGTCTAATCATTCAAGGAATGCGAAAATAGACATAGAGGCCTAAATCTGTTATATAGCTAATTATGCCCACTAGACTATTTTAGAAAATGAAAACAAAACCAAATACATATACAACAACAACAAATATCAAATACAAAATAGAACACACATAAAACATGAATTGGATCAAATACGTAGTATATAAGCTTATTCGGTGCATACACAATTTGTCGTTAGAAATTATTATACTAAAAATAATAATAAAGGTTTCAAGTCCGTTTCCTTATAAGGATGCTGTCAGGATCGTCCTCCCATCTAATGTCACTACACATAGATTCACCCCAAACGATCCAAAAAACATGTGCTGAAGAGAAAGAAAAAGATCCTAAATGGCGCGAGTCCGGCGATCAAAAAATAGTCAGGCAAGATGAAAAATATCTATGGCAGGAAGAGATGTGTTTTCAACCTACAACGGAAAGTGGAAGTAGTAGAGCATGAGCGAAGATCAGGAGGCAGAGCGTTTCACACAGTAGGAGCTGGAAATGAACGTCTACCTAATGATGTGAGAATATTAGGAATTTTGAGCAGTTGGGGCATCGGAAGAACGAAGATTACGAGAAGGTTGATATTGGAATAGGAGATCGGAAAGGTAACGTTTAGCAAAGGTAAGTGTTTTGACGTTAACAGAGCAATTTTTTACTTAGTTCTTTGAACCACAGGAAACCAATGAAGATTTTTAAGTAAGGCACTGGCGGTGGCATGAAGCATGGACTTCTAGCACAAAAAAATAATCCCCTAGCGAAATCTCAATAACTTTAAGAAAACTCAAAATATTTCTACGAAATTTACGGAACTTCTAGGAGAGGAATTTCTGCATATATGCCTTTTAGCAGTAAATTACAGTAGTCAAGTTTAGAATGAACAATTAAGTTAGCAAGAACTATGGATCAATTTTTATCAAGAGATGACCGTATCTGTCAGATTTGACGGATCTGAAAGAAAGATGAACGACAGACAGATGAGATATGAAGTCAAGATTTTCATCAAATATGACGCTAAGGTTTTTAGCCTTGGCAGCAGTTGTGAGAGCAAGATTTTGTAAATACACGGAAGAATTGGCTACTTTGGTTCTTTGCTGGGGGTGCCGATTAACAGATAATCAGTTTTAGAAGGACTGACAAAGCAACGATACAGGAGTATACAATAGATCTACAATATATCACAAAAATAATTCAATAACCAGTAGTTACAACTTTGATACTATATAATGACATCATTACAGATTTATTGCTATATACCTCGTATTATAGATAATACTAAGGCTTCAATAGGATATATTACTGACTCTGTACTATTTAAAAAATGAAGAACTTCTTGAAACAAAACACTTATTGAAAATTAAGAACTTATTTAGAACAACATCAGTATTTGCTTTACTAGAACTGAATGACGTTTGAAAACTGTACATCTTCTTCATGTTAGACATCCAGACATTCAAGATAGAACAGAAAGATTGAACACACTCGCAGAATGAGTTTTCCCCATAGATAGAGTAGCATACGCTGGATGTTCATGAAATTTCTCCTCTGCATTGTTATAATGCTCTTCTGCGAAAATGTACAATCACATTGAATAATAATTCCAAAACTTTCCTCCTCATAAATGGCTCTCAAATAATGCAATTTAACAATAGTACTAAAATATTCTGCAGCATAATAGTAAATTTACTGCAGCACATGGGCGGTAGCTATAGGCTACATAAGGTATGAATAAGGCATAGACTTTGTGAAAGGATTAACTTGTTGATCTAAGGAGTGCTGTTATGGAGCGAGAAAACAGACTTTGATGCATATATACCCTGAACCTGCCACTTGGCAGTGCACTGAAGAAGACAGCAGTATAATAATACTGCAATTTAACATATACTTGATCAAAATTGCTAATTCACAAGAAAGACTGATTAAAATTCGACTGTGAACAAAGCCAATGCATTGCCTTAGACTTATGTAATGCTAAATTTAGACTACGGTATAAAGTTTGCTTTACATTTGAAATGCTGAATGATATCGAAGTCCGACACTACTCCAAACGAACACCACAACTTTTGCGATACTGTCCATACTTACACAATCAGCCCAAGTAACTTGGATCAGTGGTAATGTGGAGTGGACATATCATGCTCCAAAATGCATACCAAGTACTACATTGTAGAGGAGACGCAAGATCCAGCGGTCTGCATGTTCTCTCTGGAAGCAAATAGGCAATACTCAATCAACAACATAGGGTATTCTTTGTAAGTTAGGTTTAAATAACTTTAGCATTGCAAACTAGCAATCAGGGATTTCATTATCCGATCAGATATTCCTTTACATTATTTCAATATTTATCCTATCGATAATTATTTTTAACTCTATGTTGCCGAGAAGAAGAAACCTGAAGGACTGTGTGCATCGTAGGGCTGATAAAATCCTGCAGAGTATAATCGAGTAAAACTATGCATTCTTTATCAGCCCAATGACAAAACACTAACATCAAATTCACAGGAGTCTTGCTAGTCCAATTAGGATAGCATATTTTATATTTCTTTTGAAAATTCTTGAGATGATTTTCATTTGCAATTGAAGATAGGAGCCGTTCCTTTGCTTATTTAGAATGAATTCTTTAGATATCTCATAACACAAAAAATCCCGAAAATAGGCAGTTATACACTGACATCTAAGTAAAGTTATTAAGTGAAAACCATGACAGAATTATTATCCACTATAATGGATTAAATGCTCATTTTCTTTAAGAGCAAGGCTATATCCGAGAAACCAGCAAAGCTCCAAATCATAGCCAAAGGTAGCTCAAATTCTACACATTTCCACGCAACTGATCAATTCAAAGAACAAATTGAACTTCCTGAGTCAAACCATCTACAAAGAGTCAGTAATAAGGATAAATTTAAGATTTCTTCCCTCGGTTCATCTCGGTCACAGAATACATATTGTTCGAGAACAGGAAGAAGCCATCATCATTATTATTTCACCCAGATTTCTTAGCCCAATGACCAACATATGCACTTCAGAAATACAAGATTTTTCCCATGCAGATGATTTCATGAACTGGAGAGATATATACAAATGTATCATTTCTATGCAGACTGAACACCACATTTGCATTATCTCCACAACCTCACAGGTTCTATTTCCAACTTAATAATGTATGCATCATTGCGTATTTTCTGACAGTACTCAAGAAATGAAACGGATATAACTGACTTAGTGGTTGATATAAACAGAGTCGAAGATGGCTGCTCCAGAGTATTTAGAATTTCAATGATTTAATCAAAAGAAACTGTAAAGGTGATATTAGCATCAGGTTCATCTCTTGAAGGCGATATCAGTGACTGACAAGCCCAGGATTTGAACCCCTCACATACTGATCCGCTATCAGATAATGAAAGGCGACAAGTCTGCTCCCAGTTTTGACATTTAGCTCATCACTAATATTCGACATAATTCAGTCATCGTTCAATACAAATACTGACATCATTTTGTGTATGTCATAGGGCTGATAAAATCCTGCAGAGTATTATCATTACAAACTGTACAGATTTTATCAACCCAATGACAAGACACTGGAATGTTCTCAACTGCAATAAATAGTTTTTCTGTTGACTTAAAGAACATGGAATTTACTGAGAACGACTTCACACAAGAAATATCACTTATGCATGCATCCCGCTGCCTGAAACTGCACCTGAAGTTTGATCATTCTCCAAGTTTCTATTTACACTTACAGTGGTAAGAAATAAATAGATTCTTTCTCAACAGTCCATACTGAAAATGGTCACAAACTGACTGCCATTTCTCGCTTAATTCTGGACTCCTCTCTCCTGGACTATCCGGTGAATAATTTCTGGAGAACAGGCTTGTATACATGGTAGTTATGTAACTGCAGTGAAGTCCTAAACTTCCTCGTAGGGCAACTTTTACAAGATTTAAACCTCTATGGTTAATACTGCTCAACTGCAAACACTGTTTTACTCTGCATCCTGATCACATCTACTAGTGCCAACCCCAGGAGAAAGTATGTATGAAGTTCAGTTGCTGAAATAAAAAGTTTTATTGCTGAAATATGAAACTAATTCATTGTTAAGTACTGTTCAAAGTCATAACCTTAGAGCACTAATTATTAGCCATATTATTATTATTTAGAAATTAATTTTTTTAATTAATTAAGTTTCAATCCTTTAAATAATAATGAAAGAAAGACAGTTCTCAATATATTATCCAAAGTGATGGAACCTTATTTTTACTAAGCAATGTGTCTCATTGTTGGTTTGAGGCCTCTGAAGAATAGACCAATCTTAAACTGCGTGTGTTGTACGAAGCAACTAAGTAAGAAATAAGGCAAACAAAGGGAAACCACCTCAATTGCCATATCTTTCACAATCAAACTGCGAGTAGGGCGTAATCTTCGGTGATTGGATTAAGACTGAGTAGAAATTAAACCTGCTACCAGGCAGAACGCTGGAGAGACATAAATGATGCAGTTCTCAACAGCAGTTTTCAGATAAAGGTAAAATACGGTGAAGATTCAAAAGAAAATGTCATTTTCTTGCGACAGTTTAACATTTACAGGAAGGTGAAAGCAATAATGATGGTTGCAATGAAAGGAAAAGAGAATGACAAATTTAGTGGTAAATTATTGAAGGAAGTGGATTCCCAAATGACCAACATAATTACGATTATGAAAAGCGCAATTCGACTGTGGAACGCAATTAGACGTCCTTAGGTTGCCACAGGTTCAAGGTATGAAATGAAGATTCAGAATAAAAGAATATAAAGTGATGTATCAGAAAGGTTAACATAATGACTGCCGACTAACTCTAAAATTAGATATTGCCTACAAATTTTCATTTGCATTGCTAGTTTCAGAAATACAACAGTAGGCACCACGTGAGCAGCATCATCTAGAATTGTCGGGTTGGAGCAGATTGAATTTCAAAATTTTGAGAACCCAGCATAACAAATATTGGATATATATAATTCTTAATTACTGTACACTGCTGTTGTTAAACCCCGGAGCAAAGTTTAGTACATTGACACAGCAATTAAATAACCTTGATATGACATAACTTTTCTTCAAAAGTCTTTCTCTTCAACAGCCACTAGCTGAAACATAATCTATCAAAAGCTCCACATAATGACAGCTTGAGAAGGAAATCATTGAAATTCTGTATCCGAAAACCGGAACTAAAACAAACAGAAATATATGCATATTTATACTAAATGGTTAAAGTAGCTCTCATTTTTTCTGAAGTTTGTTCCCCCTAAGTGCCCGTATTAGACATACTCCTATTCCATTATATTAGACATATAATGGTAGACGGCCCAAAAATTTGTGACAGTTCTACTAGTTCTCTATATTCCTACTTTAACCACAGCATATCCTCATGTCGCATTCAAAGTGTAACTATATGGATACAAACTAGACAAAATGGTAGAATTTGCACTTAATTCTCATTGCTTAACTACACAGCATTGAGCGCACTAATAAAATAATGATAATAAATCTTCTACTGCACTAATAAAATAATGATAATAAATTTTCTATTACAGCTTAAAGTACTTAATTGACAATTTCATATATCACAGCCACCGGTCCGGATGTTTTGACTAAAAAAAGTATTATTAAGGCCATCCAAATGTGCTTAGGACGTGCAGAATGTGACTAATGTCACATCCAATCTTCTAATATGACGTTATATAATATGACATTACCAAGAGAACAAAGCAGCAAAAACATAATCCGTGAGCTTCCAGAAAAAGCTTACTGTGGCATGCATAATGTGTGGGGAGGGCTGGAGGGGGCCTCCGCTCTTTCTCCCACCCTGATGGATCTGCGTTTAGCTTGAGCTCAGCTGTGAATATTGTCTTTTAGACTTTCTATAACGTAATGGCATTATCAATAATTATTGCTATCACTTTCAATACAATTCAGGCTTACAAACTGATAGCTTTCCGATTGAATTGTAAACATTCAACAATAAATATTTACTCAAAACGACTGGCAAATACAAATAACACCTAAGGCAAACAAATTCCCGCTCCTGGCTATTGCATGCGACTTTATCTGCGCGAAATTAACATAAACTATTAACGAAAATAACACTTTCTGAGTTATAAACAAATTTAACCTCGAATTTCTTTGTTTAAACTTCAAAGCACGTGCACAACAGGTGCGCCCAGCGTTACCACTACCTAATTTCAAAATTGCGCCATTGGCCCTCTGTGGTGAGTGGCTACCAACTACGTTTGTCTTGCTTTTTGTCAGGGTACGGGACCACAATAATATCTCAGATTATGTAGGCCTTATTGTAGCATTGCCATAAAGCACTCTTAATTTGATTTACTACTTTATTCTGGGTGGACCACGGTTCAAAAGTAATTATTCAGACGAATGTCAGGAATGTCATTTATAACTTAATAATTCGGACAGGTAAAATAAACAATTATAACAAGCTTACCAGAAATTATTAATAATGCATAGGAACATTAATAAATAATACTAAGTGTAAAGAAATGAAAAGTGGTATAAACCTCTACGCAACAGAACCAAATATTTAATGTCTGAAAGATAACCATGCATGAATATCATCATCTTCTTCTTCTTCTTTTCTTCTTCCCTTTAATCCCAGTTTAATTAGGGTCATACATAACGGCACACTGGGTCAGGAAGCACAGATGCTTGTTTAAGACCCATTTACTCCTTCCTTTTCATGATTATTAGTAATCGTTGCCTTTTGATGGCGCATCAATTGCAGCCGGCGCGGATTTAAGAATAACCTTCCATCACCCTGAGATTTTTTCCTTTCTAAGCTTTTACCAACACTCGGTCTTCCAAGGTGGTCATCCACAAAGTACTAACCGAGGTCGATGCAGCTTAACTTCGATAATTGACGCGCTAATAAAAAAGGGCGCTAATCCCGCCGTCGATCGGGTCGAGATACGAATGGACCTTCTCCGTTACTTTTCGTCTCATACCATATCAAAATCTCTTCCATTCGTATAAGAAAATTGGTATAATATAATAATAAAATAAGCAAACAGAATGATTTACTAAATAAAAATGAACAGTAATAATAATAAAAAAATAATAATTAAATATAAAAGAAATATAGGGGAAACGTTCGCGTATTCAGTTCACAAAGTTAAAGGACAATACAATAGCGGTTATATAATCTATCTAAACTATTCAATTATAACGAGGTTCACACTTGCTGCACTCTCTTACGAGTCAAAACATTGACATAGCCTACGGATTTCTATTAATAATCACACATACCAAATATAGATTATATTAAATGTACGCAAAATTAAATATGATATCTTTATCGCCTCTATAACTTCAATCAATCAATAGGAATTTAACGTCCGGTTCCTCGTCATAAGGCAATGTCAGGGGCGTCTCTTGACGACTCTACATAAACAGGTGCCCAAGCACTACCTGGTGACGACTGAGTATACAGAGACCATAAAAAAGTGATAACAAAACAATGTAAGTCCATGATCCAAGGTAAGAGGGTCAAAATTTAGACCTATGGCGGAAAGAGATGCGTGATTAGCTTGCCAAAGAAAGTGCCAATACAATTACAAGATCGAAGATGTTGTGGCAGAGAGCTCCATATTGTCGGAACTTCTCTCAGTTCCTACGCCAGGTAGCCTATAATATTATGTGTATTCACTTTTCAGTTAAGGGTAAATTACACTTTCTTGTAATGAACTCATTAAATAATTCTTTACACTTCTTACCGACACTTCTTAGTCGGTAAGATACTCGACTGTGGATCAGTATGTGCGGGGTTCAAATCCTGGGCTCTCCCGTCACTGACATCGCTTTCGAGTGAGGAAACTGACGTTAACCTTAGCTTTACTAGCTTTTTATAATTAAGTGGAAATGTCTTGGCTACAATTTGATCCAATATTTCAGAGACAAAGTGCAATTTAGTAACATAAAAATTTAAAATGAAGATGATTTAGTAAACACGTATACTTCCACATAAAAATGATCATAATATACACCGTTTGCTATCAACTGACCAGTAATATGCTTCATAATTTACTGTCGGGTTTTAAATTTTAAACTCTCAGATCAAATTATAAAGTTACGAAAATAGTCATGAAATTATTGCATTGCTATGGTGCTAAATTATTTACTCCAGATAGCCTTAACACATAAAGACTGTCATATATAATTATTTGTAGATCTGGCTGCAAAAATATTAAGGTAGCACACGAAAATTCGAAAAGATTCATAATTTGAATTTAACAAGAACAAATCCACCTAGATTGAGTTAAGCATTTTCAGATTTTTATGGGATACTCTCATCATTTTTGTCGCTTTGATGTTAATCTTCATTCCATATTTCAATGACGTATCATTCAGACTATCCAGTATCTTCTGTAGGCCCGTCTCGCTTCACGCTACCATTCCTTTGTACCGTTACCATTTTAAAATTTGTGTCGGAACCAGCCTTACCTGAATATATGCTGCTAGATACTGTAGGATATGTAAATGCAAAAACTAACATATATTTGAATTGCTCTAACTATCTGTATATAATGTCAGGCTGGCGAAAGAGAAAGGAACTCCAAGAGTTTGATTCAGTTCGGTTTGGACGATGTCTGGGTTCGGTTCGGCCAGAGTCTGGGTTCAGGTTCGGTTCGGGTTCGGTCAGAGTCTGGGTTCGAGTTCGGTTCGGTCAAAATTCTAGATTCTAGGGTTCGGTTCGGTTCGGGTTCGGTTCGATTCCCATCTCTAATACATAGCGTAATTCCAGTAGTGAAGACTCCCTGAAGAAAACTGAACGGCTGTTAATTTACATATTAAGTATCTAGCACAATAACTAATTTCTAAGAGAAATGCAGCATTTAAAAAAAATATTGAATCTAGGATATTTTAAATTGACAACGATATTAAATTCGACTATCGAAATTTATGGCAAAACGTTTTGTTACATAGAACCATTACAGCCGTCAGTATATCAGAGAGCGAACACCAATTCACTCAATATCAGGAGGATCCCACCAGGCGTGAAACACTTCACCAATCAGGTGGAGCTATACAAAGTTTCATATTAATTCAAAAGGCAATTAAGGAAGTTTACTTCATACTTACAGTACTGCTGCGGCCACGTATTGAGTGTTTCTAAGATTGCTGCTTAGCATGTTTGTAGGTATGTTGTGTGACATGATTAGTAGTGCGGATTTAAAACAAATTATTATTAATCACAGGTCGCGATTAACTTTATTGTTTCACTACTATAAGTTTAGTTAACAAAAATTGTCATGGCTTTGAAAATTTCAAAGCCAAAGTCGCGAGTCGCGAACACCAAAGCCAAAGCCTGTCGTGCACTGCACATCCATAGATGTATTCTATATATCTTTGGTATAGATCAATATTGCCAAAGATATATTCTGCGTGTTTATCTTTGGTCAAGCCAAAGCCAAAGACTTGGCATTCGAAGCCAAACTAACACCAAAGCCTGGACATGCAAAGCCAAAGCCAAAGCTACGTCATGCAAAGCCAAAGCTAGACCTTAATTTTTGACTTTCAAGCTAAAGCTAAACCTTACGTAACTCTGTTGCATAAATAGCCTCTATATCTTGGAAATATATGCCTGTCTGGCTTTTGAGATGGCTGTCTGTTACCTTCCTCTGTTCTTGAGTATAGTCTCCTCTTGAGACACGTTCAGTTAACAGATAGCATATTCTTCGGTGTCCCAGATATAAAACTTACTGGATTAAGTCATTATGGTAATTATTAATTATTATTTGCCACGAAAAGAAATCAAACATTGTTGGACATATGAGATGAATACATGTCAGAATTGTAATTATATCATTGTTTATAGTTAGGCATTCGTACACTTGTTCATCATATTCTAAATTTCTCGTAATAATAAACGCTTAATTAATATGACAAAAATTAAGAGTTAAGATAAACCGATTACAATAAACGTCGATCCCAGGGATTATGGAGGACTATCTCCTCGCAAAACCATCCTATCTATCTGACCTGCTATCAATCTATAAACCTTCTAGATCTAAGTCTTTGATCATCAAGTAAAAGGCTTCTTACTGTAGTCTACGAGACATTAAATTTGTCGTTGGTAGACGCTCATTCATGTTTTCTGCTCCAACATGATTGAATTCTCTTCCACATTATAGGATCTTCGATCTTGTACTTGTAATAACACTTTTCCTGGGTGAGACAAAGACCCATCTCTTTCCGTCATGGGTCAATATTCTGACCCTTTTGCCTCGTATCTTTCACTGTTTTGATTTCGCTGTTTCTTACGGTTTTTAAATATTCAGTCGTCATCAAATGGGGCTTGCTTCTGCTGATGCAGAGTCTGCTAGAGTTGACTGATTATTGTTTATGTTCTTCGATCATTAGAGGATCACTGGTGCTTTTATTTGTCTTCAATTATTTCTCTATAGGTTATGAGGCAGTTAAGTTTTCCTGAGGCTGAAAGGGCTTGAGAGATTTACTATGGGTGATATCCATCATAATATCCTACAGTAGAGTTTCTATACGTGGGCTAGAGATATTTCAGGGAGAACCGGTGGAGGTCATGTTTCTCCAACGTGGAGATAACTCCCCTCCTCAGCGAGATAAAGCCTAATTTACTGAGTAAACTAACTGAATAATTTACTACAAAGGTTATGAGGGTAAGATCTTATTAGTAATAAATAGTATATAATAATAACACACATTATAGTGAAATGATCAACTATGTTGATATCTATCACTTTTAATACCAAATGTTAAATCCGTTAGGCAATTTTGTCCATTTTCCGTGTAGACAGTCCAGTGAATGTCCGAGATTTTACTCTCAGATCAGCGCGGCTGGGATTCGAATCCACGAGTGTTCAATTCACCTCAGGATCTGTCATTTAAAACTTCATGACGTTATCTACACCTCTAACCATTGCGCTATTGAGACATTCAATATGTGTATATATGTAGATGGATCTTGCATGGCTTGATAATTTAGCTCTATGTGTAGTCATATAGGCATGATACAGCCATGCCGTTAAGTATTCTTTAAATTACGGCTGAAGTTTCGACATTCTAAAGCGACGTGGGTTCGATTCCTGACAAATTGGAATGTAACTTCTCAATTATTATGCAATCTGTCTTCTAAAGTGCAAAAAGTAAAAAAGCTAAAGTTAGCGGCAGTTTCCTCCCTCGAAATCGATGTCAGTGACTGGCGAGCCCTTGATTTGAACCACGCACTTACTGATCCGCGGTTGAGTCGATAACGATATCGCCCCAGGCTTCATCCATTATTAATAACAGAGTAGGCCTATTTGTTAACGGAGCAATTTTTAACGGAGCAATTGTAGAAGTTTTCTCCAGGAAAGTTAACAAAAGTGCTAACCTGCGCAAATTTGTTTAAAAGGTTAGATTTCACTAATAATTACCAATGCACCGTAACTTGTGTTTTCTCTTAGACTAAAATGTATTCTTTAATTTAAATTTAGAATATTCTACGGCTATTTCACAAAGATATTAACAGATATATCTACTAAATATATCATGTGAATCTGATTATTGAGGGACCTTATCATTATATTCATCGCAAGAAACAAAATAGAACTCAAACAATCTGAAAACGAATTATTCCACCTGTTGACGATGAATGAGTCAAATTATGAAATGGCAATTTATTGTGTCTTTTCTGCTCAAGTAGACAATTTATCTAACTGTGTAGCCTACCAGGTAGGCCTACAGTTACTATTGCAACGGCTATGGACAATTGTAATAATAAAGAAGCATAGGAAAGAATACTACTTAGACTTCAACTCTGCAACTTTAGTGACAAATAAATTTATATAGCCAAGGCATTAGCCAAGTGTAACGTCCGTTACTCGATTGTATGTGAAAGGGGAGATAGGGCCATGTATTTGAACTATTCACCTACTTATGCGCTGTCGAACAACTTGCCAACAAGTTCTCGGTTCAGTTCCATCTGAGATAGATGGTTCAGATTTTAAAAGGACAGATCTTAAAGCACATTAAACAATAGCTTCCTGATAGGACCTACCGTCAAAATCTGCAACAGTAAGAAGAGTTTCATACCGTTTCTAAAGGTAGGAGGACACATGACTTGTATTTGGACCATAAAAGAATGGATGGGAAATGAATTATCTAGAGAGAAAGACAGAAACAATGGAAGTTAGATAGTTGGATTGGGCTTTCAAATGTACAAACATGAAGAAAAATAGAGGATAGAGATAATTATTTTTTCATTGATCTTCCACTCGGCAGTACGCTGAGAAATAGGGAGAGATGCCTTTCATTTTATTAACAGCTTCAATCACTCGGTTAACTGTGAGATTTTTCGAAATATTGTTCCTCTTAGTCTTCTGAAAATAATACAAATCAGCAATAACATTATACAGTAGGCCAATGTATACAAATGAGTTGATATCATAACCATAATTCAGATTAATATTGGAAAAATGCAGGTAAACCAAACGAAGGCAACCTGTTTGATTTGAAAGTTAAAGCTCACAGAAACTACAGAAATGCCTTAAATGAGAATAAGCTGAAGTATAAAAATAATGTATCAGCTGAATTACAAAATAATCTACTAAATTCAAATGGTTCAAAATTTTGAAAATGCTAGAAAGGTTACTTCTTTAAACAAAAAAATACCCAAAATGATGTTACTGTAGAAGGATTTAAAAAAGATACTGAATATTGCCAACGCTCTTGCTAATAATATAAAAAATGCCTGCACACAGAACTCATTAGAAAAGCACCAAACTTTTCGGGATAGCTATTTTTGTAAAAAGGGGGTTTATGAAAATACAGAAAATGAATGCTATATTGAAGTTGAAGCCATTGATAAAGCAAGCAATTAATAGCATTGAAGCAAACAAAGCTCCCGGCGCAGATAGGTTAACAATTGAGCATATTGCTTATGCACATCCGTCTTTATAATTCTAAGAACTCTATTCAATATAATGTTGAAGTTGGGAAAAGTTCCTGATGAGTTCGGGGTTGGCATTACTACGCCAATACCGAAATTTAAGGATCACCAAAGAAACATGTCTGCTGACGACTTTCGGGGAATAACGATATGCCCAATAATATCAAAAAATTTTGAATACTGTATTTTAGATATGTTAGTTTTGAAACCTCCACACGGCAATTTGGATTTAAACAAAAAGTCGGATGCACTAACGCCTTGCATAATCTTAGAAAAGTTGTTAATTACTTCAATAATAGAAACACTACAGTAAATATTGGGGTAATTGATCTGAAAAAAGCTTTTGATAAATGCAATGGTTATGGAATTTTATGTATGTTGCAGAACAGAGGTGTAAATAAATCTGTATTAAATGTGCTAGAAAATTGGTTTTCCAAAAACTCTACAACTGTTAAATGGAAAAATTGTATGTCTAATTGTGTGACTCTATTATCTGGTGTTAAACAAGGAGGAGTTCTGTCACCCATTTTATTTACGTTATTTGTGGATAATATGTTGAGTGTATTAGAGCAATCTAATTTAGGATTCTTTGTTAATTATAAATGCTTTAACAGCTTCATGTATGCTGATGATTTAATTTTGATTAGTGCATCGGTTACTGATTTACAGCTTATGTTTGATGTATGTGATAATGTTTTCAATGAGTTAGATTTGCCAATAAATGTGTCAAAATGCCATTGTAAAAGAATAGGCCCAAGGTGTAGCTATTCATGCTCACCTTTAAGTATTCAAGGAGTTGCAATTAATTGGGTGGAATCTATTAAATACTTAGGAGTCACTATTTGTAAGGCAAAAATTTTTTAATGCCAATGGGAAGAATCAAAAGGGAAATTTTTAGAGCTGCTAACACCATTTTAGGAAGGCTGGGAACAAAAGCATCTGAAGATGTCATTCTTAAACTGATTGATAGTAATGGTGTATCAGCATTGCTTTATGGCACTGCTGCTGCCACCTTGCGAGATTCAGACTTAAAGAGTATGAGTAGAGCATATGACAGTATCTTTTCGAAGATCTTTCATATGACTGACAAGGAAGTAATTATGTGGTGTCAATATTATTTTGGTTTTTAGCCTTTGAGTATCTTATATGAATACCATAGATATAATTTTTTAAACAAATTAGTATTGGATGCCGAAATTATTAAAGGAATCGAATTAGATCATCCAGATTATTTAGAATTTGAAAGTTTACAAAGGAAATATAATATTTCGTTTTATTGATTCTGTTGCTAAAGTACGATTAAAATTTTGAATCTACGTTGACAAAATGCTACATATTGAATATTCTAATGAATAATTGAGTTGATTTGATTCTGTTTGTCACTTGTAAACTACTAGGTTTGCATTGCTTAGCTGTACTTGTATGCAAAGTGTTGTTTCTTTTCGTTTATTTTTCTTTCTTTTTTCTATATCTTTGTTCGAAACTACCATGTATTGATGAAATAAAGTCTATATAATTATATATATAATGAAATATATTCAGATTTTTAATATATATTTCATTAGAAATATTTTTGATTTTAGATTTATATATATATATATATATATATATATATATATATATATATATATATATATATATATTCAGATTTATAATTATTGATGATTGTAACAATGATCGTAAATTTCAAGATGGTTAAATGCTCTTACACAATCTGAATAAAGCAATCCAACTAAACAATAGTTTAATATATCAACATGACTGAAAATGGCAATCCGTTTACTACTTAAAATTAAAACTAGACTGACGTAGAAATCAGTGTCTCAGACCTGAAGAATAGCAATTTTGCTGATTTACTGTGGCATCGATGCTGTCGCTAATTCCGTTTACCACGGATAGCGTGAAATCCTGGAGGTGGTGGTGGATGTCTTTTGGCAATCAATTCATCACCTGGAAGAAACAAACAATAATGTTTTTACTTATGTTTACTGTGTGATCGAAACTTGATGCAACAGAGGTGTGGTTCTATAGAAGAATGTTACGCATATCTTATATAGATCACGTTAAAATGAAGATGTGTTACAAAGAATGTCAACTTGTCGTGACCTTTTGAACCGAATACGACGACAACAGATGAAGTTTTTCGGACACATTATGCGGAACAAAATAGTTGAAAATACCGTAGTGACAGGAATAATAGAAGGAAAAAGATGCATGGGTCGGCAGCGGATGACGTTTTTTAAGAGTCATAGCAAATGGATGCAGTTAACTGAAACAGAGATGATCAGAGCAACAATGAACAGAGACATATGGAGGAATATGACCATGACCGCACAGGCTTGGAACAGGCACAGCACTTACACAAGAAGAAGACTATGTGATGATGGATTCTTCATCAATATTCCCGTTCCATTTTCTGGTGCATAAATTATGTAATATTGTCAGCGCAAATTGAAATGATCTTTTTTTCTTTTGAGCTCCTTGTATGTGTATATTTTTAATTTTATAAATCTACATTGTAGAGTGATGATGATGATGAGTTATCCATTCAGTCGAAGCCGACTCTTGGACACTTTATGAACTATCTGTCTCCATATATCACGATTTCTTACAGCCTCCCTCAAATCCGCTATGCTGGTGTTGAGGTCAAATTCTACAGTATCAAGCCAACGCGTTCTTTGACGACCTTTCCTCCTTTTCCCACTAACCTGTCCTAGCATAATTGATTTCTCAATTGAACTCGCTCGCATGACATGTCCAAAGTATGACAACCTTTGCTTTGTGATCTTCCCTTCAAGAGAAATACTTTGCTTTGTGATCTTCCCTTCAAGAGAAATACATTGTAGAGTACATGTATATAAAATATAAATACATGTTTATATTAAATAAAATTAATATTTTGACCTTTTGAACGAAACTCTGCTTAATATACGGTTTATATAATGCAATAAAGTGTAAATAATGTCTATATGCACATTATAGGCCTACAGGTAATTAGGCAGATAGTATTATTACCATCGACATTACCACTGGCTGGAGCCAGTGGTAATGTCGATAAGGTACTCGACCGCGGATCAATATGTGCGGGGTTTAACCAGACGACTTTACCAAGTCAGTGATGATCCAAATTCCCAAAAAATCCAATGCTGTGGAGTGTTCAAATTACAGAAGAATCAGTTTAATACCTCATGCATCGAAGATCGTATTAAAGATAGTAAATAATTGTATTCAGTCGAAAGCAGAGATGATACTGAGCAAGACACAATTTGGTTTTAGGAAAGGATGCGGCACAAGAGAAGCAATAGGGGTAATGCGGGTTCTTTGCGAAAGAAGCTTAGAATATGGAAATGACGTCTTTGTATGCTTTGCAGACTTCGAGAAGGCCTTTGACAGGATTGATTGGATAACGATGATGAATATCTTAAAAAGAATAGGAATTGACTGGAGAGAGAAGACTAATTTTTAACTTGTACATGAATCAAAGAGCAGTAATGAAAATCCAACAAGAATAAACAGAAGAATACGAAATAGGACGTGGAGTAAGACAAGATTGTAGCATTTCGCCGCTGCTGTTTAACATTTACGCTGAGGCAATGACGGAGGAAGCCATGGATGACATGGAATAAAATCCATGGAAGCCATGGAAGAAGGAATAAAAGTAGGAGGGAAAATGTTACAAGATGTACGGTTTGCGGATGACCAAGGAATGGTAGCGGGCAGCGAGATGGGACTGCAGAAGATAATGGATAGGCTGAATGATACGGCATTGAGAGATGGCATGAAGATTAATATAAAAGACGAAAGTTATGAGAGTGCTTAATAATAAAGGTGAAGTTAATATCACAATAAATGGTACGAAATTGGAACAGGTAAGGAGTTTCAAATATTTGGATCATACTATAACCGATGATGGGAAATGTGAGACGAAAATCTGCAGTAGGATTGCACAAGCAAAAACGGCCTTTGGCAATAGAAAAGAACTATTAACAAAAAGTCTAAAGAAAGACACTAACATAAAGATAGTGAAAACTTTGGTTTGGACCACGCTATTGTATGGATGTGAGACATGGACCTTATGGAAGGAAGATATTAGGAAACTGGAGGCGTTGAAAATGTGGATTTGGAGAAGAATGGAAAGGATAAGTTGGACTCAAAAGGCTACAAATGAGGAAGTGCTAGAGAGAGCTGGCACAGATAGACAGTTGATAAATGTATTAAGAAATAGGAAGAAGAGTTGGATAGGACACATTCTAAGGGGAGAAGGTCTACTAAAAGAGGTCATAGAAGGTAGAATGGAAGGAAATAGAGGCAAAGGAAGACCGAGATTAGGTATGTTAGATGATTTAAAGACCCACTCATATGTGGAAATGAAGAGGAAGGCGGAAGACAGAAAAGAGTGGAGTAGTTATATTCCATGAACCTGCCAGTATCCAGTGCACTAAGATATATATATATATATATATATATATATATATATATGTATTATATATATATATATATATATATATATATATCTGTATTAGTATATAATACATATGTATCCTGTATAGTAATAAATATAATATATACATGTATATATGCACATGTACAAGTACATATTCCTGTATATATATATATATATATATATATATATACATACATGTATATATAGGCCCATATATATATATATAAATATATATATATATATAATCCTGCATCAGACACACACACACATGTTAAGATTTAGTTATAACATTGCTCTCAAAATGAGATCATATCTTTTTGGTCTTTCGAGGGCCCGTTAATAAAAGCGGTTGCAAACTTTAAGTGGGAATACCCTGTATAATCCGAATCTGTCTTTCAATACAAATTTGGAGTTATAAAATAAAAATTAGGTTGATGAACTCTAACCGTTTATCCGAGTCAAGTCATGCTCAATGCATAATAGATCAATCGTTCACTGCATATGCAGCAAAAGGCGACTAAGCAACAGCTGAAAAAGCCCAGAAAAGCTACTTTAGAATATGTTTATCTAATGCAAAATTTAGTTAATAGCGCTGTTATTTTACAAAATTGTTGATCAGGGAATGTCTTTCATATGCTTCAAAGATAGGGTGATTTGAAATACGGACCTTGACCCCGGTAGTTTCAAAACACTAGAGAAAAATTAAAAAAGAGATTTACAATTTAATCAAGCTGTTTTTAACCAAACACATTTTAGTGTGAGAGTGATCAATAATATCATTTGTAGGCGTATAATGGCTGAATAATAATATTTTCAAAGGAACTTTTCCACCGCTATCACTGCCATATTCAGCATCACCCGCCCTTTAAATAAGAATTAAATAATAACTAGAATGCAATCAAACCATCGAGACCTTCAGCGCGAAATATGAACAAGAGAAATCGTTCAGAGCTATAATTATCATAGTTATATTTAACAGAATTTAAATTATCTGCATTAGTAAGATTAAAAATACAGTAGAGTGATCGTCAAGACGCTGTTAAAGAAGCAAATCTTAAAGAAGCAAAAAAATTTAGTCCTTAAGTAATTCAGCAAAGTTCCATTTGCAGTCGGCTAATTTGAAGCGAAATAAACCGGTTCAGACTAGTTTGAAGAAAGTCCGATAAACAAGCACCTGCTTCAAAAGATTTAACAGGGGTAAATACGTTAATGATATATGAAAATCACTCAATATTGAGATACCTTTGAAGAAAAAGACCTAGATTAACGTAAGTTTCATTCCTAGAAAGCGTAATAGATAGGCCTACATAGAGAGCACTGGATTTGAACCCTGTCCCTACTAATCTGCTGTCGAACAACTTACCAACAAGCTGTAGCTCAGTCTAAGATATTACATGTGCATTAAAACTGATGGCAATTTCACACTAATGAAGGTATTGGTAGATTATTGGAATGAATTTTATGTCTAAAATTAAGTTTTCATTAAACTGAATAAGGATTGAAATATTAGTGTAACCTTTTAAAAATAGGATTTGATAAAAGTATCTCTAGAACGTTGGTGTTATGTGTTATGTGTGTAGATTAGTATTTAAAATAGTTCAATTGAACCCGTCTCTCTCATTATTCGAATATACATGTATCTCTTTTTCTCCTCAGTGCACTGCTAAGTGGCCTGTTCAAGGAACATATTCATACGGAGGAATCGAATATATAGGTGTATTCGATTGAAATATCCGCATATTTAAGTTTGTAGTTAATAATGGGTGAAGCATAAGAAAAGGATTGCCATGCATGGGGTGGATGGATGATATGAGGCCTACACAGTGGAGAGATTTGAGGAGAAGAGCATTGTTGCAGACAGTCAAATCAAAACTAGCTGGACGAAAATTATTCATCATCGAGTCCTACCTTCTATATACTGAGAAGAAGGATTGAACAAGAACATTGAGTGAAACATTTTAAACTCCAAAAAACGAATTTGATCGTGCTAAATGTCATCGAGCAGAAGAGCCGGTATCCATTTGGTCTACTACTAGGTTGTGCGAAGAATGGTGTTTTGTAAGAAATAAATTAATGAGTCACTAATGTTAGACAGTGTTTGAGGAATACTGAGTAACCAATATGGTGGAGCTAACAGAGGTGAGCAGGGTGCATTGGGTTCATGTTCAAATTGTGATACCCTTGACTTTCCATTTTTCAACCCTTTCGAATACAAAATACTTACGAATGTATAGACCGATGTACAATATATCGTTGGCTGATATATGCCAGTCTAGATACTGAATAGAATAAATATGTATTTTACCTTAAAGAAAATAATATTTTAAGAAAAAGATTTAGCTTACAATTTTAAAAGAATTTCAAGGTAACCTCAGTGCAATCTAAATGTAAGTTTTTAGTAGGTCCTAATTACGTTGTCTATTGTCGTTCCTCTTCCTAATGTAAAAAATGGTCAAGCTTACCCATTAAAAACGGTGTAACTAGCGTAATGTCAGTTGATAATTATTTAAGCGACATGCAATGTAAGCCTAATTGTAGCAAAAAAGAATAAAAAAACAATAATAGTAAAACCCATTGATAAATCGCTATTTGCTAGAGGTGGAGATAATTTAATTTGTCTTTAATGATTAGACTTTTTTCTAAAGGCGCTGTGCCTGTTCAAAAACTGGACGACAATTGCCACATTCCTCCACATGTTTCTGGAAAATGTTGCTCTGATCATTTCTGCTTCTGTTATTTGCATCCATTTGCATAGACTTTCAATGATTCTCTAAACTGATTTTACTAACATGTCTTACTTAGAAACGAACGTTTAAGGCAGTTAATAATGTTAACAATTTCAGGCTTCAACACTAAAACAACTTAACACCATTATTCTGACTTTCAAATGCACAAACGCTCTTATATTTGAATACTACATGTATTTGCCAAGAAATCTCAAAATATTAATTATGTCACAGCATGACATCTATTAATATTTAACAACTTACTTATAGACGGTTCTTGCTGAATGTCTCTGAGAATTTTCCATAATCTCTGCCTTGAGTGAGCTCTCTCTAACTGCGGACTTTTCCGGTGCTCTATCGAATCTTCACTGACGCTTAATTCCTGATTAATTTCTGGAACGTCCCCAGTCAATTGCTTTGTTCTATCCGCACCTAATCTAAGTTTTCTAGCAATTTTCCTCTCATGGTTTTTGTTAGCACGGTCAATTAATGCATCCAATATATAGGCCATTGAATCTCTGTCGGATCGAGATGAGTGGTCCGGACGTCCTGGAATGTGACCGTCCGTGTCGTCTGCCACATCTGACGTATGAGTGTCTCGTTCTAGCGTGTCTAGCTGCGAGAAAAATAAAGTTACCAATTATTTAGTTTTGGAGATTACGAAATAGGAAACAAAGTAAAACATAACCAAATCGCAATGGTATTATTTTAAAGCCCGAATAACTTCTGTTTCTTTATCAAAAGGGACAAGAAGACTGGAATTCTAATCGCTTGCATTCACCTTTTCATGCAAGCGTAGTATCAATTCGGATATATAAATATGGCCGAATTTCCTATACAAATATTCGGGTATTCAGTATTTCTGGCTGGCTGAATTCTGTGTTTGTTTAACAACGAGCAACATCAATATATAATAATAAAATCAACTTTTAATTAATACGTGCTAGTCAAAAGGTATATTACTGAATGTTGACATTTTTTACGAATAAAGAAATGAATATTATAAAGTGAAATGAACAAATACATTACAATAAGCATACTATAGTGAAAAGTGATAAACCACGAAAATATAACTTTATTGGTAGAAGTGTAAAGCGGCAGTTTTAATTCATTATCTCTTTACCGGTCATGTGATTGCTCAAGATTTTACACTCCGCTCAGCTAGCCTAGGAATTGATCAGCTAGCCTAGGAATTGATCAGCTAGCCTATGAATTGATCAGTTAGCCTAGCCTATGAATTGATCAGTTAGCCTAGGAATCGAACCACGGAAGGTCAAGATACAGCCTGATCTGTCAATTGACATTTCTTGGCGTTCAACACACTGACCTACTTTTAACCTATTTTGAAACTTCTGAACTAGCGGAGTTATGAGCACTAACTTTTTGAGCTTAGACTAACCTAATAGCGAGAAGGCAGCACAGCGTTTGTAAATATGTACCTTGAACCTACGTTTAGTGAGCAAATGGAAACTATGACGGAGCGTACAAGTCATGCAGAATTACGTTATCGTATTAGTTTGACGCAAGAGAAAGGGATTCAGTTTTTCCCTGTAGCGAAAATTAAAATTATGCGAATAGCATTAGAAACATCTGTCAGAGATCAGTCAGCTCAAAATAATCCCAATTCCCGCTAGCGGCTAACTAAGTTACGCATCTTTTTTCTAGTGTTTCCGTAGTTCTTTCCAAACTTATCTAAGATGGTGTTCTTATTTTAATCGCCCCTGGCCGTAAGAGCTTTATCATAAACGATTAGAAAGGGACGTTAAATACTGACCTATTACAGTTTAGCCCTTACTTCAACTAGGTTGCTTGAACTAAGATAAAAAAATAATAGAACAACTCCAGAAGCAAAGCAACAAGGATGCTTGAACTAAGATAAAAATAATAGAACAACTCTTGACGCAAAGGCTCTAACATCACGACAGTAAGAGACAACGAAGTTAAACATAATCTTAGAAAGAATGCTAGGAACCACAATGTAGTCATGACGGCATGTTGCCATATAGCAAAGCCATATTACATCATGACTACATGAGACACTGACGTTACACATCCCTACTCACCAATACTTCCTAATATTGAAGGTAAAGTAACTTTGGCAATTACAAGTGTAATTTATAAGTTACTAGTGAGTAGAATATAGCCAAGTAGTTAAAATTCTAATGAGCTTTGAAACTGTAAATTCCTGAAAATATTGTAAATAAATAGATAACGGTTGAATTTCAACGTATCTTTAAAAACTAAAATACTTTATTAATCTCAAGTTGTCTGTTAAAGGGCAGAATCTCTGCAGAGTTGGTATAGCCTCTGTCTCAAAAAGATGGCGTCCTCAAAAATAGCGTTTTGCTACTTGTACCAGTTGTCATCTATTTAAAGAGCGAGGTGATAAGGTTTTCGACTTTTCGCAGGACTACTTTACCAAAACTCCTGAAGAAATAAGGAACAGTTCAAGAGGAATCAGTAATCGGATGATATTATTGATCATGTGTTTGATGAAAGGAACCATCCAACCATCTCCAGGCACACCTTGGCCACTCAGAGGTTTCAAATAAGTGCAGTTTAAAGCTTGAAATGAAACTTTATCGTAAAGTTACACCCAGTTTGAATATTTAAGCCTGATTGGTGTAACATGCTCATCTCTATAGTGTGCTGCCAAGTGGAAGGTTCAAGGTACATATTCCTACTCATATGCTGCTTCTTGCGCTTCATAAAGAGCAAAAAGGATCAACGAGTTCAAAGAGTAAGCCTCTTACAAATGGCTATGCGTTAACCACACCTTAATGTGGCCCATAACTTGAAAATAATATGGCTTCTGATGTGGTTTCCCATTGCCTTCCTCAGTTCTTGCTAAGTCGCTTCTTGCAACACGTTCAGTTTGCGGTTGGTCTATTCTTCAGCGTCCCGGACACAACACTGCAATGTGTTGACAAGCATACCAAAATGAATCTTTCACTAATAAATCACTCAAACTTAAATCGAAAGTATTTAAATTTGGATGAAATCTTTCAGTTGCAACTCTTTTCAACTATATATTATTTCCTAAGGTTATCAGAGATACATATGTTTAGATCAAGCCTCTCACTCATTGGGTTGCGTACCCTACGGTTAATGTGGGAAGTGCGAGCTAAGGAAGGTCAGAACTTTTTGGGCCTCCTGTAATGTATTTTCAGGTCTCCTAGTGTCTAATATAGGCTCCTAGCATGGGAACGCACCTCAAAAAATTACAGCTAGGGGAACTGAGTTCCCTTGCGTACTCCTTCATTTTAAGAACTGAGCCCACCGGGCTTTCGCTAACTTAATATTATCTTTCTTCTCCTGCGAAACATGCTAATTATTCAAAATTTCATCTTGAATGCTGCTCCGTATGGAATAGTATCCCAATTACTATTCGTAACTTAAGCTCTTACTCGTCGTTTAAATGATCACCTAAATATTTCATGTGTGCCCATGACAATTACATTTATCTTTTCTTACTTGAATATTGTTTTTCAAAGTTATTGAAGATCAACTTTTAACTGCGTAAATGGAATATTTTAGTATTTAACTATCAGCTAATTAGTGAATAATACTGCTATTTCATACGTGGTCAACTAGATAGAATGATTTGTGCCGTCTCGGATGGTTGCAGGATAAAACAACTTAATTGAATTTGATTTAAAAGCCTGATGAGATTATGAGTTTTAATTGATTTCATGTATTTATATTGATTTAAATTGTAAGATGTTATTTCTGTCCGTTGGTAATAATAAACGCAACACATTTCCTTCTAAAAATTAAATCGAAACTTCTTCGAACAGAATGAATGAATTCTAATACAATGACAGTGAGGTCATTCATAGAAGCGCTTAAATAACGAGACAGCATAATGTTATGTCTTATCTTGACTAGATGTCATGCTAGAGTGTCATGGCATGGTGTTACAATGATACGTCATGTTTTGACATCATGACATGATGTCATGAATAAATTTCACGACGATGTGTTATGATTGATTGGTATCATGACGAAGTGGCATGTCTTGCAATCACAATGTGAAGTCAAAATGAGATGTCAAGATAAACTTATTCTCTTTCCTTACCGCTGGTACTTTGAAGTCCTCCTCCTATTAAAAGTTTTAGCTATGACTTGTAATAACACCCCCTTACCTTATCAGCGGTACTTGAAAGTCCACATACGCAACTAAATCGTTCTTGCAGTTTGGATGCGAGAGAGACCAATTACCAAGAATGCTTAGCATAAAAACTGACCAATAGCGCGATCTTTTTTTGTTTTCAAAAAATAATCCTGGTAAGGAAAGGGCTAAATTGGAGTAGTAAAAATCTGATCTCAATGAATTAACTGACCCGCCGATGTTATTATCTTCTGATTGAATTCAAGAATCAAATATAAATATTAGCAACTAATGCAAAACAAACACAGCACATAATAATGCATGTAATAGTATATATACTATTCTTGGAAAATAATTGAAATAATTACCCTATTGAAGTATCCTTGTTCTCTAGAATTTGGCTGATGCTCAGCCAGTTTGTGATTGCTCAATCCTGAACATGTGTAGAACAATTGCATTGCTACCAAGAGAAAGAGCTTTTCCTTAAGTCTTCTGATAGTCATTTTTCTGATACAGCAGTAGACAAGATTCACACTTTTGAATAGAGCAAAGCTCAAACTTTACTCTTGTTCTCAACTCTACCTTGTCTTTGATTTTAAATAGAGTGATACTAAATGTAAAGAAATGAATTTACTACAACAATTGCAAATACAATTTATAGAGTAGAACTACTGCCACAGTTAGCCCTGCAAAATGGGATTTATGTTATGATGATTTACTAGAAGTAAATATAATTCCTTGTGAGACTACCTCACTAAGCTGCTCAATTTTTTGAATAGTCGTTCTGATGAACACGCAGTTTCGATTGAGAAGCAGTAGTCCTGATAAATTGATATAAAGACGTTATTTAACTGTACTCAGTGGGCTTAATTTGTCTTCTGCTTTATTTCTCCATTGCAATATAATTGGTATGTGTGAACGAACGAGTCAAACTGAAATATCTATGCCGAAAATCTTCAAAATATTAGCTTTACCGCGCATTTGCTAAGTTACATAATAATTGCCGAATTTGTGTTTATAGTACAAGTTTATTCATTAAGTTATTAACATCATCTAAATCTACGGTATTCCCACAACGGCAAGTTAAAAATTCACATTTTTAATAAGTGTCTAATATCACTCACAAAAATTATCACTCAAACTACCAATAAGTTGAATCCATACAATCGTAGTGTCGTAACGACAGAATAATAACGCTTTAATCTAGAAAACACACCCTTTCAATTTATATCTCATTGCCTTCCTCAGTATCTGCTTTAGTCGGCCTTTACGACTGCGTTGAGCTAAAAAGTTGTTCAATTGCAGATCAATAGGTGTTAGGTTCAAATTCAGTTCTCGCACTCACACTGGCACGCTTTCGAGGAAGAAAACCGAATTACAATTGTTTAGCTTGTAACTTTTAAGACAAATACTCGCATTCGTTTTGACCATATTAAATGCTAATTTTTTAAGAATCCAGATCAAACTCGAAACACAGACAAGTAAAATTTAAAATCGACTTGTTTAGATTTATTTAATTATATTACAACAACAAATTTCAATTAGCTGCGAGGTCGCAAACCGGTATCAAAACATCGAGAAATATTGCCAGCGGACTGAAGTCTGTAATTGAAGACCTCGATTGCTGAAGGATTGAAGCTTTTAGTCCCCAGATTTATACATAAATAACAAACCATCAGGCCAAGCAACCATGCTCAGGTATTCGTTCTGAATCCTGATGGACCATAATATCCTAGCGGGATTTCGAAATTGGAATAAGAGTCCTCTGGAAGCTGAGTTGCTGGCACCAGTCGGACACTGTTCTTTGTAGTATTTAGTCACATTTATAAAAAAAATTTTAAAAAAATTAAAAACAAAAAAAACATTAAAAAAATAAATAATAAAAACATTTAAAACATTAATTAAAAACATTAATTAAATTAAAAATATTTATAAAAATTCGACATTCTAAGAACTAACTGCTGGTAAGGTAGCTTTTCCAGATCTTCCAGTTGAACAGATGTCATTATTATGGTTATTGTATTTTTTGTTACTTTCATTACATGTAGTTATGGTTTTACAGCTACTACCACTGCCGTTCGTTCACTGATGAATTAAACTTTATTCTTTGAAAAACTTTCTACAAAAGTAACTAAAAAAATAAACTATCCTATCTATATGATCTTTTATCAATCTATCAGCCCTCTCGTAGTTTCGTTCCTCTAGTAAAAAGTAAAAACCTTCTCACTGTACCAAACATTAAATCTGCCATGGGTAGACGTTCCTTCATGTTTTCTGCTCCGACAATATGGAACTCTCTGCCACTAGAGCTTCGATTTTGTAGTTGTATTAGTACTTTCCTTTCCTTGGCAAGCTAAAAACCCATCTCTTTCCGCCATAGGTCTGAATTTTTACCCCGGCTTGCCTTAGATCTTGGACTGGCACTCTTTTCATCTCGCTTTCTCTTGTGGTCTCTATGCACTCAGTCGTCATCATGTGGTGCTTTGGCGCCTATTTGTGTAGAGTCTGCAAGGGACATCCCTGACATTGTCTTATGGCGAGGAACCGGACGTTAAATTCTTATTGATTGATTGATTGAAAATATTATATATTTATTATAACTTTTTAGTATTTACATTTATTATAAATACCATTCTAATGTAACAATAACTTCTATTAATAGTAACTTTTATTTATCCTCTTAGTTAATCCACGCTTACTGCTACAAATTCGTGTTACTTCTAGCGCTCATCTCACTTCAAGTGTTCTACGCACAAAATAGAACTACCGTTCAGTGACACCCACACTTATAAGTCGAGCCCACCGTCAATATGTGACACACAGGTAGAACGCTATGTTCTTCCATATTAAGTCAAATGTTGAAATTCAGGCATCAGGAAATAGAATTGCTGAAAATATTATTTATAGAAAGATTAAGCTTCACTTGCATAGACACGTAATGTCTTTAACGACGTTAGCGTTATACTTAGGAATAGACTTCTAGTCGACTGATCCGTGTTAGCTCCGGGCTGATATTGGCCCTATCGGCTAGCAGCAACACTTCTAGTTAGCTGACTAATCCAATGCCCACACTATGATTATATTTAGAAAATTACGTACTCATACGAGAAAAGTAGCCCTCTAAGTAGACGAAAATAATTGTTCAATATTTAAAGAGCCTACTCGATGGAAATTGATAGAGAGGAAAAGGACTGTCTTAAGCAATCGTCTAATTAAGTAATTAAATTCATTTATTGCACAGTTTTTATTTATTAAATTCACATTAAAGCATAAAACGCACAAGTATTAATTAATACTGTTATATTTCATCAAGCTTACCGAAAAAACCGTTATCTCGCTTTTCTTCAATTGGTCATATAATGAGGCCAATGAGCTATATTGCGATCTAAATTTCCTCTACTTTCAAAACAAAAATCCATAAGTAAGTGTTTCAATATATAATATGATAGACAATACATATATTTAAATGTATTTACTGAGTAATTTCTTTAATCGCTCGATGACCTGGTACCATACCTGGAAATGGATTCAATACTTGATTAACTGCAAGGAAGACAGCCGTCGATATGATAACTGTTAAATCTAATTAACTTGGTATCGTTTGTTCGACAAAAGCGAAATTTCTAACCAACCGATCAAATTAATTTTCTTCATTTTAACTTAATCGAGGTTCATCGCTGCCTGACACCCACGAATAATGCCATTCTATGCAAATGCCTCTGCGACTCATTTCGAAGAATAATCACCCTGAGGGACAGAAGCGATGCGTAAGAATGGAGCACATGTGTTTTTCAGGCTCTATTAGTGGTCCTTTAAGAACCCAATTATGTGTTGAACGCCATGTCCTCCCTGGGGTCATCTAAAATATGGTTGACAGTGTCTCAGGGCCAAGTCATATATTTACAGCAGCACTGGCATGCCGAACTGCAAAACTAAGAAAACTGAGAGAAGTTTGCACGCAGATGCCAAATCTAGGCCTACATTTTATTTTAAAGACCTAGCAAAATTGAGAGAATTGTAAGTATTAAACTGCTACCATTAATCATTTCAGCATATTGTTTATCTAGCAATGATTACTGTCAGCATCCGAAGTTTGATTTGTTTCTGTGTAAGTTGTTATGCGTAATATTTATGTCAGAGACACAATAAATCTGCCATGTAGCAAAATTAATCAGATGATGCTTGCAGTGTGTGAAATTGATCTAAATTATTGTGTGAAATTGATCTAAAAATTAGTAAATAAAGTCAATTCGATAACACACTCTTTCAGAGTAATATGATATTACTCTACTGCTTCATTGAACATGTAAATCCACTGTTTAGTTTTTCAGTTTGTTATTATTCTCACTTGGATTCACACTTTACAGTATATGAAGATGAAAGCAACAAATAAATGGAACTCTTGAACTCAGCAGTGATTCGCGTTTAAAGACTTTGTCACAAAATTTGCAGGATGAGCTTGCTCCCAGAAACCGAAGAGTCATAACGAGAAGCGCGCTGGTCATTTGATACACTCTGTTCAATTATCTACTATGGTAGAATGTAGTGATTCGTAATAATTTTATTATATGGAATATTCTTTAATTATGTAATATTATACGAAAGTTTTGAATGCAAAAATTATATGAATTTAAATATATTTATATATTTTTATATAACATTTTATACAGAAATTATAAGATAACTATTAATATATACAGATTACAAATTTAACTAATTAAATAAATAATTTATATATGAGAAATCACAAATTATTCGCGTAATCACAATCATTCATTTAGAAAAACCATTCAATGTTCATTCATTTGTAAATATCTTTATTCATCTATAAAAATAATAGTGGACTGAACTGATGCCTTGTTGATAAGTTGTTCGAGAGCTTATCAGTAGGCTATTTTCGGGGTTCAAATCCAGCGCTCTCCCCGTCAATAACATGATATCGAATATATAGAATAGCATATACATGTGTACATGTCTGGTACATATGTACATTAATTCTTGTGGTTTCTGCTCATGTGCATTTCTCTGTATAATCTGCTCATATAATCTCTCATGATTTGATACCATAGTGCTCAATGCTGTATGGACCACAGTAGTACTCTAATTATGTTGTTGTTGTTGTTGCCTTCAGCCAATGTAAAGAATAGCTCCTCGATCATATACCGTGTTTTAGACTCGGCTTGTCGATACAAAATATTATAACTCTTATAACTCTTGGCAGTGTAAAGAAGTCCAAGATTACTTTTCATTACCATCTACAATACTTTCCTAGTCGCCTCTTAACGATGCGTGCAACTCATGTTTTATCTGTTTTACAGTGCCTGGGCCTTTGACGCTCAATGGTTAAACGAAATCCTGACATTCTGCTGTTCAGTTACTGTAAAAATACAGGTTGACATACATAACCACAGTTTTATTTTTCTTGCTTCATAAGCTTATGATAGGCTTATCTATGATATCTAAATAATCGAACACACGAAGTTACAATTTGGAACCATACTAGAACTACTTTCAGTGAGGAAATTTATTGGACGCATGTGCATATTGTGAAGTCTAATCCTCAGAAAATCTATAGAAAAGTCGCATTAGTTTAGCATTACTCGACGAGCTGTTTACTCAGAGCTAATACATCTCCATGAGTGAGCATATTTAGCTCATTCAATGCTCAAACCTCCGTTACCTAAACAGTCGTAAATACGCTTTAAAAAGTGTCATAAACATTCTATCATTTTAAATAAATATAAATACTCTATCGTTTTAAATAAACATAAGTACCCTATCATTTTAAAGATTGATAAATACCCTTTCACTTTAAGAGTGTTTAACATTAATGACTCATAAACACCCAATCAGTTTATGGTAAATCTTCTCTCTGTGAATACTTCTAAAATTGAATATATCTTAATCAGCATCCCACCCCCAACAAACCAAAGTAGCAAATTCTTCCGTATACTTTCAAAATCTTGCTCGTACTCCAACTGCCCAGGCTAACAACCTTGGTGTCATATTTCATGAAAACCGTGACTTCAAATCTCATATCTCATCTGTCTGTCGTTCATCTTTCTTCCAGATCCGTCAAATCAGACAGATACGGTCATCTCTGGTATTCATCCATAATTCTTGCTAATTCAATAGTTCATTCTTAACTTGACTACTGTAATTCATTGCTATATGGTTTACCTTCTTCTTCTCTCATACGTTTGCAACGAGTTCAGAATTCTCTTGCACGTGTTGTCTGTCGGCCCTCAAGGCTTCAGGCCACCTCTAGTTCCATGAACTACAGGTGGCCAAAATCTTTATTGGCTTCCTGTGGTTCAAAAATAAGTATAAAATCGCTTTGTTAGCTTTTCAAAACACCTTTCGTAAACCTTCTTACCCTTCCGATCTCTTAATCCAATATTAATCTTCTCGTAAGCTTCGTTCTTCCGATGCCAAATTGCTAAAAATTTCTAATATTCTCACATCCGTAGGTAGACGTTCATTTTCTTTCTCCGTTCCTACTGTTTGGATCCGTCTGCCTACTGATCTTCGTTCATGTTCTACTACTTCCAATTTCCGTTGTAGGTTGAAAACACATCTCTTCCGCCATAGATTTTTCCTCTTGCCTTTTTACGTTTACTGTTTTTTTTATCACCGTAACAGACACCGTTTAGGATCATTTTCTTTCTCTTAAGCACATGTTTTTTCAGATCGTTTTGAGTAAATCTAGTTGTAGTAATATGTGATGGAAGGAAGTCCCTGATATCATTCTTATTTGAGGAAAAGGACGTTAAACCTTTATTAATATTCTACTCTTATTATTAAATCGGTAACAGACTGAAGTTACTTCTGGGTTGAGTCGGTAGCTTGAACGGTTAGGTGTTCGAATGCGGATTAGGAGGTGCAGAGTCAAATATAGTTCTTATCCCGTCAGTGGTGTCTCTATGAGACTAAAATAAACTGACGTCAAACTTGGTTTTAAGTTATTCTGTCTCTTCATAGTCATGTTGAAAAAATATAGCTAATGCTTTATTATGTAATAGGCTATAATGAGCTCTGTGATGTTACAGGCTATTATTGGTTATATGATGTCATAGGTTATTTTTAGGAAATGAAAACAATGGATCTGACTTGGACACGTCAATTGATTTGAACATGTCAAATTCAATGGAAAGAACTGTTGATAACTATATAGATGCACAATGGAGAGGTGAATTATACACAGATATGAGAGGGGCTGAGTCCCTTACAGAATTTTTTCACTTCTTGAATACTCTGTACATAATAATTCAAATTGACCAGATAACTAAAATGGGAAACTCGGCATACTGCCATCATACATAGTACTTTTCCCTACAGATAGGCCAAACGTTGACATTAACATGTGCACTGACTCAAACTGTAGTTAATAATGTTACTATCATCAAGTCCCTTCTCAAATATCGCAAAGAAATGAACTTTACGTTAACACTAATATGAAATTACTAATATGAAATTTTGTCAATAGAATAGTTAAACCGTGTGTTCAACATTTGTTTAAAAATGGTTCTATGCTGTAAATTTTCTTTAAAGTTTTTTGGATATAGGCCTATCTACTTAAATTTCATCCAGTGGATAATTATAAAATATTATAATTATGATAAATGATAAAAGATTGCTTAACAACTAGTAAAAAACAAAGTATTACAAGTATTAAGTAACAAAGTATTATTAAATGACACTGCTTGAATTTTGATATATATATATATATATATATATATATATATATATATTACATCTATTTATAGGCATATATATACAGAAACTACGGGAAATATCGATTGCGGGGAATTTTATTTCAGCATTAAGAGCTTAGATTTAAACAATTTAGTGGCCTTGGTCTGTTTTTATTTAAAAGTAAATCAGTTTCTAACTCGGGTGCCTACAGATGCCTGTAATTTCAATAGAATAACTTATTTTAATTTCAAAGACTTAATAATGGGCCTACTTACCCTAAGGTGAAGACAGGTCGCCGAAGACAAAATATGAACTCCGCAAACAGTTATGTCATAAAGGAGTTTTACTCTAAATACTAATGTTATATTTCTTTACTATTTAAGGATGCTAATTATGTTTTTGAAATGTTTAACTGGGCATAATCCTGATAGTCTCTGTAATTACATACCTTTGTTTGAAATCGAAATAATTGTGTACATCAAGCCTGGGTGTCTTAATTGTGAAGCAACGCATCTAAAGTCGCCTCGGGGGTATAATTTAATGTTTAATCTTATTTTTTAGAATTATGTTCTTCCCTGAAAATACACATCTATTTATTATTCTTAAAGAACTGATAAAAATCAGAAATATTTATATCTATCCGAACTCATTTAAATTTTATAGATCGTTTGCTTGGTATAGCATTTTTTGCAATACGTCGACCCTTAACACTGATTCTAACAATCAAGATTAGGCCTAAGGGTCAACGATCTCTCTTAAAACCTCTATGAACTTTGAACAGAAGCTCTGTGCAGGAAAATATTTCTTTATCTGGATTCCGTTGTAACAAATACTTAAATATATGACATGTCATATTTGAAAATTCAGCACAAAAAATAAGGCCTATCTTACTGAAGTAGAAAACAAACCTTTAACGTTACGATAAAATCCATCAATCCTGCATATTAATATATATTTATAATAATATTAATATATAGAATATTAACTAGCATCATATAAACAAGTGTAAGCTGAACTCTATTTAAGCTCTCAATAATAAATAAAGAAGACGAATGTAAGTTAACATCCCAACACACAACACATCAACTTCACAACACTTATAGTAGTAATCAGAAAATAATAATTATAATTAAATACAGATCTACTACATGCAAATACTAGGCCATCAAGGAGTGCGCATGACACTATATCGAGAAAAAGTATATTGAAACTCACAGAATTTAGTAATTTCAAACAGTTTAGCACTTCATTTAAAGTAATTCGAACATTTAAATCTCAGCCTTTTAGTATGGTGCGACAAATATAAAAGTAAACAAAGAACTTTTTCCTTAGGAGTAGGCGTTTCCTATAGGACTTTAGTAGACCATAACCTATATTTTCTAATATCAAACTTGATATCTTACAGTAAATTCATTTAATGATCATCATGTACTAAGTTCACGTTTACTCTGGGTTTGTTGACCTCAATGATAACTTAAGAGATTAAAAGTTCCTCACCTATGCATCTATGTTGACTCATTTAGTTTACCAGATCCTTTTCTTTTCTAGGGTAAGATTAGTAGCATATGCAGTGGAGAAAGTGTTAAAAAATAATTATTTATTATACTTTAGTAGGCCTAGTTCATCTGAAGATGGCAGATTACTAAATTAACAATTATAGCACTCATTCCTTTTTGTAACAACACACTTAATACGCTAGTGATATTTAAGATCTATTAATTATTATTATAGTAATAGTAGTAATACTAATAGTCCAGTACTAATACTAATATTAAAACTAATAATACTACTAGTACTACTAATAATATTAATTATACTGTTAATACTACTACTATTATTAATATTAATATGAAAAGTACAAATAATTCTAATAATATTAGAGGAATAGTAATACTACTAATCATCACAATAATACTAGTAGTAAATTAAAACATAATATATAAATAATTATAATAATAATAGTAAAGGCTTAAATTTAATTTTTACGTAATATTTTGTTTATATATATATATATATATATAAATGTAAATATATAAATATATAATTATATATCGTTTTATAATCCGAGCATGATGCAATTTACATGCCGTGTAATATTTTGTAATGGCTCTACGTGAATATCATAGTCATTTTTACAGTATTTATTGAGATACTTCATCTAGGACTTGTGTCCTTTGATCTTTCTTTGTGAATTCTTTACGGAGTTTAGTATTTGTCGGGCAGGATAGAATATACGTACTTTATTAACGTTGTTCTTATCCATATTTTGATTAATGGCGTCATATGAGCATACCATAAGGCTTCACTTGACAGCAAATTTGTTTGAACCGCAACGAACTCTTGGCACGCAACTGAGACATGACCACTTCTGACCGGATCCATGATGACGTTGAATTTATGGATAACAGAAATGCGTAGCAATAGTGTTGAGATGATGCGGGCAGCTTCCTCGTAATGGTTGACTTGATTGTTAGTTATATTATATTATTTAATTTTACATTTATAAGCATATTTTTAGAAGATATAATAGATAGAATAATATATTCAAAGATTTGAAAATATTAAAGGTAATAAATATTGCTGTTGATTATGTTTGTACAAATTTACTCATAATGTTATGAGTAAATTTATAAACAATCTAATTTACTCCTTTATGTTACAATAACTCGCAGTTAGTGAATAGTGCTGTGTGTCCTACTTATAACTTTCGAATCCTGCCAGAATACACTATACCAAATTTCAGAAGTTCTTTCTTTTACCGAATAAGAAAGAAGCTCTTTTTCCCGATACCAATGGCCTCTTTGCTTGTGCAATCCTAACACATTCAGTGATATAAGCAATGGAAAATGGATTAGATGCAAAATAGTAATGTAATCGAACTGATCTCGAAACTTGAATTGAGTCGTATCATTGAAATGGTTTCAAATCGAACCCAAACAAAAAATTCGTACAAATAGAAAACGAATCCGGCCTTAAAACGAAACCAATGCGACCCAGAACTCAATCTAATCAATCAACTAATACTATTATTATTAATATTACACATACATACATACATACATATTAATATTACACATACATACATACATACATACATACATACATACATACATACATACATACATACATACATACATACATACATACATACATACATACATACATACATACATACATACATACATACATACATACATACATACATACATACATACATACATACATACATACATACATACATACATACATACATACATACATACATACATACATACATACATACATACATACATACATAAATACATACATACATACATACATACATACATACATACATACATACATACATACATACATACATACATACATACATACGTAGATGCATAATCAATTATTTTGTTGTAAAAAGAATAAAATTGTTAAGTGCTCAACACGGCGACAATGTATATTGCTCACTTTTGAATTGTGTAATACACATCATTTCTTACGCAACAGCGTTGAATTTTGCTTGTGTTTTGCAGCGGTGAAATTTTCAAATTACTGAACAGTATGTGCATTGATAAGACGAATCCAAAGCATATAGAATAGAGTTTTTAAACTGAAAAACTGAATGCCTGAATCATTGAAGTTTGTTTTAATTTGAACGGAACTCGAACTTATACACGTGTATAAATCTTTAATTTTTACCAAAAATTACGATAGGGTATATATGTGCTCAATAATATAAAGTGAATTAATAACGAAATTTTATACAGTAATACAATTTCAAACGAAGTTAAAGAACAATTTTATTTCTATGTTAATTACAATAGGCTAATCACAATGCGTCATCATCCATTGAATTTGAAAGCATTTGTTGGAAAGATTTCTCTCTATATTCTGATCGTTATAGCTTGCGGAAGTCCAGTTATATAAAGGCCAAAACTGAAATGTTATTGATTCATGTCAGAAATAAACTAAAGGCTGTAAAATGTTACAAAACTAGGAATTGAAATAAATGCGTTACAAAAAAATTATTTAAATAAGACAAATTCGTAGTCTCGTAGAAGGGAAGTTAATTAACTTTTAATAATTTCTGTCTTAAGACGGCGAAGGCTTATTGAGATCTTTTAAAATTTGCGATTGTGCTATTGATGATTTTAACAGCATTGTAGTATCCTAAAAGTTATTATGAAGCAAGATAAGCGTCACGCATCTTAAGAATGTGTAACTGTCAGATGCACGACATTTGATTTAGCCTTTAAAATATTTTTAAATTTACACGTGCGACTAATTAATATTATAATGTGCCGTTGCATATATTTTGGACAAAGAATTGTTTCATTATCTACGGAAGCTTACAAATTCTACATAAGCTATTCACTGTAGATACTGTAAATTCCAATGCGAGCTTATGTCAGCGGTTTAATTTAATCAAATAAACATATTTATTTTCAAGGAAGTATTTAATAGAGACTTGACTGACATTTATCAATGCTTAAAAATGTACCATTTGCCTATGGCTTCATTAGTTACCGAGCGTATATCTGACACAAGTTATTACACTGCCCTTGGTTGAAAATGGTTTTTAAAACATCATTACTGCGGCATCCTTAGTATTTAAACTATACATGTGTTAGTTAGATTAATCTTGAATCTGTGCTAGCTGAAATGTATATTTTGCGAAGCCGATCAAAGCATGAATCATGACGGAAAGTTAACTAGACTTCTATTTAGACTATTAAGTAGATGTACGAGCTTATATCGTGAAAAGGTTTGAAGTTTCGAGCTTATTATGAAATGACGCAGTCCCATATTCAAATATATTGAATAGAGTGTCGCTTTTATTTCGCACCCCAAGAAGACTCTCAAATATTCGTCCCGTTGATGAATTCTGAGTATGTGATCGCTTTTTTGATATATTGCGAGTTATCAAAGCATCGCTGCAAAGATATGCGGTCAATTTCTCAGTTGTAGAACCTACTCGTGCCGTTGTCATTGCACAGCTTTTGGGTATCTATCTTCATAAGTGACTCGCCTTTATACGAAACACCCACGCATCGAAGTGTATTGTTCCAAATTTATAAGCTGTAGGATACAGAGGCTCAGATTTTAAAAATAACGATACGTCACCTGTGTGAAGATTTCTGATTTAGACCTGACTATCCACTTTACGAACAGAAATTGAGATAATATATTGCACAATATATTGTACAGTAACTTAGCAAAAGTGCATAGCAAAAGGTGTTTATATTTAACTTTTAACCCACGTATACTTGAGTAGTTGTATATTTCTGAGAGTTTAATTGCAAAAATAAGCTTATATTTATGATTTCCTTTCATAAATTAATTTTTGTAGGCCTATATGACGTTATTAAAATTTGAAGAAATAAAGGAAACAGAAGTATTTGCTTTAACTTATAGGCTTCTCACTACCTCGTCTGAATAAGATATTTCAAAAACATTGCTACGTTAGCCAAGATATAAATCTAATCCATTATACTTTGCATATTAGGGATATTAATTACAACTTACCGTCTCTCTCACTCATTTTGTTTTGTTTCGTGGCAAAGTCATTTATCTTTATTTTACTGCGTCTCATCAGCAGTAAGATAATTAACTACACTAAACTTTTACAATAAGATATTTCGTACAAACATTAGCAATCAATGGACCAATTAATCTACGCCATGGGTAAAAATGTTCTTAAAATTTGAGACATAGGCTGCGAGAAAAGATTTGTGTAAATTGCTCAATTTCTAACCGTAACATAGTTCCAAGTTCTGCAAGAGAATTCCTAAGAGAGTAAGAGTAAGACTGATTGTAATTAATTTATAAATTAAGTAAATAATTACTTGTAAGAGTAGGATTAGTAGACCTAGTAGTCTAAGCCAGTGAGCCCTAAACCCTAAGTTGTTAACCGATTAAAAGAAACCTTTAGGCTATTTTAAATAAGCTACCCATACATCAAAAACGGTTGCAGTTATGCATTACAGCTGAAGGTAGATAAATCCAATGGTTACTTCGCTTTTATTTTTTTAGAAAATGAAACAAACAATCCATCGTATTACAGTAAACAAAACTTGACTAATTGAGAAATTTAGTAATATAAAGCAGGGTCAATGTGAAAAAAGGATACAACTAAATGATGTTTAAATTTACATGACAGACAGGTATGGGAGGACTGGAAAATTTTCCTTTGGCGGGGAGCATTTTTGTAGTGAAGTACACACACATATATATATATATGTATATATATATATATACACTGTGAGTCAAAAAAATTCATGTACTCAGTCTCTCGCCCAAAACTTTGGTATTAGAGAACCGATTTTTTAACTTCTTGCATAGGTATAATCAGGGTAACATTTGCTATAAAATAACGTTAAGTGACTCTGTTAATTATTATTTTTTGCTTTGAAGCAGTGCTTGAAAATATGCGCGACTGAAAATGTTCGGTTTAAGTAAATCAATTGTTACAGAATGATCAGTTCTTATGCTCTTCGGTCGTCCACTGTCCTTCCTTCTATCAGTGCTCCCAATCCGGCGTAATTTCTTTAATAAGCAATCTAGCCCTCCCAGCGTCCAGTTTCTTTTATGGAATTTCGGCAATCAACCGATGTGCGCCATAACCCTTTAAGAGGTACAAGTTTTTTATGAGCACTTTATCTTCATTAGTAAACATCATATTTAAATTTCAACAAAAACAGACTATGTTTGTAAAATCGTCAGTTATTGTTAAAAAAACTGAAAGTGCCACAAAACTAGATTTAAGATTAATACTTTTCTTCTTCTTTATAAGTCTGAAAATATTTTCAAAATCGGCTCATGAGTGTCAAAGCTGTGGACGAAATACTGCGCACATGTTTTTTATGACTCACAGTATATATATATATATATATATATATATATATATATACTGTGCATATATATATATATATATATATATATATATATATATATATATATATACTTTATATATCTATGCATTTAGTAATAATATATATATATATATAAGAGCCATATGTATTTTATATATAGGCCATAATATTTATATAGGGCCTTTATATATATACGCCCTATATAGGCCCTATATAGATAGGCCTTATATACAAATAGGCCTAATGTCTTAGCTGCGATAAAAACGCTATCAGAGAATAACCGGATGATTAAAGAACTCGGCTCATGAATATAGCACAAAACTTACGGAATTTCAATAAACTATCAAAATTATAATACTATCAATAGCTGCTAAAAGTTTGATTTGATGCTCCACCTTAAAGCAACTTATTTCTCTGAGTCCTGTGTCGCCAAGAATTGCGGAAAATATATTAATTAGCTCTTTCGATGAAAAATGCAGCCTGGACGGCTGGTTATCCACTGGCATCAGGAAGCTGCATTAAAAGCTTCTCAATACAGAGCGATCCACTTGATTGATTGATTGCTGCGTTAATATTCCATTTCCAAGTAGAAAAGTCAAACGAGCATTAATGAGCCTTTATTTGGCCCCAATTGCTTGTTGACATTTTAATGCAACTATAAATTGACTAGATGTATACACTTTATACAAATAACAAATATAGAATTTGCAGCAAAATATGGGCTAAAGTTTTTTCCAATTATGCTTATTGACAGGGTCCCATCAGCCTTGGGCCTGTCAATTCAACTCAACATTACAAATGTTATTATTTACAAAAATTCATTCAATTAAATTTTAAAATTAATGATGTCAACAAAATTACCATCTCGTAGATTACTCATTATTTCTTCTTTTGTAAATTTGTGAGTCCAAATAAACCTTTTTAGTCCACTTAATAGATGTGTTTCAATTATTGTGGGACTCTATCTCGAAATATGGATAATAAATACTTAGTTGTCAACTGAATATTAAAGATGACAAAAACCTTATCTAAGAATTCTAATAATAGGCCTACATGGAAATAAAGCGTTGTTGAGTAATTTATATATATATATATGCATTTAGAATCGTAGCTGTTGTTAGAATAAATATTTTATTAAATATCTTGATTACTTAAATACTAAATAGATATCAGCTATTGCAGCAAAATCCTCTGTGGTAATTTTTTAATCTTTCCGCGACAAAATGCTGTATGATTATATCTTTACCCCGGGTCCAAAAGAACCCGAGGATTTGAAAAAATATTATTAAAAATTGTTATTAAAGTGATTAATTTTTACTATTATTATTATTATTATTACTATTATTATTATTATTATTATTATTGTCATTATTATTTTTAATGTTATGTTTATTATTATTACTATACTATCATAAGCTAGTTTGTTAATAAACATTGCTAGCTACTACTGATAGTTTTAAGCGTTTGACGCACTCGTTCATATAGGTCTATCATTGCTTTCGATATGAGCATGGCCGAGATCCATTTTTAGTGGAATTCGGCCGATTGGTAGTGTCTATTCTGCCTACAATAGTCATGTTTATAAAGTGAAATATTTCTACAGAGCACGTCCTGAGTTATGTGTGTTTTGCCTATGCTCTGGGGACCTGGCGGATTTCTCATTCGAAGCTGTCAACATTCGGTCTTCTAAGGTGGTTACCCGCCCTTGTACTAACCGGGTACGACGTTATTTAACTTCTTTTATTGATACACGGCTACACCAACTGAGCCAAGCAATCCCCTCCCAAAGATTAACGAAATGAAATTAATTATTATTTAACTTAATAAACTTCTAGTGTATCAAACTTTCGGTTAAAAGACGAAGTCAGTTATGGAGGAGTGTTATTGATGAACTACCTGAGCAGGTGATATTTTCGTAATGTGACGGAAATAGAGGCATGTATAGCACAAAACATTAATCTAAACCAATATCAATGCTTTTAACTTAAGGACAATATTTAGCGAGTCGCATGATACAGTTGTTTATTCATGTAGGTATTCGCCGTTTTCATGCTATCATTGAAAAATGGATTAGCAGCTCACATGACTGGAAAATCTAGTCTGAAAAACTACCATTTAAGCTAATTAAAATAATTAATTAAACTGCTACTACATTTTTCGTTGCTCTTAAATTATTGGTAACATATTGCGTATAAGCGATTATAAGCGCTATGCGCAATATAACCTTTTAAATATGGGATATATACATGTATATTTAATTTTAATTAATTAATTTAATTTAATCAATTATACAGGTTCAGTAAGTTGCATGACTTGTTGAACCAGTACAATTAACACTGAAAAAATATAGGGCCTACATGTATATATTCTTTTATAATTTATATAATGTATGCATTGGCTTTTTATGTAAAATTCTTAAGTAAATATTTACTTGACTAACAGTAATAAATAACTGAAACAAGTAACTCTAACTGTAATTTGTTAGCTTTTTTTTGTTCGTATAGTTATACACATGACATACCGCATGTGCTACATAGTTTCCTTACTTGGTTGTATTTTTCCAATCCTCGCCATGATTAATTATTAGTAAGCGTTGCCATTTGTTGGCGCATCAATTGCAGCCGACGTGGATTTCAGAATAACCTTCCAACACCGTCGGGATATTTCTTATTCTACTAAGTGACAAGTCCAATGTTTATAAATAAACAGAGTCTATTTCACGTTCCATAACAGTCATAATATTAGATTTATCATTAGACCTTAAAGAAGGAAGATTTCAGGAAAATAGAGGCTTTGGAATATGGATATGGAGAATTAAAAAAGCTAATGTTAACGTCAGTTTCCTCACTCGAAAGCTATGTCAGTGACGGGAGAGCCCAGGATTCGAACCTCGCACAAACTGATCCGCGGTCGAATGTCTTACCGACATCGCCAATGGCTCCAGCCGGTAATAATGGAAAGGATTATCTGGACTCAAAAAATTACAAATGAGGAAGTTCTGAGGAGAGTTGGTACAGATAGACAGTTGATAAATGCATTGATAAGTAGGAAGAAGAGTTAGATATGACATATTCTAAGGGGAGAGTTTACTAAAAAAAGTCATAGAAGGCAGGATGGAAGGAAATAGAGGCTGAATTCCGAAATTAGGGAATTTCAATCCCTAATCTCAAGGAATTTTAGAAGATTCAATGATTCACTCATATGTGGAAATGAAGAGGAAAGCGGAAAACAGAGAAGAGTGGAGGCGTTATATGCCATGGACCTGCCAGTAGGCAGTGCATTAAATGAGATAGTCCATAATATTCCAGAGTCTATTTGACGTTCCATAAACCGTACTCCATAGCTCCACAAGTGATCAACACGTCAAAACATTCACAGAACTTATGCCTTATTGATTCCATATGTAGCGTATAGCTTTGAAGAAGTATAGATTCTGAGGAGATTTCCCGTTGCTTTCGTTAGTTCTTGCTCAGTCGCATCTTACGACATGTGAAGTTAACGGTTGTTATATTATAAGTGGCTACTGCTTAAATAGGTAATAGTGAAAATTACAATAATCAAATTACGAAGTAAAAGTAAATATTAAAAAGCAGTTTTAAAGTAAATATATAAGTAAATAATATATAAATATATAAAAATAATAAAAACGCAAATATTCATTAATTATTTTCAAATTAAGCAAAGGCTTAATTTGAAAATTAATAAATGCATGTATTTTTACTGTTATGAAAGATGGTGATTCTTGTAACATTTAAGACTACACGTACATACTTATTTAAAAATATTTAGTAATTTTAAATGTTGTTTTTTGCGAAACTAACTTTTTAATTACATGTATTTATTCACAAATTTCATGATTTCGTAATATTTTAATGAAAATAATAAATTCATGATTTTGATAGTGTTTGCAGTATTCTACTAGAGGCTTCTCAAAGAGCAAACGAAGGATGGAAGCTGATGACTTTAAATGTAATCTAGTTATATTTGTCTCTTTGAGTTACTGCCGGACTTTGATGGGGGCGCTACATTAGTACACATGTATTGACAGTATATCTGCCGTACTGCGAGATACTCACGAACACACGAGCTGAAGGTAATGCGTGTCATTATACGTTGTACGGGGATGAAACACTGATCTAATTATTTTCTTTGAAAACCAGAGCCAGTAAGGAAATCTTTAAGATAAATCACAGATTTTTATCTTTTTTATATTACATAACCATAGATACTAAGAACTATCTATTCCAATCTCTGTCGTCCATCTATGAAGTTTGACTCCGCATTTGGACACTTGACCTATCGTTCACAGCCTCTTTTCATTCATTCATCAAGTCATCCATTCATCCGACCCTCCGTCCTTCTTTCCATCAGTGCATCCTAAACATCTGAAAAATTACTGAAACAATTGTAATTTACTTAAAAATACAAAAGCAGGAAATTTTTGCTTTGCCGAGACGGAAGCGTTATAAAGTGAACAATTGCCGTGTGGAGCTGATATAATAATATTATTTCCCTTTTTAGTCAACGATTAACACAGACATCGGCTTTCAGTACTGCAAATTCAATGTTACGAACTTAAAGGCACCTATAATGATCGGCTAGGTCTTTAAAGTAAATTACAAGTGTTTCAATAAAGCTGGTAAAGCTAACGTAAAGCTAATGTTGGCGTCACTTTCCTCACTCGAAAACGATGTCAGTGACGGGAGAGCCCAGGATTTGAACCCCGCACATGCTGATCCGCGGTCGAATATCTTATCGACATCGCCACTGGCTGGAGTCAGTAGCGATACTGGCATGTAAGACTGCAGCGTAACAGAACTATCCAAACTATTTATCCAAGCACATAATAATAATAACAACAATTAGAGTGCTACAGTTATCAATGACTACATCGAGTTCTCTTGAGGCAAAATCAAGCCGGCGAGCAAAAATAAGGTCCAAAAACGGTGCCATAATCCAAAATTAGTCCAAAGTAAAAACGTAACAGTGACGAAGTAGCACAACGTGGTATTTAAATTTATTAATCAACACCTTCCACTTTAAACAATGCAAAGCTGTGCAGTTCTCTGGCACTAAAATAAACATCGTCGAAGTTTTAAAATATGATTTTATACCTGATTTTCTTAAATACTTCACAACAATTTTTATTTCCTTCGCATCAACTCTTCCCTTTCAGACAGAGGTCTGAGAACTCTAGAGGCTTTTGCCCAGCACTCAGCTCTCCCATCCCGGTGAAGTATCAGTTGATTTTCTCTTTAGAAAATATATATCCTAAATTGCTAATAAAATTTAATTCGGTGAGTTTTGTATGCGCTCCTTTTATTGCCTATACCCGTCTTATATACTTTTATTATATACTTTTGTTGCCTATACCCGTCTCAGCTATACGAGTAACATAAATAATTTATTTAATAATAAATGACAAAGTTATTTAATCTGGATATTAAATAACTTTGTTATTTATTGTCCAGATACCTCACGGGAAGTCCCAACGATTCCAATGTGCCTCCGATAGCAAAGGTCAGAATTATAATTTCTGGTTTCGTTCAGAGGGAGGGTAGACAGCAGATGGCGTGTGGACAGCCATCCAGAGATGATCAGTGGACCTTAGCGGACCCCGTGTTGGACCTAGGATATGATATTATCCGAATGGAGCATTTTTGCTTATCACGGCTTATATTAAACAATTGGAGTCATTCATTTAATACATCATTTAATGGCCCGTATACTAAACCAAGAACGAGATAAGAAAGTAGGCCTCATTTTATCGAGCGTAATCTAATGCACTGATTATATTAATTATAAGAAGTAGACTAGTAACAAGCGTAGAGCGGAAGAAGTAGCTCTGAATTCAAATATGATATTAATTCAAAACTACTGTCTAGATATATTTTCCGAGGCTACGTAATAGATTGCTTTCAGTTGCATACTGTCAGAGTAGACTGGGCCCTTGATGACAATTGATTGGGTCAAATATCTACAGTGTACATAAAATACTGTCAACCGTGTCGTAACTCATTTCACAGAGCTGATCCTGCTCGTAAGCCATTGATCTACTATAGTATCTATGTTCAATATCGCTGAAAATTCTCGATTGCATTCACTACTTTCAAATATACTAATTTCACATATCTTTTTCACTATATAATTGTTTTCGTTGTTTATGTAAACATAATATCCTACTTATATTATGTAACCAATGAAGATAAACTTAACGGTTAAAAATGAAATTGCTGATAGTTTTTAAAATCATACATTAATGAATGAATATTTAATTTCTTTTTCAAGAACAAATAAGCGAAGGGGGCTTGCATGTACATGCACGTTGTCTTTGGACTGGCTTTCGCGATTTTGGATTTTGCATTGTCTTTTAACCATTTGTGCTAGTCGGCTTGGATTTGGCTCAACAGTATTGTAGTGTTGTCACTCTATGTTGTCACTTACGACAGTAAAACTTTAACTGCTGTTATTATTTCAAAATAATAATGCTTTCAAATCCATTTGCTAAACACTTATGGTTGAACAAGTAGTGTATATTTTAATCTCAACGGAATCAATCCTGAGTAAGTCTTTAACTTATTTTGGACTAGCTATCGATCCCTTATATATTGCGAACTGTCTATTAATTCAAACCAATTAATTCTCACTGGATGTCTGCTTGGGATAATCTCTATGTTAAAGACTTGTCTTAAGTTACAGTAGGACTTTCCGTTTCGGCTCAATGAAATTAATTCAAAATGGAAACAGGCTGTGCTGACAGTGTCATCTCGCGAATGAATCATCATTATCAACATCATCATCATCAGTTACTTGTGTTCATTAAAGAACACAGGCAGGCAGTATTCCTCCATTCATTTGAATCGATCGCAATTTTCACAGCTATTTGCCCTAAGAGATTCAATGGTTTAAAGTCATTATTAATTTATTAATTATGCTGCGCTAAGTAATACTATATCTTTCTCATATTATCCTAGATTTGGCTTCCAGTTAATTGCGATCTTGGCATATCCATCTTCAGACGGTCTCAATTTCCTACTTGCTCCAAGAATCTCAATCTTCTATCTCAAACTGGTTGTTTGTAAATTATTTAATTTTCTTTGTACATTTCAAGTACTGTTTCTTTTCTGATGTGGTCCCAGTAAGGAATATTTAAGGTTATTAAGCCATTTTTGCTGAAACCAATTTAATGTGTGCTTTATTTTGCTAGTAGGCCTACTCTCTTATGTTTCATATGCATACATGTATATTAAGGTGGGGTATGTATGTATATATATATATATATATATATATATATATATATATATATATATATATATATATATATATATATATACTCATCTTTTATTGAGCACATCGATTTTATTCCGCTTCCAGATATGTACTATCTTCGAAACTTCTTCCAAAAAATAATGCCATATGCTTTGCTGATTCTACATTGCACAATTTTCCCAATTCATTTAGCACTAACGTACTTTAACGGAAAAAATCTTAGTACTCAGTGAAATATATCTCAAGTTGGCAAAAGTTTTAAACCGAGTTTCCGAACGTATAAAATTCAAGATAGCATCCTAGGCCTTCAAAAGTCTAAATTATGGTAAACCACCCTGTCTATCTGATCTTTTATCAATCTATGAACCCTCTCGTAGTCGTCGTTCCCCTACTAGAAACTTTCTCACTATACCTAATATTAAATCTGCCATGGCCAGACGCTCCTTCAAGTTTTCTGCTCCTACAATATGAACTTCTCTGTCACAAGATCTTCGATCTTGTAATTGTATTGGTACTTTCCTTCGCAAAAACCCATCTCTTCCCACTATAGGTCTAAATTTTGATCCGCTTGCCTTGGATCTTGGACTTGCACTGTTTTGATCTGGCTTTCTCTTATAGTCTCTGTGTACTCAGTCGTCATCGTGTGGTGCTTTGGCGCCTGTTTGTGTAGAGTCTGCAAGAAACGTCCCTGACATTTCCTTATGGCGAGGAACCGGACGTTAAATTCTTATTGATTGATTGATTGAGTTCTGTATGAAGTGAATTAAATCTGAGCTACTTTCTAATATTAATCTTAGTACCTATCTCGCTTCAAAAGAAACTAATTTTGGTTGTCAATGAATTCCTTGTTAGTTATTATAAATTAAATTGGTAGTAAATTGGTATTAAATTGGTATTAAATTGGTATTAAATTATTATTAAATTATTAAATTATTAAATTATATTAAATTGGTATTAAATTGGTAGGTAAATTTTCATTTTAAATTTAACCTTTCTGTAAAAGCGGCTTATGGATCGCTGAGAGCGCCATCTGCGTAGTTTTATTTACCACAATATGACCACAGAATTCCAGAAGAAAATTTAAAATCGATCAAAATTGTACATTTCAATCGACAACCTGAGGGATTACTGGAAAAGACTTCAATGCGTTCGTGACAATGCGAAAAGTAATTAACGCACACGAGTGAAATGTGATCGATAAAATTTTACCCAGGTTTTCCATGTCAACGGATTTACAAGAAAGGAGAATAAGCTTGAAGTTGCCAATCATTAAGCTGTGGAAAAACTGGGTTAATTAGCTAGCGCCTTCGATCGAGAGCTGAACTTTATTTTGTTTACGCTGCACGTAGAATTATTATGATTAATACTTGCGTAGGTTTTCCCGTGTGATGTCTTGGTTGGTTGCAGACTAGATCAACCGCTGCACATATCGTAGAAGGCGACTAAAGCATTGAGATCCAAACCAACGTCAGAAAGGGTATTCGGGTGATGAGCGCCTAGGCTCCAGAAATTGCAACAGGATTTCCTAAAACGAATGGATGAGATTATACGGAATTGACTGGTGATATGGAATGGGATAGAGAGGAGTGGAGAAGGTCTCTTCATATCCTGACCGTAGTTAAACTGGGATTAAAAGGATGATGATGATGATGATGATGATGATGATGATGATGATGATGATGAGGATGATGATGAATCGTTATGTAGCTTAGGCCTTCACCGTACTTATAAGTAAGTATTTTTCAATTAATTTAAATAGTAAGTGTAAAAGTTTCAAATTGTGAGACTACATATATAACTAACTAGAAATTTAAATTATATTGTCGTTCAGTATAATGCTCATTTCAGAGCTTTGAATGCATTTTTCGGAGTTTTGTCAGTGAACAACAGAGCAACATGACTACAATAAATGAAGACAATGGTAAACCATCTCAGAAGCTGTATTTGTTCAAAGGTAAAGAAGAAGTTGAATGATAAGCAAAGATATAGCCATCCGAATATGGTTGACAGGTTCATTGACAGAGTGTTCGTAAAGAGAGTGTAAGCAGAGTGTTAAGATACTGCGAGCGTGATATAAATATTGAACTAAACGTTGAATTAATATTCATAACTCTACTTCCAATTAGAACTTTTTGGACGGTAATAACCGGCCAAAAAGTACATGACGAGTTCATAAAGAACTAGCAAATTCTTATTGGATACAAGACGTAAAGGTTGTAATTATAGTTCATATGTGCAATGGATTTCACCTTTTAGGATAGAATCAAACGATGAAACTATAACACTGTTGATGTGCACTAGTGTATAACAATATTGTATGGCACTACTGTACGACACTATTGTATAAAACTATTGAATGGCAATATTGTATAGCACTATTGAGTAGCAGTATTGTATAATTCTATAATATTAGAAAAGATCTCAATTAACACACTGCTATATAACTTTGACAATTTTACGAGGATAGGCTATACTTTTCATAACATTTGAAGTAAAAAACGTCATTCATGAAACTTTACTCTCCATCAATTTTTTTAATTTGTACATTAGTATATTTATATAGAATATATTTACAAATATTCTACTGATTCTGTTCATCTACGTAATAACTGGCGTGTTGCGTGTGTGATGCTTGAAACAATAAAATTGAACTTTAAATAAATACTAGAAAGAATTAACCTTTTTAAGTCGGTTAAGCCGAAGGATGTTTTATGAATTTCTTGATTTCTTAACATCACGAACTGACATTTCCGTTTAACTGCAGATAGTTTATGATTTATCGATCGCTGTGTGTAAAATGCCAGAAAGATTTTCATTGTTTTAGATGAAATCGATAATATATCCTCGATCATTAATAACGTTACTGCTAATTAAATGCCTACTCCAGCGCCTCCTTACCTTTGTTTTGTGCCTTTAAAATTGCTAAAACATTTCGTATGAATTTTTCGCGAAGAAATATTTTAATTCCATAGGCCTTGCCTAATGTTTTAATATTTGTTACTCTTACTGGTCAACACCAGTAAGAGTAACAAATATTAAAACATTAGGCTAGGCCTATGGAATTAAAATATTTCTTCGCGAAATATCTGAGTTGCTGAAGAATAGACCAACTGTGGACTGTACGTGTCGTAAAAGGTGACAAAGCACTAAGATTCAAACCAACGTCAGAAATGGCATTCCAGAGTGGCGCTTAGACTCCAGAAATTGTTACAAAATTTTCTAATTCCAAACCTAGTTAAACTGAGATTCAATGGAAGATGATGGTGATAATGATTGCTTAAATATTTTTTATTTAATACTGTTTTCAGTTCATTTAAAACTCAATGGAATACATTTGCTACCAGATTTACATAGAGATCTAGGAATAATAGCCTCATTTTTGTAATAAAAGTTAAATTTGCTATGCAGATCTAATGATAATAGCCACGTAGAACTATAGAGGTGGATGTCAGAGCATAGCACACCAGTTGCGTTGTTATCAGTGCTACTTTTGACAGACAGACAGAATGCATAATACTAGGTTCGTGGCTGAGTTATTAGCAACCATGCCGGATGAGCATGCGGTCTCCGGTTCGGAAATCTCCCAGGACAGCCTCTTAGAGAACTCGATGTATCCAAGCTGTATGTAAAGCCCGGTTCCTCGCCACTTCTATAGAAAACGTAAGTTTGCTCAAAATTAGATCATAAATTATGAGCATCAACAGCTGCACCCACAGTGATTAAGTCTCTAAAGTTGACGAAGCCTCTTTTTTTGTTTGGGATTCTGAGATACGTGTGTCAATTTGTACAGGTATATGGCAGGGATTTATGTCGATACGATATAATTTTTATTTTTCCCTTCGCCTACGCGGATCTCTTTGTTCGTACGTAGAATATTTTTCTTAACCGATATCGTACGTGCCGTTCACTGAGACAGTTAAGTGTAAGGAATGAGTTTGTCATCAATTCAGCAGTGAATTAAGAGCACTGCTGGAACTTGTGTTCAGCTTAGTTGTAACAGTGACGATGAGCTCACTACATCTCTCTCTCTCCCTCCATCTCTCTCTCTCCCTTCCTCTCTCTCTTTCTCTCTCTCTCTCTCTCTTTCTCTCTCTTTGTCATTTTCTCCTTCTCTTTCGCTCTACAAAATAACTTGATCCACGTTTTTGAGTACTGGCATCGTTTACTGAACAGTTTTGTTTTAGTTTGTCGGCTTGACTTTTTCATAGTGCTCGATATTGTCATTAACGACAAATAGTACCGGTTAAAGGATAATATACTTAGCTGTCTAATTATCTAAAATTGCAGCATAGAACTGCCAGAAAATATCAAAGAAAGCATTTTATTGAGGGCCTACTATAATATTATATGTTAATATTGTCACTGACAACTGAAGCACTCTAATTGTTGTTGCTGTTGTGTAATATTATGATTTTATTTACTTTTTACAGCTATACTAGAAAGCGAATTATGAAATTAATCACTAACCACAATTATGTTTGTCAAAATATTAAACCAAATAAAGTTAAGCAATTGAATTTATATTGACAATATCGTACTTTTACAAATTAAAATCGACTTCTGAAAAGATATTTTAGTTAACCGAACTGAAACAAAAGCTACACAAATTGTCAGATTTTGAACTACTACATAATGTTTTGCTAAAATTTACTATAATTAAACTCCTAGATTGAGTTCATTCGAAATCTGAGCAAGAACGCACTCAATGAAAATTTAATGACTAAATTCACCAAAAAATACGAAGGAAGGAAATAAATCGGATAAATTTGGAAATTTCATTTGCAATACTCAAGCTACATACCAGTGGTCTAAGAATATAACTCGCAGAAAATTCTTTGCAATTTCTTTTACGTAAAACGAATAATTTAAATTTTTAACCTATTGCCATTGATACTAATAATATTACTGATATTGTGATCTACATGTACAATGCTATTAATATTACTTATCAAAAGTAACTATTTCTGCTTCTAAAACTTAATATTGTATATGCTACTTAGTATATCTTATAAACAGGTATTATGCTCAAATTGCTCATGTTACATATTTATAGAAATCAAAATAATATAAAATCGGAAAATCCAGTAAAGCTGTACGAATGTAGTTTTAGTGAAGAGAAGACTAATATTTATTTCTTACAAGTATCAAGGTGTTACTGGACTTCAAACATTTTCGTTCATTATTTCTTAGTTAAGAATTCTTTAAGATTTCTAACCTTTGTGAACGTGGTAATTAAAACAGAATTTTCGAAACCAATGTCATGTGACAGTAGGCTATTATTTCCAACAACTCAGCTGCAGTTATTGATTTGTTTTCATTTTCAATAAATTCATTATGATTGCAGCATGTACACTGTATATATCAGTCATGAAATTAAAATATAGAGAAAATCTAAGTACATTTAGACTTTGATAAATATATCTGTGACAGTAAAATGCTAATTATTGTATTCTACAAGCAAAGACTCGCTCAGATATATATATATATATATATATATATATATATATATATATATATATATATATATATATACATGTATATACATGTATATACCAATGGAACATGTTAAGCACTCTGAACTTAAGTTATTTAAAGTCAAGAATAGTCTGAGCAGCGTCGAGTCTGAGTCTTCCTCATCCTACAACAAGAGTAATAAGGTAGCTATTGTATAACGAAATCCAAATTTTAGGTTAAGGCCATATTTTATAGATCTACATATAAATTAGCCGCCTTGACTGAATAAATTCATTGTTTAATATGAGTATGTATATATATATATACTGTTTTTAAGTACATGTATATATAATAAATATATATACATGTATATATATATACACATATATATATATATATATATATATATATATATATATATACATGTATATAGTACAGTATGATAGAGTTGGATAAATTAAAAGTCAAAATAGAAAAAAGCAACTGAATTCCTGAAATAAGCAAAATAACTAAGAGATATAAGGCGCAACAATCAATAAATCAATCAATACGATTTAACATCCGATTATTAGCTATAAGGCAATGTCAGGGACGTCTTTTGCAGGCTATGTACATTTAGACGCTTCACGATGACGGCTGAGTATAAAAAGTCGACTACGAGAGAAAGTAAGATCAAAACAGTGCAAGTCCAGGATTCAAGGCAAGAGGATCAAACGTTAGACCTATGACGGGAAGAGAAGGGATTTTTGGACTACCAGAGATAGATGGATAAAAGATCAGATAGATAGACTGGTTTGCCATAATTTAATCATTTAAGCCAATGATGCTATCTTGAATTTTAGGGTGCAGACGCGTAGAAAAAATGAAATACATAAAAACAAAAACTACTAAATTATATATATATATATATATATATATATATATATATGTACATGTATATATATAATTTATATAATAAAATATATGTAAATAGTATATATATATATACATGTATATATATAATTTATATAATAAAATATATGTAAATAATATATATATATATATATATATATATATATATATATATGCACACATGTAAATACATAGGCCTAATTACGGTGGAAATAAATATTAAAAAAAATAGATCTAAATGAGTATAGCTCCAAAGAAAATGTGTAGTGAATAGAATAGAATTATTTTTCTCATCGTCCCGATAGATAGTGACCAATGAATAAATAAAAATTTAAATGAAAGCAATATTTTTCTGCGGCTAATAGGTCATTACTTGACTACAAACTTTACTAAATATCAATTTTAATCTATTTCATGAAATTTAAACGTTCTTTTATTTAAAATTGTCCAACATATGACTTTTAATAAATCGTTCAATTACAATTAAGTGCATTTTTTATTAATGAAATTAAATAAATCTTTATTTCATAACATTCTGGCAAAAATAGATAATTAAACGTTGACTTTCTTGTCTACTGTGTATGCCCGGAGCGATAGTTACGTTCAGTTCAGACCTGCGGGGGGGAGAAATTAATTGCAGAAATCTATATAATAGCGGATTCAAATCACATATTCTTAGCTGGAGGGGAGAATAGGGGCGACACTGTGGACCTGGACAGTTGGTTAAGATGTGCGACAAAAAGCGAAGTTAAGCTATGTCGGGTGCGGTTACAAGTATATTAGATATTTTGTTTATGCAAGTTAGGGCACCTTGGAAGATTTAGTGTTGAGAGCTGTGAACGAAAAAATCCCCACGGTGTTGGAAGGTTATTCTAAAATCCACGCCGGCTGCCATCAGTGCTCTATCAAAGGCAACGATTACTAATGACCATGTAGGGAAAGGAGGAAATAACGAAAACAACAAGAACAGAAATTAAGAAAGGAAACTTCACAAACACATGCAGGTTAGCACACGGTAAAAAAAACCAGTGTAACAATACGACCATCAGAAACCTATGCAAGAGCTAAAAACCATTTTAATTTCCTTCTATCACATTTTCGTTCCAAAGCGTCGTAATAATGATACAGATTTAAGTTGAATTTAAAGCACCTTTTTGTCTAAAATTAAAACTATACTTTACCCAGAATCACATTTTAAGCCAAGGTTATAGCAAATAATTATTATAGTAATTTTGTCCCTACAAAATATAGGGACATAGTCGGCCCTTCGGAGTTGTCAATGATTTTTTGCAAGTAAACTAGTTATGCTTTAGAATGAATTGGTTTGCCTAGGGTGAAGTCTTCATATCAATATTCAGTGAAAAATGTTATGAATGTTGTGTTACGCTCTTATAAGCTGCACCTGAGGCCTATTGTAAAGCAAAACGTATTCACTGTAGCTCATTAGTTGAAGTCATAGAACATCGTGAAAGATGTTAAGATTTATAATCAGATTGAAAGAAACAAAAATTGTTTTCAGTCATACATATCTTCGCTAAAAAGCACTTGCAACAAGAAGAGAAATTAATTAATATTTTTTAATGACAAACTTTAGAAAAACGGCATGATTAGAATGTTACTCTCTCGCCTCGACATCATTGAGTACTTTTTATACAAAACAAAGCGGATAAAGTTCATTAAACAATGCAAAAATCAGAATCCAGAAAACCAGTCCAAGGAAAATGGCAGATGAAATTATTAACTATGTATATTTATTTTCTTTTAAAAAATATTACCAATGTGATTTTAAAAAATTAATAGCATTTATAGAGCCAGTGGCGATGTCGGTAATACATTTGATCGCGGATCAGTAGGCCTATGTGCGGGGTTCAAATCCTGGGCTCGCCCGTCACTGATACAGCTTTCGAGTGAGGAAACTCGCGTCAACATTAGCCTTACCAGCTTTTATGCAAAAAAAAACAAGGTGATCATTTAAGCCTACAAAAGCTTAACGCACTATATATTTTTTTATTTACTTTTCGTTTTTCACTTTACAGCGAGCACAGTAACCACCATATTGAAAATTTAAGGAAATTTTTTTCCATCAATAGTTAATTTATTAATAAAGCAAAAAAATGTGTATAAGGTCCTCGACATTAAAGAAAACATCGACTGCAAGACAGACAATTTACCTCATCAAGGTTTGCACATCAATACCATCAATTATTTAAATGTTTAATTAAACTAGATCTTACTTTGTTTCATATTTAGCGAACAGATTACTGAGGAATTATTATTACATGTAAAATGCTGTTATTTTTATTTAAAACTATGCGACTCTAAGGTGTCTGCAGTGACGTGACTTCTTTAATCCATAATTGATCTAAACTTCTTCTGAAAGCTAGAGCTATATGCATATACGATTCTAATTGTATGATTTATTGATCAAACGAACTAATGATTGATTGAAAAATCTAATGGTCGTTAGTACAACATTAGTTTGCTACATGCAGCAATCATTGTTCCATATCGTGTAAAGGCAATTAAAGTAGTTTGCATATGCATGTAAAGCGTAAATCTTAGCATAAAATTGCATTGCCGACAACAGTAATGCTTATATTGTAAATATTTTAATATATAATTACAAATTAATTCCAATTTTTATCTCTAATATAGTCATATTCAAAGTTTACTCATAGCTGAGAGTCATGCAATTATGAACGGAATATGAAAACAAGGTGGACGTCATACACTGGAAACGCTTAAATGATTTGTGACGTACTTTTCATGGAGTTCCCTCAATGACGTATGCTATAGGCAATTAAAACCCTGGGTAAGCCAATTAAATATCTTTTTCGAGCTATTTCCGCGGGGTTGCATTACCCATTATAGACCAATCAAACGTGACTTGTGTACGCTGTACCAGTGTACTAGTTTATAGAGTCTTTGTTTACTCCCACAATCAATTAGACTTTATTGTATGGAATGCGGTTAAATAGTAACTTATCAACGTTATTTTGCAATTATTTTACAATTTCGTTTGCATTCAATCGATCAGTCAATCAATAAACCAGTCATTAATTAAAACAATAAATCTAATGTTAACGTTAGTTTCCTCACTCGAAAGCGATGTCAGTGACGGGCGAGTCAGTGTTTGAGCCCCGCACATACTGGTCCGAGGTCGAGGTCGAATATCTTACCGACATCGCCACTGGCTTAAGCCAATTAATAAATCAATCAATCATTCAATTAGTAAATCTATCTATCTATCAAATAATCTAGTAATCAATCAATAAAAATTTAACGTCCTGTTCCTCGTCATAAGGTCAGGAAGTCTCAAACTGACTCTGCACCAGCGGACTCCAAACCACACAATGACGACTGAGTATACAACATTCAAAGAGAGAGCGAGATCAAAATAGTGCAAGTCAAAGTTCCGAGGAAAGCGGCATTCATTATATTATATTATACTATGTCGTCAAGTGCGTTTAAATTGAAATAGTTTAGAATTGAATAACAGAAACTGCCTGTGATTCGACAGTGCCGACTAACTAAAATTCTGAGTAATGCACTGAGGAATTAGCTCAAGCATACTTTTTAAATTTTGTTTTTTAATATAGCGAAATGCTATGTTAAAGCGCAAAGAAGCATAATATAGTGCCCAATCAGATGAAATTAATTTGATAGTAGCTGGTGTGAAGATTTGTGAGTGCGATAGAGGAAATTGAATTTAATTGTAATGGACCTGCCATTTGACAGAAAAATTGAAGAAGGCGAGAGAGAAAACAACCGCAACCCATGATTAGAATTTACATTTAATGGACTTTCACTCCCTTGATTCCATATTATTTACCTGCATTTACTCATTTCCGGAATTATATATACCGTAGGCCTTCATACGTGAATAACTAGAAACTAACATTTACATTCTAGGCATCTCTTAACTGGGCGATATTTTGCACATATTGATTCGCTAATACGGTGCAGAATTTTCACAAAATACAATCTATGCAAGACTCTAATTGCTTTCGAACCTTGTTTTAAGAATGATTCTTTGTAACAGATAGACCTATGCAAACTGTTTTATTGAAAAATTTATTTAGCTTTAATCTTTAATACTTTAGTGAGCTACTAAATCAGCCTTAATATTGTTATTGTTAATTTACTAAATAAATTTAAAAAGTAGCTATTATATAATCTGAAAATAATAAGCTAGATATTAGATAAACTGGAAGGCAAGGTTTCGATTTCCAGATAATCTGACTTGATCTTTGTGGTACGGAAATATATGTTAAGCTTGGGGTCGAATTGGGGCTAGGGGTTTGGTCAGGTGATGCTTAGTGCTAATACAGGACTAAAACAGTGCTATTATTTAACTTAAAAGGATGTTATTAAACACATCGTTGACTTTGAGACAGGTACAAGCGAATTCTGTTATAAATAATTAAAAGAGTAAGCAAATTTGATGAACGCATTTGATGAAAATCATATGCGTTGATTCTAGTAGGCCTACTAGTAGATAATAGTACTAATAGATAATAGTAGTAGTAGATAATAGTACTAATAGATAATAGTAGTAGTAGATAATAGTACTAATAGATAATAGTACTAGTAGATAATAGTACTAATAGATAATAGTACTAGTAGATAATAGTACTAATAGATAATAGTAGTAGTAGATAATAGTACTAATAGATAATAGTAGTAGTAGATAATAGTACTAGTAGATAATAGTAGTAGTAGATAATAGTACTAATAGATAATAGTAGTAGATAATAGTACTAATAGATAATAGTAGTAGTAGATAATAGTACTAATAGATAATAGTACTAGTAGATAATAGTAGTAGTAGATAATAGTACTAGTAGATAATAGTAGTACTAGTAGATAATAGTACTAATAGATAATAGTAGTAGTAGATAATAGTACTAATAGATAATAGTAGTAGTAGATAATAGTACTAATAGATAATAGTAGTAGTAGATAATAGTAGTAGTAGATAATAGTACTAGTAGATAATAGTACTTGTTGATAATAGTACTAGTAGATAATAATACTAGTTGATAATAGTGCTATAGGATACTAGTACTTGTAGGTAATATACTACTAGAAAATAGTATTAGTAAATAATAGATAATAGTACTAATAGATAATATTACTCATGGATACAACTACTAGTAGATGACAGTACTAAAGGATACTAGTACTAATCGATAGTAGTACTAATGTATAACAGAACTTTTAGATAATAGTTCTAGAAGATCACGCAGTTGTAATATAGGGTACTAGTGCATGAATATAGTACTACTACTTTATATACTATTGCTAGTAAATAATAGTACTAACATACACTAGTACTAGTAGATACTAGTACTTCTAGACGCTAGCTGGCAGTTGCTGTATATTCTTGGGCGAAAACGAAGTCAACTACCTGCATGGGAAGCAGGTGTAGTAGAATTGTTTAGGGTTCCTGGAGCATCTTTCACTGATCGATTGACGATCGACTAGATGCAAATGTTGCCTTCTCTTCCTTCCCTCTCCGCCTGTCCTCTTTTAATTACGAGAACACTGCCAGGGACGTCAGCAGAGAATAACTAGAAAAACTCTAAAAGATAACTAAGAAAACTCTAGGATATTGAGGGATTTTTCTTAAATCCGCTTTAACTATAATTACCGAGTAATCTATAGGCAGTACGATAATGTCTAAATAACGAAGAGAAGCAAAGTATATAAATTACGCATTGTAGAATGAAAGCATATTTAAGCAGCAAGATAACTTAGTAAACAGTTGCGGTCTATCAGGTGTAATTAGAGAAAGTATCGAAATTGACAGATTGCACCTTTTAATGTTATTGTACTTAGTTTATTCTTTTATAAAGTATACTCTTCGCTCAAGACATTATAGTACTTATAGTCCAGCAATTTAAGTGCAATACTGGAGTATCATAGTATGCACATTTCACTGATGCAGCATAATCTAAGCATTAATTGTACAAAAATCTGGAAGGCAGAGGTATACCGGCCTCATAATTTCTACGGTATAAAATATGATTATTTGTGTTTAAATAATATTACAGTAATTGCCAAAGCATTGTAAAATATCAGAGACCTTTTTTAATCATGGAATTTAAATGTTTTATACAATCATAAATTGTTTAAAAAAATTTCAAATTGTAAAATGACCTTAATTTTCATGTACTACGCTTATACATTTACTTATTTCAACCCTTCAGCTTGCACGATAACATGCGATAATTCGGTTTACGAAGTTACGAAGATCATCTAAAGCATAGAATTGCTATAGAATTGTGCTTAAGTTAAATGGGAGATTGAAATTAAAATAACAGAAACATGATGTATCGCGATTAGGTGCCCATTTTGCGCGTAAAATCTTGGGTCAACGTCCGGGATATTCTGAATATCGAGAGACCCTAATTTAGAAACCTTCTGACCATTTCTGACAGTAGTGCACTTGTGGTACTGCGACAGACGTTAGACTGAGGTTTTTGTACTATATATTTTTAAATAGTAGTGAGAATCGGGCCAGCAAAACGACTTAACTTACAATAACAAGGGACTCAGCAATCAATCAGTACTAGGAAGTGGCTCTATAGAACTATTAAATCACTTTAGAGGAATGATTTCCCGTAAGCTTGTATGACATTATCATCGTCACGTACTTTAGCTTTATCTCCGGCATTAGATGACCGTCACTATAGCAACCTGTATAAACAGGATTCGCCTTTGAGGCAACGTTGCTATGGCTTACTGGCTGGTCATAGGAGGACAGGGGTGAGCCACCCCCAATTTAAAACTAATAGTCCAGAAAAAAGAAACCCTTCCAATTCCTCAACACGGTAGAATGTGCAGATTAATTTTAAAGTGGTATGCTTTGACTTTTTACCAACCCCGAATTTGAAAACGTACCAATACCGCTGCCGCTTGCGTATTGTCATCAGAATCTGCATCAGCTCTAACGGCACTTTAGTGTCGAGGCGCAGGCATTGGAGAGAATTCAGTCACGCTCGTGTTATATAAAGCCCAGAAATATTCTAACAAGCTACACTCATTACAGAGTAAGTCAATAAGTGCAAGTGTGGCCAGAGTTATTTCACTAGTTAAGAATTCCTCGTGTACTGGTTGAAGTAGATGAATTGCTTGTTGCTTGATAGTGATAGGATCTATTTCAGTGCATTTAATTTGCGTCGCGATATATTTTAGTAATAAGAAACGAACAGGACAGGAACCTTTCGAGTAGTAAGAATTATATTAAAGTGATTAACGTAGATAATTATAATTTCATAAGTTGGTGTCGAGGAAAATGAGGAGAAGCACAAATTGCCGAAGCTTCAAATAGGATAATTTGTAACTGTTGTAATTCTGTTTCGTTATATAGAGAATTTCGGCTTTGTTTTCAATTCCCATCAGTATTTAGAAATAGGTAAAGCATCCTGAAACAAGTACAAAAGTAACAAGTAACAAATAGCCAGTAACTACTAAAACCAACAAGCAACTAGCAAATAATGAGTTACAAGTAGTAAGTAAAGTGCAACAAAAAACTATACTAAAAGGATAAGTCAAATTTAAAGTTGGTTTCCTGTCTAAAAACGTGTCAGCGGCGGAGAAAGTAATTCATTTGAACCTTGCACACATGGTTGGCAATCGGTTTTCTTCCCGATTTACTATCTGTTCAGAACTTATTAAGCAACGAGCGTTCATTATTCTTTCTCATAAAAAGTTGACGCAATTAGTATTAAATGCAATTAATATACATAAAAGTAGGCATACTGTAAAGCGCTGTAAAATTTGTGAGAAGTAGATTTATATGTACTTGTTATTTTTTAACTAAAATATTCAAAACTAATTAGCATTGGTTTAGATTAATTAAAATCATCCCTTAATTATACTATTTCTAATTAATTTAATAAAACTTGACGTCTGCTTAGCAATTTATTTCCAGTATATAGGGCCTAGTGCCATCTATGCAATGCTCGATCTTAGTAATATTATTTGGTAAAGTTATAGTATGGTTGAATAAAAAGGAAATTAATCGCTTAGAATTTACAGATAATAAAGTTGTATTTTAATGTACGATGTACAGTGTATCTGAAATAGTTTATCTGCAGTTTTGTATGAGAGTTTAAACATTAATAGTATACATGATAATTATCTTATAAGAAAAACCGATTCCTTATCACATTTAAAGATAATAAAAATGTATTTTTTTGTAATATCTACATTTTTTATTCACTGAAACGATTCTTCTTATACAATAATTTTATTTAGTTATCCCTTATTTCTAATCAGTTATTATTATATGAAGTGAATCAGTAATGAAGTCAATAACAGTCCTAATAAATCAGTCAACTAATCAGTCACTAACAGTCTTGATGAATCAGTCAATCAATAAGTCACTAACAGTCCTGATAAATCATTCAATCAATCAGTCACTAACAGTCTTGATAAATCAGTTAATCAATTCGTCACTAATATTCCTGATAAATCAGTCACTAATAGTCCTGATGGATTAAACAATCAATTAGTCACTAACAGTCCTGATGGTACCAAATCCATACTACAATCAGCTCAATGTAGAGGCGTTTCAAAATTAGAATTTAAATTTAAATGTTAATTTTGTCAATATATATCGAGTTAATTTGCTTTAAAAAAATACAAAATTTTATTGATCCATCAAAATTACATACTCTTAAAACAACATTTATCTTTCTACAATAACTGCTTGGTGCGAATAGCTTGGAAAAAATATATCTTCTGAGCTTTAATGTTGCTTTCCTCAGTTCGAGCTTAGTCGCTTCTTACGACACGCGCAGCTAAAGGTTCATCTTCAATTTCACTGACAAAACGTGGGAAAGTCGCTACAGCCTTTGATATTTTGAAACCACTGTCATATTATTGTACAGGAAGATATTTCAGATTTTGAACCCTAACTACATGATCCATGCCAAGCAAGTGAATACTGCACATGTAGGCCCTACATGTACTATAATAATATTATTTGTTCTACAGAAACCTGATTGACCTAAATAACTTTAAAAGTCAGGTAAATATTAATTCTTCCGCTTCGTCTAAAAGAATTCATAAGCTTGTGTTGATTCATCAGTGAAATGTGATCGATGGTGAAATGTGCCGATGTCTTTGCACGACCCCAGATTTATATTTTCAGCCGCTAATTTCATAATCAGACGCAATAACAGAGTTCGCTTCCAGCATTGAGATCCGCGCTGCCTTTCAACACAGTCGGATACAAGCATACATCTTTAACCTAACCTTCCTTCCTTCATTTAATGTGCTTTCTGTGTAGTTTAATTAATACACCGACACAGCTTACAGTGCAATGATCGCATTGGTATATGATCAGTGAATGGCTGAGGCAGGCGAAGAATCGATGTTACAGCTCTTAACATAAAGTTATGGCTCAGATTCATAAATGTTACAGGTGTGTTAGGATATGAATGACCGAAGAACATGTACAAGTTTAAAAATCGGAAGGTTCTGAGTTCAATCTCGCTTTTCACTGATCAATATATACCCTATTCTTTTGACAGAACTGTCGTTAAATTTAGCTTTAGCATTCTTTTATCCTTAACGGAACTTTCTTTGCAATTTCTAAATACAATTCAATTTTTACTTATTTTGCTTACAGGCTATGGGATCACTAAACGGTAAAATACGTCAAGTAAATATACGAATTATTCCAAGTACGTCAGTTAAAATGCCACTAGAAGTCCAAGGTAGCAAAGTTTCTCCTAAAACTAAGAAGAACAAAGTTCACAGTGCAAATAATAACAACAAAAATGTAGTTAATTCAGGTAAAAAGGATGAACGAAAATATGAAGATGCTAAGGATATTGAAAAATGGGTTCAGGATGTTTCGAACAAACGCTCCAAACAGGCGGCAAATGGTATGTATAGCTTTTTAGATTTAGATGAATAATGCTATTACTATGTGAAATTTAGTGAAAATAAAACTTACTAACTTACTAACTGAATAAATGTCGCTACTAACTTAGTAAAAACTTAAAGTATATACTGTAGTAGATTGTCATACGTCGGTTTCGGCACAAGCCATGTTATTGTGCAATGTGATCTTTATCCTTAATTAGCTTACGTGGAAGTAGATCACTTTTCATTATATACTCGAACTAACGAACATTTCAAATATTAATCTTTGCCTGTGACTTCCCTTAAGTAATTGGAATTTGTAGCTCTATCTGTTAGTCTCCATGTAAGCCTATGTTTGGTATCTTGTGATTATGTGCGTCTGTAGAACACTATATAAACGGCATGCACGTTAGTCTAGGGCTCTTTAGTCGGTCCTCAGTTCTTAGTAGTTTCTGTCTTTAGGTTCTTCTTAGTTGGTCAGTCATTCTTCTTAGTTCTTACTCTTGTTCTTTCTTCCTTTCCATCTTCTGTCTTAGTCCCCTCTTTAAGAAAGTAAGTATACTGAGGTAAGGTAACTTCAGTAATATGCGTAACTCTGTGTATTTAAGAGAAACTAAGTACTGACTATACAATGTAAGTTTAAGTTAAGTGAGAACGTAACGTGTTTGACATTTATTATTTTATTTTGTATGTCTGTGTGTTTGTATGTTTGTTGTGAATTAGAATTTAATATAGAAACGTCTTATGTGCACACTGTAAGCTTAGGACAAATTTAGCTTCCACATAAGAAGTAGGTCCCATTTCCTATACCTAGGGTTAGACCCATATAGTAAGCCTTCAAGAGCTACTATTCTTCCGTATTATACGTCAATACTAAGCTACTGTACATCAAAACAATCCTGCAAATACCCAAGGCACGATATTTTTCTCATAAGTTATTTTATGGTGAAATAAATTACTATTCCTATACCAGCAAGTTAATATTTAGCTTTATAGCGTATGTATTGCAATGCAGAATTCCATTTATACAGAATTTTAAAATGTACGTATTACGGTGTACATATTAAGCAGTTGGTGTCCTGCTCGATGGTTTAAGGGCTCCTCAGGAAACCATAAACCATTGCTCGTTGTAAATTGTAGGCCTATATTGCTATCTCAGTAAGTTAAATTAAGAACTTAAATTGTTGTTTGAAATAAAAATTAATTAATTTCATTACATAGACTAATTAACCATTTGCTTGGAAACGGTGGTTTTCTGAATCAATTTTCATGGTATTCCTGTTTACTGTTTTGGTCGCCTTTTACAAATATATATTTGATTTAAAAAGTAATATAAATATTGCTTCGAAAATGTAAATACTGCATATATTATTGTCACTAGTTTAGGTTAGAAATAACTGAGCTAGAAACTTAAATTATTTAATTTCGTAGCCGACTATGATTTTGGCTTAGATCAGGCCTACATTTTAATTGTAGAGCCTGAAGATATGCAAACCGATAGCCCACAATTTTACTATGCATCAGAAGTAGGTACCGAGAACAATTAATTTGTTCACATGATGACACACCTGACATGTTGCATGGGCTACAAAGCTTTGTTGCTTAGTTTCTGTTTTTTAGTATTCGTCTTTTCCTCAGTCCTCTCCATAGTTACTAGTAATCGCTTCCTTTAGCACCTCAGTTGGAGCCGACGAGGATTAAGAATAACCTTCCAATAAACAGGGCGTTTATTTTCTTGCATTCTGTTTGTACACGATCTTCAAAGATAATCACCCATCCAAGTACTAGCCGAGTCCGGCATTGCTTAACTTTATTAATTGAAAAACAGGTAAGTGAAGTGCTCTAGTTCCATCACCCGCTATGTTTTTCTATTCAATTAATTAAATGAAGTATTTGAAAATGTTCTATAGGAAGCATATAATCTATATAATCTTAAATACTTCTTGTCTCTCTAATTTTGCAGTACATGAATCATGCAAATTGATTACATTGCATCAAGAATATTCAAAGCCTAAATCGACTATACGTTCAGATCCCTCTTTCAAAATGATATTACTGCAGTGGAAATGATATCAGTGCCGTAGAAATGATATCAGTGGCGTAGACCTGATATCAGTGGCTTAGAAATGATATCACTGGCGTAGAAATGATATCAGTGGCGTAGATATGATATCAGTGGCGCAAAAATTATACATGTGACATAGAAAACTATCTAGACCATACAAGACTGTCTAGCTGTTAACCACAAATCAAACATGCCGATTTCATTACACAGGACGCAGTATATCAGTACGGAAAATTAATTCACTCCTCTCATAATGCAATATCGAACACGGACTAAGTTACATGATCAAGAAATAATTACTTCCTTTATTTATTGAAGCGCACATGCAAGAATTTTATAGAGTCATAAATCGAGCACTGCGTTATACCATTAATAAAATATATACAATAAGCGATATTCACTGATGAGAAAACCATCATGCCTCGATTTCCTTTATTAATTAAATATTATTATATGTAATTTTTTCTATTTAGGGCAGGCTCTTCGTATGACATAATAACAGTGAAAGAATATATTGTAGCCTTGACACTTCGTATCTCTGCAACCTGAGCTATAACATTGTGAATATATACAAGTACATGTACCTGTGTACATAGCTCAAAGGCATTCGTAAAATACCAGTGTGATTTGGAAGATATTACTGCTTGACTAATTTCTTTCAATAAAACAGTCTAGAGTTGAACAATCAGAGATGAGATTGAAAACTAATAAAATATCAAAATAAATTAAAGAATTGACAATAAATGTTATCGCCAAGGGCCTATTAAAATTATGTATTGCAACTATTTATACAACTTTGTTTCAGCTAATACAAAGCGAATAAAGAACGGAACAACAAAGAAGCAGACAAATTCGGCACCCGCAGCAAGTATGAAACCCTATATTGAATCTATTTATTTGGCTTCCTATTTTATGTCTCCTAAAGTTCTTTTGGAACTAGAAGAGAGCCATAAACAGTTACTGTGTGCTTTTAAGCATACTCGTTAAGTTCAGATAGAAAAATTATCTCATTATACAACATTCTGTCAAGATTCACTGTCAGAAAGATGCTTCGATGTTTGCTGACTTTCAATAAACATATATTCAATCAATCAGTATATCAATCAATCAACCTCTTCACGTGCAGTTGGTTCTAAAAAGGCTTCATTTTATTCAATGTCCAAGTTACCATTTTGCATGGTTAGTCCTATTGCATATAACTTATGAAATTTATATAATAAATATATCCTCTTCTGGGTAGACAGGATAGTTTTCTCAGGGAATGACACTCCTGCCCAGTAATTGTTAGTCGAAGCCGATTACGGCATAGGAGGACCACTTTTTCATAAGCAGAATCCCCCAAGAATAAAGATATATCATGTTAGATGACTTAAAGGTCCACTCGTATGTGGACATAAAGAGAGAACGGAAGACAGAGAAGAGTGGAAGCGCTATGTACCACGGAGCTGCCAGTGGGCAGTGGACTAAGAGAGTGAGAGATTTTTTCTTCATTTTATAATTTTTATGACAGTTTTCGAAAATTTCAGTATACATGTATACTGTAGAATTAAGACGGCTTGATATTCGCAAGTCTGGAGAATCAGGTATATCAGCAATGTGGAATTGAATCTGTCACAAGATAGAACAAAATTATTTAAAACGAAATTTGTGAATAATACAAATTGATTTCATGTAAAGTGAAACACTTTATCTAAGTGGAAGATAAAGTTGGGAAGTGTAAACGTGGCATAAAGCAAAGTTGAAACGCATTTATTTATTCATTATTAATGCAACTAAATTTAATTAATAAATAATCATCCTATTCGTCTGACACTGAATAACAATGGAGAGCAGGTGCATCGTGGTTCATACAACAAAATACTCATCCTTAGACAAAGTGTCTCTCTTACAAGTTATTCATAGGTTGTGAATATGGTCAAAGAATGTCAGTTTATCTAAATGTAGAGTTACAAGCAAATAACAACATATTATTTGCTAATTGAATATTAAATGAATCCTGGCATTCCAAGTAGCTGGGTAACGAACCATCCGTAAATCAGTCAATTAGTTTAACAGAATGCAGTAGTACATGTAGAAGTCAACAGTAAATGACGCTTCATTTTGCATGGCAGCAAAAGATGGCGCCTGAAGAAGATGACAGATCTGCAAATCTGTGATATGATAAAAAGTTAAGTCTATTACACAGAAACTATTGAAACTATTGTTTCAGAGCCAAATCTGCCTTGTGTCATATCTCATCCCTTACTGGAAGATACATCAATAGATGGATTCTATGCTCTACTTTCCCGAACTAACTAGAAACTCATTGACATATATTACATGTATACAATGATATTTTAATGATATATTCTAATACATTTTAATATACAATGATATTTTTCTGCACACTGATGTGTTTTGTCTTACACTTTTTCATTTTTTGTCATTCGTATTGTGCCTGTGGAATTATTCTGCGAATAAAGTGACTAGATAGGCCTATATAATATATAAACTTTATTTAGAAAAGTTTATTATTAACATACACTTATGAATTTAAATGTGCATGTTATTGTGTGTCATTTAAAAGAAACGAATAAGATAGCCACGGCCAGGCAAGCCTATATCGCAGCTAACCGCAGCAGTGGAAGCCAAGTATCACGGAGCTCCTCTTCAAACAGGGTCCAAAACAAGCGAAAGACTGCAGATCTGTATAAAATAGAAAAACTTCCACCTCCAGATTCGCCTGAAGCCTGCAATCTATCTGCTGCAAGGTTTGTACTCATGACGTCTCGGACACCATTCATATTGTTAGTAACAATAGTAATAATATAACAATATTAATATTTGATAGTTAGTAAATCTATTAAATGATATTAAATCTCAACTAGGGGATTGACTGGTGGATAATATAATGTAGGACAGAGAGGATTTGAGACAGTCTATTAGTATCCCGACCCAAGTTAAACTGGGATTCAATGGATGGTGATGATGATGATGAGTTAGTAATAACATTATATAAATTAATTATTGTAATTAATAATTTCTCGGGTGCATGTAAATAAATTTCTACAATATTATTAGTTTCCGTTATGCCATTGGCATTTTATGAGTTTGTTTAAGTAATTCAATTAGTCTTCTCTTTAAGCAGTTACTCGTTATTTAGCAGTTATTTATAATCTAAGCATTCGCTTGATATATTAATATTTGGTAAAGTATCAACTCGCTGATATTATAAATTTTATTTTCTATAGGGTAAAAGATATAGACGTCTATATGCATATTTGCACTTTTTATAATTCTAATACTATTTCTATTTTATAATATACTAATACATGTATATAATATTTAGATACAAATTGTTTCACAGGCTGAAGCACATTGTGAAGCTTTTGCGCTATGAAGACATTTCAAAGTTTGTTCTCATAAAGAATCTCGAATACGCAGTTAATGTTCTAGAGACAGCCTATAAAAACGAGACCAAGTAAGTTTCCAAATTGATACTTTTTCTTAGAAGTTTTATCATTATGTAAATATTTTTTGTTTACAAATGTTATCTAATGGTTGATACATTGATGATCTCTTGCTCTCTTTCTTATCAACCAATCAATTGATGGATCAATTGATCTATTAATCCAGCAATTGATCGAGCAATTTAAATTTAGAATCAGGCTCTTAACAGTAAAGGGGCATCAGGAAGGGACATAGCTGGCAATTTTCATGCAAATGCAGGTATTGTAATACCACCTGAAGACGACTGCAGTTGCAGAAGCCAAAGACAAAGAAGAGAAAAAGTAGAGTGGCAGTTGGACATACATGCGTTAACCGAATAATAAAACCGAGTAGTGATTTGTGGAAATTACCGCTATGTATCACTAAATTATGTTAATTACTTAATCGGATTTATTAAAAAATTATCTATTTTGCACTATATGAAAGTGTATAGTTTCACCAGCCTACGTGTTTTTTATAATTGTATAAAAACTGCTCCGATATATTATATTGCACTCACTTGTATTGTTTATGATACCTCTATCTTTGTCTTACACGACTTGTTCATGTGTTGTGATGCTCTGAAAGTATCTGCAGTCCCATGGTTATTTTAGCTCGATTTTTACGTCCCCATGCGGCGAGAAACTGGACGTTAAATTCTCAAGCAAAGTCTAAAGACCAAATTAAAGTCAGTTTGATATCTCGAAAGCACATCTTCACGTGCGAGCACTAGATTTTACTACTGCGCTCACTGAAGTTCAGACGCCAATCTTATACCGATATTGCCAATGGCTCATTAATTTATATGAGTTTTAGATTGATCGAAAGTGATATCATATAGTGTATATAAAATCTGATGTAATAGGAGAATATGCAATGAGGAAGACGAAGACGTGCTGAGCACAGCCTCTGCGTCAGTGAAGGAGGTGCCAGCAGAGGTGAGGGACTGGCTGGCCTCGACCTTCACCCGTTCCCTCACGAGCATCAAAAAGAGAGAAGATAAACTTCACTTCCGCAGCGTGGCGAATGCGATCAGAGCTGGCATCGTTGTCGATAGGTATAAAAATCTTATGTCTACTTAGAATAATTGCTATTTACTATAATAATAATAGTATATATTATTATTATTTATTTTTTATGATTTATTTTTATTTATTATTTGTCATTATTATTATTTATTTATTTTTAATTATTTATTCTATTTATTTATTATTTGTTATTATTATTATTAGTATTAGTATTATCTTATTCTTATTTGCTTTTTTATTGCTCTGGGCTGTATAGAAGGCTGGGCTAATAGGATAAAAGAATTTATTTAATTAAAAGAAAGATTAAAAAGAAATGTTTTAAAATAATTTATCTACACTCCAGGAAGCCGCATTCGCCGATATTCCACAAACGCAGATAGCAATAAAGCGCTGGAGTGCAAGAGAAATTATTATTTTTTAATATTAATTTTTTACTATTTTTATTGCCCTGGGCTGTAATGGGGACGGGCCCTGGACTAAAAATAAGATAAGATAAAAGAAGGACTTTATTTTGTTATTATTTTATTATTGTCACTATTATTATTATTATTTATTATTATTATTTTCAATATTATTATTATCAATATTGTTATTATTATTATCATCATAATTATTGTTATTTTATTTATTTTATTTTATTTTATTTTAAATTCCCTGGGCTGTAAAGGGCCCTTATTGTTGTTATTATTATCATCATCATCATTATTGTTATTCTTATTATTATGATTTATATATATATATATATTTAAAAAATATATTTTAATGATTATTATTATTATTATTATTATTACGATTCTTAAATTCAATTATCTAAGTATAAATCTTAAATCCATTTAAATATATTTGCATAATTGTACTATTTTACTTGTGATTAGATGACCAAATTGATTACAAACCATCCAGATATTCAGAAACTCACTATATATACTCTATATGTTGTATGTGTATGTATATATATATATATACAGTATATAATATATAGATACAGTATATATATATAAATGTATATATATGTAGACATGTAGGCCCTATATTATATATATATATACAGTATAATATATATGTATATTATGTATTTATACATGTACAAATATATATATATATATATATATATATAATACTGTATATGTATATATATAGAGAGAGAGATAGAGTATATATACAGTATACTATATACATGTATATACATGTGTATGTATATATATATATATATATATATATATGTATAGATATACTTGTACAATTATATGCATACATAATTATATATATACATATACATGTATAGGTATGTATATACATATTATACTGTATATATAGCCTACATATATATATATATATATATATATATATATATATATATATATATATATATGTATATATAATTTTTAATTTACCAAATTCAAGGAAGTGTAAACACAAACAGAATCAAACAAACACAAAATCAATATAATTACAAAAGGAATACAGAAAATTGCTGCTAAAAAATGCCTTTCGCTTTCGCTTCACCAAGTCGACGATAAACGTAATTTCTCTCGGATTCTCAACAAGTGCATTACGCAATTCGAAACCTATTCCATTAAATATAGTATTTATTAAGCAGGAAGTAAACTAGTAGAAACTCT
>CAJHZI010000656.1:2500-10000 GCA_905160935.1 Enchytraeus crypticus | reverse complement strand
GGATACGAACTTCTACAAAAACATGACCTAATTGTCAAGTTCAAGGTCAGTAATTATGATGAAAGCACTGCAACATAAAATTGAATAGTGTTCATTATAGTGTACTCTATAAGATTGTAAGTATTTAATACATTTTTGAAGTAGCCTTCTTATAAAGAAATTAAGTTATTTTTTGGAAGAATATGTAATAGTGTTCATTCCGCTGATCTTCAAATGTCGAAGAATTGACGGGTCAGAATTTAGTAAAAACATTAGTACAATGCTTTAAACCTTTGAACGTTAAACCTTATTATTATCACGTTAAACTGAGGAAACGGACGTTACAGCTTTATTATTAATATTATTTAGTAATTGCTGATTCACATGAAAATGTTTATTCTAGTGCTCCAACTAGTGATTTACTAACTCAGTATTTGATATCAGTTCGTATGAAACTTAACATTATTTTATGACATACCATTCCAAAACTGTGACTATACATGAAGCTTTAAAAGTATTATCTGCTGACATTTGCACAGCTTGCTTTGAAATGTTGTTTGAAAGATCTCAATTGCACGCAGAAGAAACGACATTGTGAGAAGCATGTTGGGCTTTATGTCCTCGTTTATCTAAAGTAAAATCAGAAGTGAAAAATCTACAAATATGTTTAGTAATATCATATCATATCGTATTTCCTGTGTAAGCTTATCGCAGAATAAATTCTCACACTTTCACATGACTGGTAACATTGACGATCAACTACAAATTAATTATCCAACGAATTCAGTATGTGAAATTAAAATTAACAGATATCATCACATATGATCGTTTAACTAATACGTTTTTAATATGCTTTAATATATATAATTATATACATATATATACCTATATATACATGTATATACATGTATATATAATATATATACATGTATATATATATATTATATATATATATATATATATATATATATATTAGTAAAATCATTAAAGTAATGTAATTTATTAATTTAATTACTGAATTTGTGCCAATAACGTCATAATTGATTGCCAACTGAAGAGAGATATCTTTTGGTGCAGATAAACACTCAGGCTTTGGATAACTTTCTGATACGCATGGAGCAGGGTTACAGCAGATATGGTAACACTTATCATAACCTTATTCACGCAGCTGACGTCACGCAGACAACCCATCACCTCATCGCTAAGAGCGGACTAGCGGTAAATCTTATGCATCTTCAGTTATCTGCGTCTTAATTCTGAATTTCTAGTTAATATTTTGAGCTTCATTTTTGATCGCCGTATTTTGATTTTGATCTTTTTTTGTGAGTCTTTAAAAGTCTTGCTCTTACTTCGTACTCAGATTATCAAGTCGTCCGTCGTAAGTCCTTTTTGTGTTACTGTGAGTTTTACCTGTTGACAGATTCATGGCATATTACTCCTACACGCATTTATATTTTATGTTTTTTAACGAAAACATTTCAACTTTATTGTAAGTCTTCTGCCTTGGTGAGTTGTCTTTTGCTTTGACTTTATTGGCGAACCTAAATACAAGGGCCAGCTTAATGCCAGTATTTTCCCCTAAAAAATCATAAGCTACAGCAACTCATCTGGAAGCTAAGGAATTGGAAACACAGTGTGATCATTCATAAGTGTAATGATGCCGGCTTTAGGGTGGACATATATTTAACTTAACGAATGACTATTTATTCTGTACTCTTAATAATATACACAGCTAAAAGTAAGAAAATTCTATGGAGTTTGCTCGACATGAACTTATTTACTGTGCTCTATTGTGTTCTTGCAATTTGCCTTGAGAGAAATTGTTAAAACAGTTGATCTACTGAATTGATAACCTGAAGTTGTTTGCTAATGCGCCGGAAGTAACTCGCATGAATAATGTTTTCATTCCGCGTTTATAATCTAGAGACCTAAAGTTGCACTAAAATGATGCCTTTACATTTCAATAAAATGTTTGTATCTCTTGTCTGAGAGAATTACGGGGTCAAATTAACTATGTTAAATAGTACAAACTGTACATATTTAACTGTATAATGACCAGGATGCTCTATTAGTTATTAATATATTCATGAAATGGTAATTTTCGCAATTTCAAAAAAGACGTCTAAAATAGATACTCAGTATTTAGCAATAAATCACCCCAGAGAATTAACCGTTTCTATCGATGGTTCTGGTTCTCAGAGAGTGAAAAAGCACAAAATAAACCATCTGATAAAAAATATAAATTTGATTAGGCCTATATAAATACATGTATGCCAAACATTGAGTAGGAATAATTTAATTAATCCAATTAATAAAGTAATTAATAATAATATTATTAATAATAAAGGTTTAACGTCCGGTTCCTCATCCAGGGATGATGTCAGGGACGTCCCCAACAGCACACATCACTACAGATCAATTCACCCAGACCAATCTGCGAATTAAATGATAAAGAGATTAATTTATTAGTTTATATCGTTCTTTGCAGAACCTGCAACTCCTGTGAATTTCTTTCTCTGAAGTCATTGACGGTTTTCTATGTTATTTTTAAAGTACCATTTATGACGGAAGGAATAGCCTTGATATTTCGATTTGCCATTGAATACAATTGAGTGCTCCTCATGTCCTGAAAGGTTTACTTTATCGTTTATTCTAGTTGTAAATATGTTTGTCATGAAAGCAGCAATGGCTAACAGATCTGGAGGTTCTGGCCGTTGTGTTCTCTGCCATCATACACGACTTTGAGCACACCGGCACAACCAATGCCTTCCATATCAATACTAAGTAAGGTTATATTTTAAAATATACCAATATGATAAATTATTATTCGCTGTCATGTGAGAAATCAAACGATCAAAGCCTAATAAATATCTTGTTAATTTTATAGATAACTTTTTAATCAAATAAAATAAATTCGGTTAAATTCAAGTCAAAGCTTTGTTAAACCTTCTTAATATTCAACTTTATATATGTGTTGAAATGACCAATTCCGTCAGTCTTTGTGTGTCTTTGTTCTTCCGAAGCTTTCCTGATTTATATATACAATTATTCAAGGCGTAGTCGCTCTTTTCCATTCGCTGCTGTCACTCTCCTAACCCGCTGTCTATGATTTAATATTCCCTCCAACTCAATGTTTTTCTATTTTCTTTTGGAGGTTTAAAGTCATCAGACCCAATCAAAGACATAAATTAGTGTTCAGTATCTTTTGACTATCGAATCCGCGCAGTTTAGGATCATTTTATTCTTCAACTTAAAATGCAAATATGTGTAATGAATGTAATTTTAATATCTGGTCGCTGCAAAGTATTCCAGTGAGAAAATTGGATGAAGAAACTAAAATAAACTATATTATAATTCATATTAATAGTAACATTATTATTAAATTCTATTTTCAATTCGTATTTATTGCAGCTATATTACGCACGCTCATTTTAACTGCTTACCGCATTATAATGTATTTCTACTCCTTTTAGTATTTAGGCCAGATTAGCTGGACTCTATTTTGCGATAATATAGAAATACGAATGTTTTAAATATTTTTTGCAGCTCTGAAGTAGCTCTGCTGTACAATGACAAAGCAGTATTAGAGAACTACCACGTCAGTACTGTCTTCCGCCTCATGAAAGATGAAAACTATAACATTCTATCCAACCTCAAACGTGAAGAATATAGGTAAACCCCTGTGCTTCATATTATGTGTAGTCTCTCTCTAGTAGTCTGCCAAGTGGCAAGTCCAAGGTACACATTAACACTCATATGCTGCTTTTCACGCTCCATAAAGAGCACTCTATCGATCAACGAGTTAATCCTTTCACAAAAGGCTATGCCTTATCCACACCTTAATGTAGCTTGTAGCTTGGGAATAATATGATTTCTGAGATGGTTTCCTGTTTCCTTCCTTAGTTCTTGCTCAGTCGCCATTTACAACGCGTGCAATTTACGGTTATGTAGTATATAGTATATAGTATGTAGTAGGTATGTAGTATGTAGTATTGGTTTATAGCGCAGATCTTAGGACTCATTTATTTTCATACAGACTATTAGTAAGATAGGGATTAAAGATGAGATCAGATACGGTTGAATGTTAATTTGAATTAATATTAAACTTCTTCAGGGAAGAGCTTTAGCGTCACTTATACTCAGCTGTCATGTCAATTTTAAAATCAGCGAATAGAGTCAGTAAAGATTTGTACAAGTACAAGTACAGATTTGTCGATTTGGCCTAAAGTCAAGATCAAACACGGATTGAATGACATTTAATAAAGATTTTAATATACATTTTTATTCAAATTAATTGTTAGGTATTAATCAAATTATATAATGCTGGCATGTATCTCATAAATTTCTATGCGCAAAGCAAAGTAAAGGAAAAGCAAAACAATAATCTCATTTTCTTTATTGATATTCGATCGCGGATCAGTATGTGCGGGGTTCAAATCCTGGGCTCACCCGTCACTGAAATTGCTTTTGAGTGAGGAAACTGACGTTAGCATTAGCTTTTATTGTCACATCTTAGGATTGGTATCTGGAGTTTTGAATAAGCACCGTTCTTTTAACATTTTGTATTTTGCTCGTGGGGCTTTGATTTAAATATTGCTCGATGATTTCACTAACAACAGTAGCACTCTAATTGTTGCTGTTGTTGAACTTCGAAACCTGGTTAAAAATTAAAAGTTTCTTAATCATTATCCCAAGAAAATTGAAAGCGATTTGGCTGACTGGGAGGCTAGGAATTGAACTAGTGGTCTTCTATCCAAAACAATTACAATTAAAAAATTAACAGAATCTCTGCAACGTTTACTGTTTGGAACTGGATTTTAATTAGAAAACTAACGATGTTTAACAAGAGCTCCCAGCCATCAGTAACATTCAAACGGCTTAGGGCTGTTTCTCAATGCATCATATTGACTTAGTTTATATATTGCTTCTGGAAATGAAATTGACTGATGGTAATATTTTATTCAAATGGCAATGTGTACTGAAAATAATTACCACCACAACATCTGTGTATTTGATAATTAATGGATGTACAAATATCACTAAGAACTATCTAATGCTAATAGAATCAGCTAATGCTGTATAAAGAAAACTAAGTCTGCGCAGTCTTTCTCTCTCTCTCACTCTCTCTCTCTTTAATGTAAAGCCTATTGGCAGGTCCATGGCATATTACTTCTACACGTATTTATAGTTTTTGCCTTTATTACGAAAATACTTCAACTTTATTGTGTGAAAAAAGACAATATGCTCATATTTTCTTATTTTCTCAATGTCGGTCTACTTTTGACCTCTTGCATTGACGATAGGGAATTTTTTGTTACAGGGAATTCCGAGCCTTAGTGATCGACATTGTCCTCGCTACAGACATGTCCTATCATTTCCAGCAGATCAAGAACATGAAGAGCCTACTTACCATGCCAGAGAAGTGAGCGAAATCTTGATTATTTTTCTTTACCTGCTTCAGTAGCTGACGACCAGTTAATTAACTTAATTATACTGGTTCAGGCAGTCGTGAGACTTGTAAACTCAGTCTCGATTCGCATACCAATAGTTAGTAGTTTTTTGATTCTTTGATTTATTTTTAGTAGTTACTTAGACTTTTTAATTATCTATTGATGGTTTTAATCATTGTGTCGTGTAGTTTTCTTTGGTCTATGGCAAAGAAAAGTGATGAGCATAAGTAATGAAGCACATTAAAGTCGAGTGCATTCACGCTATTGGCTTGCTGAGCCGATATAATCATCCTGCCAATCTCCATTCAAATATATGACTTACAGATTAATTGACTCGAATGACTGAATGATCCATCAATTGGTTGATTGGTTGAACAGTATCGACAAGTCGAAGGCGCTGTCGCTGCTGGTTCACTGCGCTGACATCAGTCACCCCGCCAAGGACTGGCATCTGCACAAGAACTGGACCGAGCTTCTAGTGGAAGAGTTCTTCAGACAGGGAGATCAGGAGGCGGAGCGTAAGCTGCCGATATCACCGCTGTGTGATAGAAAGAACACAATGGTCTCTGAGTCTCAAATTGGTAACCCTACGAATACTCGTGTGCTTGACGTCTAGTTCTGAAACATTAGTTTAATATGCTGCGATTGCTGTTATAGTTTTATTATCAGATATAATTTATAATATATTTAGATTTTATTGCTGTAATATTTTATTGCTATTACTATTTTATGTTTCTATAATTATTTTAAAATCGTGAATGATAACCTACAGGTGGCTGTGTAAAGACGTTTCTATAAGGACTAAAATTTTAATCACTCTGTGCTTTTAGGTACTATTAGTCATGGCTAAGACTAAAATAAAAAATTCTAGAAACATTTACAGAGTGGTCTACAATTTTCTCTACGTGATTTAACTAAAAGAAATAATTTCAATCTGTTATAGGCTTTATCGACTTCATCGTGGATCCCAGCTTTCTAGTACTCGGTGACATGTTGGACAAAATTATGGCGCCTCTTTATCAGACGCAGCAGGAGCAGAAGAATGGAGATCAAGCCCAGCAGGGTGGAGAGAACATGGCGGAAGATGGCAATCAAGAGGACCAGCAGGAGAAGAAATCGAGACGAAAGAGAACTTCCAGCGTGTCGAGTGTTTCCTCAAGTCATTCTTCCAACTCGTCCACCAGCTCAAAGTCTTCCAGCAAAGGTTAGTCTTGTGTTATATTCATGACGTTACCTTTTGGGATTACGTGGTGTTTAAAGAAAGTTACTGGAATATATTTTCGAGCCTAGTTTTGGGCCCACCAAAAATAGTAGAACCAAAGATAGCGCCAAGCTTTACGTAAACATCCTGTCTCGAAAACATGTCAGTGACTGGGAAATAACGGGATTTGAACTATGTACCTATTGATACACAGTCTGACAACTTACTGACACGCTACGGACATTGCCCAAGTATATGCAAGGCTTGATAGTTGATAGATGTACACCGTCTCAGTGGACAGTAATAGAGACTTCAGAAGGCGACAATTTTCTGATTTGACATTGTGTTGAACACACTGCCTAAGATTTCAAAATATTTCGTCAACTACTATACCGTTAAGGAATGTTACTTGATATGAAGCAGAAAATTAATTAGCAAAAGACTCCGGTCTTTCGCTCCATGACAGGAGCAGCTACCCTGAATAAAGCACGAAGTTTAACAACTGTATCTTTTTCAATATTCATTTGGATTCACATTTATGGATTCGTTGATACACAATTTCAATTTAGAAATTTTAATTTATAAAGTCTAATTTTAAGAGGGCGTGGAAACTATAATTCTCTAATCTACGTAATATAAAACAGTGCTTAGATATTTAAGCTCAATTATTGTAAACCTGACATAATTTCAGATAATAAATTTAGTTGTTTACTTTAAAAATATACAACATTTGACATCGCTTTCGAGTGAGCAAACTGACGCTAACATTATCTTTTTTACTTTACTTTACCATTTAAAAATTGTGAAACTAATAAATTAATAACAAATAGTTTTGATAAACGTTTACAGAGTCAGTATCAGCTGGTGCAG
>CAJHZI010000655.1:865000-994129 GCA_905160935.1 Enchytraeus crypticus | reverse complement strand
TACAGATTTTATTTTATATATTCCTGAATCTGGATGGCCGATCTGGATTCAATGGCAATCGATATATATTCTAAATTCAAATGAACTCTGGTATATATTCCTGAATCCAGATGGCAATGTTTATTAATCGGAAATTTTAAAACTGTATATTATAATCTTATTTTCATTACTAGATTGGTATATGTATAAGAATATTAACCTGAATCTATACAATGACAACAATATGCATGTAGTTCATCTAATTCGACATAAACAATACGCAAAGCCGTGTTTCACGTCGTTCTCTTATATCAAAGAATATCAGCGACGAGTGAGTCTAGAGTTCTCGCCATTCCTCGCATATCTAACCCGTCATTTCAATGTCTCAGATATGAAGTCAGCATTGACCTCAAACTTCGATATAATTATCCCAGTCGCTGCTGTGATTTCTAATCAGGAAACTTACGTTAAATTAAGACGTCTGCCTTTAACCTTAGAGTTCATAAATAGACTGTTTAAACAAATGAGCTAATAAAAGTATTTATTATTGTAAGCTAATTAAATCAAGGCATAGCCAATTGTGAAGGGATTAATGCGTTAATCTATGGTGAGCTCTTTATGAAGCGTGCGAATATGTACATTGGACCTGCCGCTTGGCAGAACACTAGAGAGAGAGAGAGAGAGAGAATTAAATCATATAATTAATTAAACAAGATTTACTCTTAAAGTGTTGTGTGTCGTCATTGGTTATGTCTGCTGACACTGTTCAAAAAATTAAACAGATCGTGAATCAAGAAGAAGCAAGAAATCGCCTCTTCCGAAGTCTCCCACTCCATCAGGAGCCGCTGCAGAGGGGTCCAGGGCACCTGCTGATGGAGCGAAAGATTTGGACGAGCACCGCAGTGTCTCTCAGCAGAGTCATCGCAGCTCAGCCAGCGCTAAATCTAAGAATGCTCAGTGAAGTGGAATATTTACCAGTAGAAATTACCTCAATAACCCAAGCAACTAATGAATGAAAATATGATTGATTGAAATAAATAATCCAATAAATGGATGAATAATGAGTGAGTGAGTGAGTGAGTGAGGGAGTGAGTGAACGAATGAAAAATGAAAGAATGAATATATAAATGAATATATTAACATAATGAATGAAAAATGAAAAACAAATGGAATTAAAAAATGAAATTAGCAGAATAAATGACTCATTGAACAAAATAGCGACTGTATTAGAAAGTACATTACAAGAAAAACAATTTTACAAAAGATGCAAATACACACATAATGATTGAATGAAAACATGATGATTACCGATGGAAACTAGAAATAAATACGGGTAAGTGAACACATGATTAAATATGAATGAGTATCATAAATAATACCAAAAGAATGACTGAATGGGATATTGAATGAATGAATTAACAAATAAAAGTATTGTCTAAAGAATTTGTTAATCTTAGAATTAATTAATTAATTAATTATAGTCGCTAGTAGAAATCTAATTCTCAATGCACTATGTAGAGGTGCTAATTGGTGATTGTAACTTAAAATATCATCCAGATATTTAATGTTTCTCCTTGACACTCTCAGAATAGATTTTTTGTTTTTGTCCATACCTTTGAATTTGAATTCCGTTAATTGCCGCTTTTGGTTTAATATAGAAAGGTAGAAATTTTAAAGTCTTAAATAAAGAGTATTTTATCTGATTTCTAACTTTCTATATTAACATAAAAGTACTGTATAATTGTATATTGAGCATGCATTACAATTTAGTGTGAACGACATTGTTAAATAGCTCTGAAAATAGCAATTTTCCTCTGTGATTGAATGAAATGTGTAATTCGTAATCATTTATAATGTTTAGTCGTAATATGAATTACATGTATAGTGGTAATTTATTAGAATTATAATAAATTACCACTAATAATAATTATTAATTAATAGTTATTTATTAAAAATTTATTAATAAATTTTATTGTAATTCTATGTTGTTGAATTCCGATACGAAAAGGTGTAATTAAACAGATAGGCCTATATATATATATATATATATATATATATATATATATATATATATATATATATATATATATTCAGAAACAGGAAAAAAAATTATTGATGGAGTGTAAAGTTTGAGAATCTAGCAGAATACGCCATAGAAGAGGGAGGTCGGATATATTGTACCAGGAAGTCAGGATATTGACAAGAACCGATAAGAAAATGAAAGGAGATGAAAAGAACATTAGTATAATGAGTAAAGTAGGGAATTGAAGACAGAGCTGGAAGAAGTTAAAGAAAGATGGAGAGAATATGTAGAGACATTGCACGATAAGGCTGGAAAGCCAGTTCAAGAGAATTTTAAATTCAGAGAAGAAAATATAATGGAAAGTGATAAAAGGGACCGCGATATAATAGAGGAAACTTACTCTGCAGTTAACAGCATGAAGAAAGGGAAGGCAGCCGGAATAGATGATATCCCAGCAGAATTCTTGAAAATGTTGGAAGGAGAAACACTCAATCAGTTAATGGAAGTATGTATGGAAGTGTACAATACAGGTATTTGGCCAGACGAATTTATCAAGTCAGTGAGTATCCCAATTCTCAAAAAGGTCAATGCTGTGGAGTGTTCGGATTACAGAACAATCAGAACTTCATGAGTGCTCAATTACAGAACCTCATACGTCGAAGATCCTATTAAAATAATTATCGCATTAATTCGAAAGCAGATATGATACTGAGCAAGACACAATTTGGTTTTTAGGAAAGGAAGCCGCACAAGAGAAGCAATAGGGATAACGCGGGTCCTTTGTGAAAGAAGCTAAGAATACGGAAATGACGTTTTTGTATGCTTTGTGGAGAACACCTTTGACAGGATTGATCATTGATTGGATAACGATGATGAATATCTTGAAAAGAATAGGAATTGACTCGAGAGATAGAAGACTAATTTTAAACTTGTACATGAATCGAAGAGCAGTAATCAAAATCCAACAAGAATACTCAGAAGAAGGTGAAATAGGACGTGGAGTAAGACAAGGTTGCAGCATTTCGCCGCTGCTGTTTAAAATTTACGCTGAGGCAATGATGGAGGAAGCCACGGAAGACATGAAAGAAAGACTAAGTGAAGGAATAAACGTAGGCGGAAAAAAATTACAAGATGTAAGATTTGCAGATGACCAATGAATGAAAGCGGGCAGCGAGACTGGACTGCAGAATATAATGGATAGGCTGAATGATACGGCATTGAATATGGCATGAAGATAACGACAAATAGAAAAAAATGATGAGAGGGTCTCATAATAAAGGGGAAGTTAATATCAAAATTAATAATACGAAATTGGAACAGGAAAGGAGTTTCAAATATTTGGGTCATACTGTAACCGATTACGGGAAATGTGAGACTGAAATATGCAGTAGAATTGCACAAGCAAAAGAGGCCTTAAGTAACAGGAAAGAACTGTTAACAAAAAGTCAAAAGAAAGACACAAAGATAAATATAATGAAAACCTTGGTTTGGATCACGATATTATATGGATGTGAAACGTGGACTTTAAGGAAGGAAGATATTTGGAAACTAGAGGCATTGGAAATGTAGATATGGAGAAGAATGGAAAGGATTAGCTGAACTCAAAAGATTACAACACAGACAGCAAGTTATTAAATGTATGAAGAAATAGTAAGAAGAGTTTGATAGGACATATCCTAAGGGGGAAAGTTTACTAAAAGAGGTCATATAAGGCTGAATGGAAGGTAGTGGCAGAGGCAGGTCGAGATTAGGAATGTTAGATGATTTAAAGATCCACTCATATGTGGACATAAAGAGGAAAGTGGAAGACAGAAAATCATGGAGGCGCTATAGACCATGGACCTGCCAGTAGATAGTGCACTAAGAGAGAGATACGTAGGCCTATATGTATACATTATATAGTATCGGTTGAACGACTGATAAAATAACCGATGAGGCAGCATCTGACTGTATCCCTTGTGACACTGAAGCACTCCAGACGTTACATTTATTTTACGACATCGCCACTGGCTGGAGTCAGTGGCGATGTCGGTAAGATATTCGACCGCGGATCAGTATGTGCTGGTTCAAATCCTGGGCTCTCCCGTTACTGACATTGCTTTCGAATGAGGAAACTGACATTAACCTTAGCTTTACCAGATTTTACTTATTTTAATGTCAAGTAAACTTAAAATTTGCTTATTTCTGCAAAAGAACGCCGAAGAGATTTCGGTTAAGTATCAGAACATTCTAAGTATATTTACAGCAATAGCATTGGATTGTTATTTGTTCTCTCGCTAGCAAAGAAATTAGCTTAGACAATCCAGCAGAGTTAGTTTATTCTGCTAAACGCTGAGAAGCTATCGTTGTTACTCGTTTCGAGGAGCTTTGTGTGAAAATAAGTAATGTGACCTTTACTACGATGCCATCACATCAAAAAGATCTCTTAAGAATTTAACAACAAAAATGTAGACCTAAGTAACGATGTAACTTCAGTAGCAAAACTGAATTCTGGAAAAATTTATAGTTATTAAATTCAAACTGTGACATCTCGTGGCAGCATTATTATATTTTAACAAAACGTGACTAAAGTGTGCACATATTCCTTCTCTAGGCCTATATATGTATACTTCCAGAATTTAAATACACCTCGTAAATTATTAAAGATTTAAAATCTTCAAATGTTTCCTTCAAGGGGATATCTAAAACCAAACTTTATGCCCTGAAGCGACTTTAGTTATATGTGACAGATTCAATTATAATTTTGGATCCGTAAGTATGATAACATTAGCATTCACTTATTTATGTTTATTAGACGTAACTTAACACCATGTTTTCTCATTTAAAATTTTTTTATAAGGTCAAGTGAATTAGGCTCGTAATTAGGATCCCTTTTTCTAAAACTAACACCCAGCACATAATTAATAATTCCGGGAAGATAATCAAACTAATAAATATAATAACAGTATAAATATAATCCGATTAATACTATTAAGGTCCCTTCCCAACTTCTTCACTATATCCCTCCTCACAGTATTATACATTAGCATTTGATTTGAAAATGTTAAATTTCGACCTTAATTTAATATTGTTTAGGGATAATCATGATTAAGCTTGAATGCTGATACATTACCACCACCATCACAATAGTTAAATAAAAATTTATTATTATCAATAATAGTATTAAAATCTAGTTTTCTCCGTGTTGTGTCCGGATTGTTTGAAGAATTGACCAACCGGTGACTGCACGTGTCTTAGAAGGCGACTAAAGCTCTAAGATCCATACCAACGTCAGAAAGGGCATTCGGTTGGTGAGCGCCTAGGCTCCAGAAATTGCTACAAAAATTTAAACGAATGGAAAAGTCTCAAATAGGGAATTGGCTGGAGGTGTGGTGTAGGACAGAGAGGATTTGAGACTGTCTATTTGTTTTCCGACCCTGGTAAAACTGGGATTCAAGGGAGGATGAATGAATAGTATTAAAATCTAGTCCTCCAGCGATATTCTAATATAAAAATACAATTCACTGGAAACACAAAATAACATCCGCCCAAAATTATCTTCAGTTATATTTACTTTACTTCGGATCCAAGCCGATTTTAGCCTTTTAAACAAAATTGCATGTAACTTCATGCTATATGTTCTTGAACAAACTTTGCTTTAAGAGTCGCACGAAAAAATTAAGAGTTAGTTAATAGTTAATTGGTCCAACTTACATCATCCAAATGGAAAAGAAAGACAAAATACAGATATTAATTTAATATCTGTATTTTGTCTTTCTTTTCCATTTGGATGATGTAAGTTGGACCAATTACCTATTAACTAACTCTTAATTTTTAATTTGGACCAATTAACTATTAATATGCAATACCACAAATAATAAACCAGACATTGTACTTCAAGCTTTGAATTCTAAAAATGTTAATATACCAAAGAAGTACAACGCAGTTTAATAGTTTCCGAAGTGACCTTACGGCTATCATGCACGACGTCTTGTTACCACAAAAATGTTACGAACAAAAACCAAAATTAAGTATATAAAATTGTGAACTGCAAAGCTTGTATTTATAAAAAAAAGATAGATGAGACAAAATCAAGCAAAATGCAATTGATTCAAAGATTTATATAAGATAATTGACTATATATTGAGTGGGTAACGTAATGTGCATAGTAGAGAGACTGAGAGAGAAGAGAGAGACAGAGACAGAGAGAGAGAGAGATATGTGTTTATTTCAGCATCAACATCAAATCACTGACAAATATATTTAGTATTAAATATATTAAATGTAGTATCTAATAATTTAATACTTAGTATTAAATGTAGTTTCCAAAAATTACTTCAAAAGCAAAGTTTACATAACAACCATCTAATATCTAAAATAAATATGAGATTCGTATTAATATTGACTGTCGAACTGATCTTTTAAAATATATTATTTATATCACTTGATACTGCCGCTTCTTCTGTTTTCAGACAATTGCGACTTATGCGAATGGTTTAGTGTTTCCATCACAAAGTGTTCAATATGACGCCAAAGAGAAAACTAAAGCTAAAATTCTCATTTTCCTTCGTTTTCCAAACTTAAAATCCACGTAGTTATCAAAGAGAATCATAGTGCCCGGTTTCTGTCTATATCTCTATCCCATGAAATTTATATTTTTACTTTACACTTAAAATATATTTTAAATTTCCGTAACAAATTGTAAGTTTAAGAATTGTTAAGTTAAAATTTCAATTTTTTATGAATAAACGAGAATCTAGCCATCCTGAAGTCTGCCTTATATAGGTAAATTTAGGGCAGTCTCGAGCTATCAATATGATGCAGTTTCAAATTCCACGAATACTCCTGCACTCTCTGTCGAGTAAGGAGAAACCAAGAACTTACTTTTGCTAACCGATTTACAAAGGAGGAATATTTAGATCAGCAAACTTGACATTTCTAATCCCTGAAGTTTCTCTTAACCCTGAAGTTTCTCTAATCCCTGAAGTTTCTCTGATCCCTGAAGTTTCTCTGATCCCTGAAGTTTCTCTGATCTCTAACGTTTTTCTAATCCCTGAAGTATCCCTGAAGTTTCTCTGATCCCTGATCCCTGAAGTTTCTCTGATCCCTGAAGTTTCTCTGAAGTTTCCCTGAAGTTTCTCTGATCCCTGAAGTTTCTCTGATCCCTGAATTTCTCTGATCTCTAACGTTTTTCTAATCCCTGAAGTATCCCTGAAGTTTCTCTAATCCCTGAAGTTTCTCTGATCTCTGAAGTTTCTCTGATCCCTAAAGTTTTTCTAATCCCTGAAGTATCCCTGAAGTTTCGATGATCCCTGAACTCTCTCTGATCCCTAAAGTTTCTCTGTTTCCTGAAGTTTCTCTGATCGCTGAAGTTTCTCTGATCCCTAAAGTTTCTCTGTTTCCCGTTGTTTCTCTGATCCCTAAACTTTCTCTGATTCCTGAAGGTTCTCTGACCGCTGAACACTAATTGAATGAGCGCTTTGAATTCTTCAAATTTCTCCTCAAATGATTTTTCAATTCGATGCTCGCGAGATAAAGATGGACTACAGTTTGATGCACCAGCGTTCTTTTCTTTGACAGCTAATATTTTAAACATTTGACCCTTACTGTTTATTAGATGACGTAGACGATTCGCCATTTGCTTAATATTTGTCGGATGAACAGGAGTTCCTACGGTAAGCAGATTCAATCCAGGAACAAAGTAATGCTCTATGCAGCCAGACTTTAACTCATCCCTCAGTCTCCGCATGACACCGATTAGACGCTGACCAATCTTGTCTGATTGCCATGCGGGATCAGCTGGTACGCAGTCCATTTCTCTGAACAAAACTGTTTTTATGAAATACGACGAGAGCTTGGAAAGTCCCGCTTCTTTATTTTTGATAGCTTTCAAAATGCGAAATACCTGCCGTCTGCAAGCATTGTTGTTATCAACTCCTTCAAACTTCTTCTTCTCATCCAAGGAAAATGATTGACGCCAGGAGCATCTGGAATCTGTCTTGTAAGGTTTCGCTACATAGTACATGTAGTCACTGTTGTCTTTGATCCTCCATTTGATTGTTGGGACGATATCGACAGAATAAAACTTGCTTCTCTCAGGAGGTGTTGTTGTGACAGATGTCTCGTTCACTGGGTGAAATACATCGAGCTGAACTGCAGGTCCATGCCTCTTAAGCTTAGTATTTTCGTTCAGTCTTTCAAAGAATTTTTTGTTAAAATCATCTGATTGCGTAGCATCTTTTCGAGCTTCGTCCTCAATGCTATTCATGCATAACTGAATTAAATGCTTAAAATTATGCAGGACTTTGTCATTGCATAGATGATTTGTCATAGTGGATTTCTTAAATAATTCCGTCAGCGTGTCAAATTTGCAAACTCGAAATTCAGCAAAGCCTGGTTGTCCTTCAATGGCCTTCATCTAAAAAAATATATATGTATAAATATATCAATCAAATGTGATTCAATCTAAGAATCATATATAAAATATCAAAGTATTGCAAACATCTGCAAGAAGCATGGTATTACTTGACGGGCGAGAGTTAATTATCAAAAGCCAGAATTGGAATGAATTGCACCCAAGATTTCTCAAAACCTTAAATTTTGCAAACAATTGCTCAAAGCCACGGATGTCATAACATTAATAAATTAAATGGCTAAGGACATTTTCATACCGCAATGTCTTCTTTAATCGCCTTTAACTCAATTTAGTATCAGTATTTAATTCCAGTATCCTATGCAGAATACAAAATTAGACTTTAAATGAAGCTCCTGGATTCAGTAGAGTAGTGCTGAATTTTTACTAGATGATTATACTGTCTTTCATTTGAGACTACTGTATCACAGGATTAGTTGACTCTTCGTGCAGTCAACTAAAACTATCTGGAGCCTAATTTGACAGGCCAGTCATTTCAGAAAATTATTGAACGACAAAAAATACGTTTATAAGATTATTGACCTTTTCGACTGATTCTCTTATGCTTACTTGTTGATGCCTACAGTAAAAGTCTGCAGCGAAAGGCAAAAGTCTGGGAAACAGCTGCTGATACATCTATAGAACCTAAATGACGTCTCTAAATTTAATATAAGACGATTCGAGGATCCTTATGTATCTAAGTTAATATGCTAAGTCAACATATCTTATAGGAAAAGACCTTAATGCAATTTTTAGACTTTAAGCAGATGGTAGCATCTTATTACATAATCAACTATACTACTTATATTTTAATAATTATTAAAGGCCATAATATGGGTTATTGTTTAATTACTCTAATTATAAAAGCTTCAATTGTCAATCACTTTCAGGTTTCTCAAAGTCTCTATAAATGTATTGCAAAATCTAAAAAAATACAAAAATATATCTTCCATTTTTACTAGCTGCCAAACCATCCATTCTGCATGCTTTCATATTCTTCCCGGTATTAGACACTCCATAAAATAAAAAGTGACGTTGAATCATTTTAGTATTGCCCATTTGTACGACTGGCTTCATTTTCATTGCGAAATTTTATTATTGTTTTCAGTACGACTTGCACTATTAGAGTTAGTATTACTGTAACTATTCAGCAGTTTGTGAAAAATTGAAATTGTTAAACTTTTATGCGCACTTTTTTACGTATTCTGTTGTGTCACCTTTTTGCAACGTAATTGTATATGTGCGTGTTTTCTGCCAAGAATTGGTGAATAAAAGATTATATATAACTATTATAAGAACCAGTGGGGTTCCACAATGTAGCATTTTAGGTCCTCTATTAATTCTTAATTATATTAATGACATGGCAAATGCTCTATGGGACTATAAACCTAAGTTATTTGCAGATGATGTTAATATTTTTATTGCCGGTAAAAATGTAAATGAGCTCGAAAAGAATGCGAATATATGTCTTAAAAATTTTAAAGCATGGTGCGATGAATACAAAGTTTGCATAAATTTAGATAAAACATGCTATATGATTATTCATAAAGCAAGCCAAAGGTATAGTATACCGCAAAAGCTTGAAATCTTTTTAGATAATGTCATGATCTCTTGAAAACCTAAAGGTAGATATATAGGTGTAATACTCGATGAAAACCTCACTTGGAAACTCCACGTTGATATGGTATGTAGTAGACTAAAAGGACTTATCAGTATTTTATATAATATTCGTGATTTCTTACCAAAACACTGCCTCAAAAAATTTACTACTCTTTTATTCATAGTCAGATTCAGTATTGCATTGAAATCTTTGGAAATACCTACTCCACTCACTTGAGTAATTTGATAATTATGAATAATTCTATAATAAGAATTCTATTTAAGAAAAAATTAACAACTAAAACATCTGAACTATATGAAATAGTAAATTCACTTCCTCTACGCCAACTATGTAATTTTAAGCTATTCAAACTTGCTCATCTATGTATTCATAGCCCGGAAAAAATACCAAAAACGTTCGTAGACAAGATTAGGTTCGCAAATTCACTTTCCCATTATAATATGAGGAATCCTTTGAGTTTATACAAACCTTATACAAATAATAATTATGGAAAAAGAACTACCAATTACATATGTTCCCATTTGTGGAATATGCTCCCTGAAAACATACAGGCAATCAGTTCCACCAATATTTATTTAAGGAAAATTAAGGAAGACGTTGTGAATATGACAGCTAATTTCCTTTCTTTCGCTTTATCCCACAAGTTTATGATTTTATGTAATTTTTCTGTTGGCTTGCACTAGTTTTAACATTAATTTGTAAGTTTGCATTTGTTTTTTGAGGTAACCAACTAGATGGCGCTAGTCGCTGTTTTGGTAGCCTCTATTTCTGATCAAATACATAGAACTACTACTACTACTGATAGAATAGACAAATTATTAATTATGTGCTAGTTATGTTTTTGACTGAAATATTTATTCTGATATAAATTCATGCTGTATATTATTTTGGACTTTTTACAACTTGTATGTAATATTGTAGTGGCGTGTGATTCTGAAATAAACTTAAACTCTCTCTGGCTTGACTTTAAGATTCTTAATTTTTTAAATCAATTATTTACCTCTATATCATCTCCAACGTTAAGTAGAAACATAACATCAAACTCGAGGTCGTCGTCCTCACTGCTCTTCCCCACCTTCACTCCTTCATAGGCACTCCCCGTGTAAATAAGACCGGCGAACAATCCTGGCTGCAAGAGCTTCAGTTTGGTTTGAAGCTTGTTGATGAACTCGGTATGACGCTGTCTGGCGTCTGCCTGAGATTTGGGTCTCCGCGCTTCTCTATTGTGAAAATGGTTAACTTTTCTTTGAAAGTCATCATCAAAATGCCAACTAAAGTCAACACCATTTTCAAATCGTGGTAACTCTGTCATCGCGTCTAAAACAGGCATATCAATATGATTAAAAACAATAAAATTCAGCAGACATACAGGTTAATTTAGCAATTTTTCAATCTTCAGTCTTGAATCTCAAATTATTTAAGAATAACTGAAATAAATTCTGGCAATAAAAAGTTTGAATAAGGCCCCAGGAAGTGTTTCAGTTTCGAAGTTGAGAGAGCGCAGTGTTTTGAGCAGAATTTATGACGAAGGTGTAGGGTGTGCTGATTTACAATGCAACCATCCCTAGAGATGTATAATGTAGAAGATGAATGAATGAGAATGTAGAAGATGTTATGATTCAGTTTTGAAATCACTGTATACTCTAAACCCCCAATGGGACAGGTGGATTAGTAGACCATAACGTTTTCTACAAACTTTAACTAAAACTTTAACTGGCTGGAGCCCTTGGGGAAGTCGGTAAGTTATTTGACCGCGGATCAGTAGGTTCGGGGTTTAAATCCTGGGCTCGCCCGTCACAGACATCCCTTTCGAGTGAGAAAACTGTCGTTAACCTTCGTTTTTCAGCTTTTTAAAGCAACTAGACGATCAGTCAGAACTGTGACTTGAAGACTGGAGTCACATGAGAGTATTTGGAGCGACGGATGACGGCAGGTGCCAGGGCATTCTGGATGAACTACAACCTATCAACCTGGCAGCTGGGAAAATTCAGAAACAAGGAACTGGACTACTGTAACTCCTTGTTTTTCATCTTCTCAGTTACTTGATTATCTAGAATACCCTGTCATATGCTGACATCCGTAGCTCCAAATACTCATATGTGACTACAGTCCTCAATCAATCAATCAATAAGAATATAACGTCCGGTTCCTCGCCATCAGGCAATGTCAAGTCCTCATGTCACATTTCTGCATACAAGAAATGCCTAAAGGGAACAGCTTGAAAGTCTTATTCTTTAAGCATATGGGAACTGTAGGGAACACAAAAACGTTATTATATGGCTCATATGTAGGTCTATATAATAAGTACATATGCCTGTTAAACATATAAATATAAAAATAACTTTGCCCTATTCTGCGTGTTGAACCCGGGTGTGGTTGGGACCACACCCGGGTTCAACACGCAGAATAGGGCAATCGCAAACAAGCTGTGAGTGTACATAAGAGGCGACTAAAGCAGGATCTGAGAAAGGCATAGGGGACCCACATTACCATTAAATTTTTCCCCAGGATTAAATGACAGGTAATCCATTATGGAACTGAAAAAGGGAATGGGTAACCAAACTATATATTCTCAAACTATAGGCTACATCAAGATGTGGATAAGGCAAAGCAATTTCTGTAGAGATTAACTCGCTAATCGATGGTGTGCTCCTTCTCGGAGCGTAAACAGCAGCATGTGAGTTGGAATATGCACTTTGAACCTGCCGCTTGGTAGAACTCTAAGTAGAGATTAATATATATTATAGATTTTGTTATATATTATATGTACTCATTATATGTAATATGGGTACGTATATTATATGTGAGTACGTTCCCACACCTTTCATTTTACAATTCTACCACTGGTTGAAGTTAACAGTAATTTCGTAATTTGTTAACAGATTCGGAGATCCTTTAATGCTATATCCACATATATTTAAATGCAATAGTCCATAATGAGCCCAATAGCACACAACCTGAACTACCACTTGATTAGTAGTAGATTATAATTACAAACAAGTGACATTAAACATTAGATATCAGAATTATCTGATGACCACTAAATTTAGAAACTATCTAAACTTACTTTTATTTCGGGAAACTGCGTCACAGAGGCACAATATAAAAAGTTCATTAAATTTTACAATATATAAAATCAAATCAAACTACTTAAGTGAGAAATTTAGTTTCGCTATCCCATAACCGCATTAGCATAACTTCGGGAAATCCCAGAAAAAATCCAATAACTATAATATCATCTTTAGAACGTGCCTGAGCAGGTAGAAACAGGTGCAGGCTTTTTCGTTCTACAATGGGAGACTTTTCGTTGCACACTCTTGAAGAATTATCTATGGATTTTATGGTATCCATTGAAACATCAGAGTAGACATGAGCTTGTATAGCATGGTGAGTACACAAAATTAAAACTTTACGAAAGTCTGTCATGAAAGCAACAATAGGAACACGTAGGCCTATGTGTTATTGTTTTCAAACACAAACACACACACACACTCATCCACACAGCTATTCACACACACGCAGCACACACAAATGCCCTAGAGAGTCTCTGTCATTTGTCACGATCAACATGGTCCAACATGCGGCGTTCAAATCCTGGGCTCTCCCATCACTGATATCGCTTTCGAGTGAGGAAACTGACGTTAACATTAGCTTTACCAGCTTTTTTACCAATGCAACACCAAAAACTACTAAAATAAATATTTGGTCCATTATACTTTCCGAATTTAAAATTCGTAAATCTAGACCAATGTTGAGAGCAGGTTATTAAAAAAATCAATTTCATATCGGATTATATGAAAGAACTATGATTTTTGCGAAGTACAATAATCAAAGAAGTTAATGATTTATTTCCTGCTGCAGAACTCTACAGACTATACACTCTATTTTCACAACTGATACACAAAATTGTTTTCACAGTAAAGTCGTAACGAGGTGACCGATGTTCTTGAAATTTACCGAACTTGACCAGCACCCAATTTAGGTAAACGTAGAGAAATGTCGTGAAATAAATATAAAATGTCAATAATATTTCCTTTGCGCATCTCCGATGAGACATGTGACTATATCGTGAAGTGATGAGAGACTTACATGTATATGTGACAAACACATGACGAATAATAAATAATGGATAGGATAAAAGGAATATTTAAAGGTCTGCATGTAGTGTGGTTGGGGCTTTATGAATTTAAGCTTTTTTAATCTAAGATCTTTGGTCAAGATGACCGTTCAACTATTTTCGGTATGGTCGCAAAGACTAAATCATACAGGAATTTAAAAAGATTAGTAGTTTTACTTCTATGCCAATGATGTTGTAGTGGTGGCCCACTCTATTCTAATTGCGCAGCTGCTGGTGCCTTAGTTCATCGTCATATTTTTATTCCAGTTTAACTAGGGTCGGGAAACAAATAGACCTTTTCCATTTCTCGTTGTCCCACACTATATTTTCAATAAATTTCTTTAAACTTTTCTAATCGTTTTAGAAAGTTTTATAGCAATTTCTGGACCCTAAACACTCACCAACCGAATGCACTTTCTGAAGTTGGTTTGGCTCTTAATACTCTGTCGCCTTTTACGACATGGTTAGTCAATTTTTCAGCAACTCTGACATAACACGGTGTTTTCAAGTACATCTTTAAAAGTAAAACATTCATCAAGAATTTCAGTTCGAATGCGATTGATTAAGTCAAGTAATACCCTTCAAGTTATAACCCAAGGAATTTCAATAAGCACAACTCTAATCTTCATGTAGGCTATAACAAAATTGGGATAACTACTAATAGTAATAATATTAATAATAATTATTATTATAATTACATATATAATAGTACATAATAATTTACAATCATAATCGGAACATGATGTAGCCACTCTTCTGAATTACCAAACGAACAATTAAAACATTTCTAAGACGATCGACTGATGTATACCAGATGCGCAATTCAGGCAGTACTATAATGGACGTGAAAGTGTCACGAGATGCACCATAGGCTCATAACATTTGGACTTCTGGTTTTAGGCTAGATCTGATAACTTAGTCAAGTGACTGTTGATGAGAATAGGAGGAGCTTATGCAGCTGTAAACCAGTGTACACTGTAGAAGAGAATAGGAGGAGCTTATGCAGCCGTACCCCGGTGTACACTGTTGAATAGGAGGAGCTTATGCAGCTGTACCCCAGTGTACAATGTTGAATAGGAGGAGCTTATGTAGCTGTACCCTGGTGTACACTGTTGAATAGGAGGAGCTTATGCAGCTGTACCCCGGTGTACAATGTTGAAGAGATGGAGCTTATGCAGCTGTACCCTGGTGTACACTGTTGAAGAAGAGGAGCTTATGCAGCTGTACCCTGGTGTACACTGTTGAATAGGAGGAGCTTATGTAGCAGTACCCCGGTGTACACTGTCGAATAGGAGGAGCTTATGTAGCTGTACCCCGGTGTACAATGTCGAATAGGAGGAGCTTATGTAGCAGTACCCCGGTGTACACTGTCGAATAGGAGGAGCCTATGTAGCTGTACCCCGGTGTACACTGTCGAATAGGAGGAGCTTATGTAGCTGTACCCCGGTGTACACTGTTGAACAGGAGGAGCTTATGTAGCTGTACCCCGGTGTACACTGTCGAATAGGAGGAGCTTATGTAGCAGTACCCCGGTGTACACTGTCGAATAGGAGGAGCTTATGTAGCTGTACCCCGGTGTACACTGTTGAAGAGGAGGAGCTTATGCAGCTGTACCCTGGTGTACACTGTTGAATAGGAGGAGCTTAAGCAGCTGTACCCCGGTGTACAATGTCGAATAGGAGGAGCTTATGTAGCTGTACCCCGGTGTACACTGCTGAAGTACAGACTTGCCGAGAGATTGAGCAAAATTTTCATCATTTTGAAGCATCTTCTTATCTATTGTATATACAAAAGTCTAGGTACAATACATTGTAATGCATATTTACAAATTTAATGTCGATTGCCCATTCCGAATCTCTCGTAGGCGAGGTCGGAGATTTTGATGCAAGGGAGGAAATTTGAGCACTTGTCTCAAGTTTGTTATCTGGCCTCTTTCCCCAATGCTCTTTCGAAAATATGACAACAGTGTAACACTAGAGGTTGAACAAAGCAAGGGATGCGGACATATTTCAATTATTTAGTATTATTTATTAAATTATTTATTTAACAATTTTGCATTAGTGGTGAAGGAAACTATGTTGTAGTCAAAATTTAGCTAATCGGAATGCAAAGCATTAAAGATATCGGCATTAAAAATGAAAGCATTAAAGATATCGGCATTAAAAATGAAAGCATTAAAGATATCGGCATTAAAAATGAAAGCATTAAAGGATATCGTCGATGTCTCCGGCATCTAAGTCGTTGCAGTAATAATAAAAAATAGCATTTAAGAAAGCTATGACAAGCTTAACGCTAGTTTCCTGGTCGCATAGCATATCAGTGACGGGAAAAGCAATAGATTCGAACCCTACTTATACGTACGCTATCTAGTTTGCAGCAAAGAAGTAAAGAAGTAGCAACAAGAAGTAAAAGAGTAGTACGGAAGTATGAACAAGAAGAAATGTAGTAGCAGGAAGTCTGAAAATTGATATTTTTCTCGATATACTATTTAGCGTAGCAAATTTACCAAAGAAATCATCCGTATAATTAAATTATTATTGTCTTGTGCAAATAGTCGGTGAAATGGTTAGCTTGATAATTGTATATCTATAATATAAATATCTATTTGCAGATTTTACAGAGCAGTAATTACACATAGAATCCGATTGCAAATAGATACGCAACTCTAACAACTATGTTAAATTCTAGTCATATTAAAAATCTGATTATCAGCTAAATCTAATAGTTTTCCTACCATAAGATAAATAACTCTTAAATTTCTCTAAGAAGTGAAAGTTTAATAAACGAGGTTATATAAAGTAGAATTAAAAGAAAGTAGAAAGTGGAAGCATACCGAGATCTGGAATTGTAAATGATCCACTCATATGGGAACATGAAGTGGAAATCGGAAGTCAGAGAAGAGAGGAGGCGTTAAAGGTCACGGACCTGCCAGTAGGCAGTGCACTGAGAGAGAGAGAGTGATTTTTTATATATTTGAGAATACAATTAGTGGCTGACTTCTACTTGCTATTATTAGTAATTATCTTGTTACTTCCTACATACTTACTTTTTAATTAGTTGTAAGTTTAAATCTCGCCTTCACGGAAAGTGTGCACATTCTGAGAAAAAATTTCGCTTCAAAAAGTTTCGATTTTGTTGTAAAAATAAAAATGGCTTACTTACGTTCAGCTTACTGGCACAGACCAAAAATTATTATAAGTCAGAGTTCAGAAAGTATTATACACCTCTGGTTTTATTGCATTGAAAACTGACATATGCAGATATTTAGGCATTTATTTCAAATACATTTATTTCAAATGGCATATCAATTACAAAAAGCATACATGTAGTAGATAAAGAAACCGACAGAGAAGAATAAGGAATTAGGCTTCCTATTTAATGTCCAAGTGCTTATCACTAACATTAACTATAGTGATTATAACTTAACATTAACATTTACTGTCACACAATTGCATTAAATGAAGGTAAGGCGATACTACAAGCGCAAAAACTCTCATTGGAAGGCTAACTGCAATGAAAACTTCCTCATTCCTTCCACTAACTCTCAATTAACGAAGCCTTAGAACTGTAATTAATTAATTATACATTAATCAGTATAATTATACTATCTGGCTGGAGCAATTGGCGATGTCAGATATTCGACCGCAGAGCAGTGTGTGCTGGTTCTAATCCTAGGCTCGCCCGTCACTGACATCGCTTTCGAGTTAGAAAACTGCCATTAAGATTAGCTTTGCAGCTTTTTTCAATTAATTAATTATATAAAATAATTCAAATATCAATAAAAAATAATTTATCAAATTAGCTAATAATTGATATTTCTGGCTAACAAAATTGCACCAGTATGATTGTTATTTTGATAAATGTCTAGAAAGATTAGTTTATGGAGCGTCTGGCGTCTCTATGAAGTTTTAAATGTCTGCCCCTAAGGTCATGAGTTCGATTCCCAGATGAGCTCATCAGACATTCTCAGGTCTGTTAACCTAGAAAATTGACAAGAAATTAACTGAAGATTTGGTTTAAAGATATGTGTTAAAATTTAAAAGTGATAGAAATCAAGAAACATCATATCAGTACAATATGTGCCTTTTCAAATAAATAATATTTGTATTTGTATTTTCTGTGCTGTGTCCGGGAACTGAAAAATTGACTAGCCGTAAACTGCACGTGTCGTAAGAAGCGACTAAGCAGGAACTGAGGAAGGCAACAGGAGACCGCCTCGGAAGTCATATTTTTCAAAGCTATATTCTCTGCTAATAAAATGAAATAGGCTACGTTGAAGTGTGACTACGACATACAGTATATAGTCTTTTGTGAATGGATTACCTCGTTAATCAGTGGAGAACTCTTTATGCAGGTGAAAACAACATGTGAATACAGATATGTAACTTGGACCTGCCACTTTGCAGAACACTAGGGAAAGACAGAATATTGAAACCGATATTTGAACAGCCCCACTCTCTGAATTATTTGAGCAGCTGGTGTGGGTTAGACAATGGCTGTGAAGGGTTAATGAGTTGTAAGCGATTTTAGATTCTGCTAAATATCGTAAAACAATCTAAAATTTGAGCATCACATGAGTTTTATATCTGAATCTTTAAAAGAATTAGTCCCATCACGTGATTCCAGATGATAATCAATTCAATCCATGCAGACGTCTAAAACAGAGCATCTAAACAATCAGTCGTTGATCGCTCAATTGTTCCTGATATCATCAGCAGAATATCAGCAGATGATGAAAAGAACGTTCAACGTTGTTCATATTATGCTGTTCGGTAATTTAAATTTAAATTCTATTGTTCAAATTGTCACAAGTAAAAGATTACATCTCTTAATATTTTAATGTATTTTTAAGCATCTTCCGAAAAATATTTCTTGTAACTTTGTAATAATTAATTCAAAGGACTTATAAACAATAATGATTTATAGTTTTTTTAAATCTCCCGTGATTAAAAGCTAGTTTAGTATAATTTAAATGCTAGAAACGTTAACAAAATTGTAGCCTTAATATCTAAAATCTATCTATCTATCTATCTATCTATCTATCTATCTATCTATCTATCTATCTATCTATCTATCTATCTATCTATCTATCTATCTATCTATCTATCTATCTATCTATCTATCTATCTATCTATCTATCTAATCTATCTATCTATCTATCTATCTATCTATCTATCTATCTATCTATCTATCTATCTATCTATCTATCTATCTATCTATCTATCTATCTATCTAGCTATCTATCTATCTATCTATCTATCTATCTATCTATCTATCTATCTATCTATCTATCTGTCTATCTATCTATCTATCTATCTATCTATCTATCTATCTATCTATCTATCTATCTATCTATCTATCTATCTATCTATCTATCGATCTATCTATCTATCTATCTATCTATCTATCTATCTATCTATCTATCTATCTATCTATCTATCTATCTATCTATTAATATTAAAATTCGTAACGATCAACAGTATAAGTTGTATTAGCTAAATTATGTGGTTTATTTAATCAATCTAGTATAAGTGCCACCTGTTAAGAGTAATGATATTAATTGAAAATATTAAGTGACATACATTACTCAAGTTAGACTTAATCATTAGTATCTAATGTCTATTCTACATATTGATACGTACATATACTATCAATAAGTCGTTTTATTTAATCAATCCTCAGTCCTTATATTAAAATTTCACATCTGATTTCTACATCGAAACCAGGAATAATTGTATCCGCTCGACATGAATCTGTAAAGATATTAAATTTCAAGATTTATGAAAATTTCACAATCATTTTCACAATTATTAGGAGAAGGAAGGCGAATCGCAAACATTGAGTGTCGATTCTCTGCTGAGGTCGAAGGAACCCCCAGACTCTTTGAGGCAAACGTGCCATCGAAGTTAAATAACTATAAATCTTTTTACAGTACTGTGCAACTTACAGCGTACGTCGTACAAGTAAGGTATACATATACTTACTCTGTGTGCGTGTAGTGAAGACGGGACGAGAGAGAGAGAGAGAGAGAGAGAGAGAGAGAGAGAAAGAGAGAGAGAGAGAAAGAGAGAGAGAGATAGAGAATGAATGAGAGTGAGAAATTAATAAAGAGACGAAAGAACATAAAACAGCCTGATAAATATATTTGGACGGATCTAGGGAGACACATCTGAAACAGATGAAGAAACATGTGTAACAGTATATCTAAATGGTTGGTCATGTGATGCATTGAGATATGTACAATGCATCCTGTTGCTTACTCTCCGATACCCCTTCAATCCCACCCCTCTCCCCAGCTATAACCCCCCTCCCCTCCCGGTCCGCTTAGCCCTGCACCACTTTACCCGACTTAGCTGTTGGGTGAAAGCTGATAAAAGGCCTGAGCGTATGCAGACCATATCACTGAGGCTGAGAATCACCCGAAGCGATGCGCTTCGACGTTTAGTCACTTAACTTCCAGTAGGCTGCAGCACTTGTAGACCATACTGGCATATTTCACTGGAGAATTCCACTTCAACTTTCACTCATAGATTGCGTGTGGACGAGTTAATGAAGGAGCTCAGAGCTTCACAACGAGTAAACGGCGATAACTCGCAGTCAGTAGGTTCTTAAGTGGATCACTCATCGCACTGGTAAGCTTTACTGATAATTTACAATTCATGTACTTGCAGAAGTACCCGTGTTGTGTCCGGGTTGCTGAAGAATAGGCCAACCGTGAAACTGGACGTGTCGTAAAAGGCGACAAAGCACTAAGATTCAAACCAACGTTAGAAAGGGCATTCGGTTGGTGAGCACATACAGATCAGAAATTGCTTTAAAAGTCCCGACGCTAGTTAAGATATGATTCAATAGGAAACGATGATGACGATTATGTTCTTGCAAGTATTTTTACTAATTCGCTGGTTTGTTAGTTTGAAATAATAGCCACTCATTTAATGAATTCTCATCTCTAATGATTTCTCAACTCATTTCCAATCCATCGAAATTCTTGTAAATAATGATTCGATGGCTTGGATTTTTTTCCGTCGCCAGGAACAATTTTCAGCTGTAGCTGCTTGCTATAGGGTCGCAGTGCCTTATGGTCTCATTGTCACATTGCCGCATTGCCGCATTCGCATTGCCGCATTGCCGCAGACCCGCAGTGACGCATGGCCGCATTGCTCTCTGTACGACGCTATATCCTCTTGTTATAGTTTAGTTTACTTCTGGTTTAATGTTTTTCTCCGATTTCAACCCTACATATTCATAAGCATCTGTAGGGTTGAAAATAAATTTATTTAATTAATTTAATTTAATTATTAATTAACATAAATTTACTTATTTATAATTAATTAAATAAAGTTAGTGATTCATAAAGATATGAATGTTTTAGATGTACGCATGTAAATTGATCTATATACTATTTCTCTCTAGTCTTCTGTAAAGAGATGTATCCAACCTACTTAGACTCTATTCCTAAACAAATTGATCACATCAGAAAAGCTTTTACTCTTTATTTAGGAAAATTATGGCTTCTACAGTGGTTTTTTCGTTTGCTTCCTCAGTGATTTCTTGGATGTCTCTTACGACACTTGCAGTTTAAGGTTCTGTTTTACAGTTTTTCTACTATATGCAGTATATATATATATATATATATATATATATATATATATATATATATATATACATATATATATACTATATATATATATCATATATATAATAGATATATCGTTTTGTTTTAAGGGGAAAGTCTACTAATATAGGTCATAGCAGGCAGAATGGAAGGAAGTAGAGCCAGAGGTAGGCTGAGGTTAGGAATGTTAGATAATTTAAAGACCCACTCATATGTGGACATGAAGAGGAAGACATAAAAGAGTGGAGGCGTTATATACCATGGACCTGCCAGTAGGCAGCGCACTAAAAGAGATAGATCGTTTTATTTAATATTATATATATTTATTATTGTAAATATGTACGTTTTAGTCTTGCTTCTAATAATTTATTGCAAAGGCTCTAAAATTGGGCGATGTGCCCCTACAAGCGACCTTGTCAGTGTTCACAGTAGATGCCATTGCCTTAAATTAATTATTGAGAGCGGAATGTGATAGAGCGTAGGCAGCAGTAAAAAGCTGGTAAAGCTAATGTTAAAGTCAGTCACTCGTAAGCGATGACAGTAACTTCGAGCCCAAGATTTGGGCCCCGCGCATACTGATCCGCAGTCGAATATCTTACCGACATTGCCACTGGCTCTAGCCAGTGGCAATGTCGGTAAGATACCTCTTTTCACTTATTCTTACTAAGTGCACTAAGAACAAAAATCTTCTTGATTTCTCTAATGATCTCTCTGAAAGTAAACTAAAAGTTACCTTAATGTATTTTTAAAATGTGGATTTAACGTCAAGATCAGAAGCCCTAAGGTCTTCCATTCAAGACGTCAGGTGTACCGGAGTACCCTGATAGTTGAATGTCCGAAATTTTACTCTCGAAATAAATTTTATGCTTTAAAAACAATTTTTATATCAATGGGCTATTTCCTTGAAGAGAGGTTCTAAAATTGTCAAATAGAGACAAATGAGTTTACCGAGTCAATTTGACTAACTGTATATGTCAGGCGCTTTACTTCATAACGAGAGAAACTAATATGTGAGATCGTAATTTTACTTGGAATGTTTAAAGACTAGCGCTGTTTAATGTTTGATTATATATACATTTTATTTTATCCATATTGTCATGAGACACCTCCATGACATACTAATTAAGTCGTTTTAGAGTTTATTTTATATATAATATGTAAAAGTGTGATTGGGATATTTTAATCTACAACAGAAACGGCGTTGTGTGATTTGTGAATTTTTTAACCATCGAGTTCTGAGGCGGCTGCTATTTAACTACGCCACATTATAATTACAAATCTGCATCGGTAAAGTACTATTTCATCTTTTTAGTTTTTATATTACTTGGCTGCTTTCACAACAACTTCGTGAATTTTATTCTAAGTAATTTTCACAAATTAATTATTTTAATTACAAATCCTGTGATTACAGAATGTCTCAATAGCGTAGGGGTAACGTCATGAAGTTTTAAATGACAAATCATTTGGTGAATTGAACCCTCGTGGGTTCGTATCCCAGCCGCGCTGATCTGAGAGTAAAATCTCGGACATTCACTGGACTGGCTACAAAGATAATGGATTAAATTGCCTAACGGTTTAAGCATGAGGTATTAAAAGTTATAGATATCAACATAGTTGATCATTTCACTATAATGCGCGTTTAATGCGTGATTTTTACTTTTTATCTTGTTACTCAGCAATAGAGCGATTGATAATTTAACCAAAAACGTCAACTCCATTGAAATGTAAATAACGAGCTGCAGATGTAAACTATATTCACAATCTTTAAATCTATATTTTCTTTCATATGGACAGTTTGGTGCATATCTCTGTAATATCTACTTAATTTCTGAATGTTACGATCTATTAGTCGTTTCAAGTAAGAGCACACTTTCGCAATTGAAAGTTCATGAAACTGATATAATTAAATTTGCATGCGAGTATTAAACGATATTTATTATTTAGCGACATCATATTATTTCACTACGCTTATGAAACTAACGATTAAGCTACATCAGCATGAAATTAATTAATTGAACTTCCTAGTAACGTAACACTCTAGCTAATAGTTCAGATAACCCAGCTAAATATTAGGCTATATCAATTCAAAGAGAATTACGCGATGCTGATTGGGAAATAGTCTAATTAAATTATGTTTATGCTGCTAGCACTAGCAATTAAATAATCTTGCGCTATGCGCAGATTTGGGGCCAAATACACACCCTTTAGCTAAATTTTAAGAACTTCATCAAATCTTAAAATATTTCCAGAAAATTTTAGGCTTTCATTAGGAAGAATTTCCACAGATAATTTGCAAAATTGTTGGGAAAATATTTCTAATAAAAACGTTGCAATACTTTAACAGAAGGGTAACTAAAGTTATAGTCAAAAGACTCATTTAATATATATATATATATATATATATATATATATATATATATATATATATATATATATATATTTACGTTTACGAATACATTTTTATTTCAACAAAAGATATGGTAGCACATCTACAATAAGTACACACTATAAAGTACACAACACAAAGAGACATCATGTTCAACGAAATAAGCAAAGAGATATGGCATTCGACAATAGCAATGGTAATCATTTTCTTCCCAATTAGAGAAATATTCTAATAGAAACAAGATATATTCATACAATTGCTTTTGTAATTTAATCTAAAAAATTAAGACGATTTTCCATATATCTGCTATCGTTGTTTTTTTGATAGATTTTGTTGAGAAAAACCTATCAATAACTGATAGGATTTTATCAAAACATATCAATTTTACCGCGTCAAAATAACGCTGCAGTTAACTGAATATAAATTTATTCAGTGCATATACTAAAATTACACAAGATGTTTCAGGAGCTAATTCCATTATCACAACGGATAGCTACATTTTTGAATATCTAGTCAAATATAATTAAAAACAGACAAAAACAGTCCTTGTCAGAATCAGTAATTAACTCAAACGAAAACACTACCTATGAAGTCAGCCTTGTTAATTTTTACTATTTCCTTGAAGCGCTTTAATTTTGTTACTAGTGAATATTTTCCCATCAGATTTGCAGATTGGCTGTTAGAATTCCTACTCTAGAAGATCGTAAATTTATGTGAAAATATTTTGAATTTTTAGTACGTTAATGAGAACTTATTACTACTTTATGAAAGTCTTAATTGTGAGTATCAGGAATATTCAAGCAAGTAACTTGGCCAGGGTTGTGAGACGCTTCAGCTCTACTAATAAAATATAGCATCGCATTTACCTTCATTCAAAATACTTGTAGTTTTTTAGACTTAAATCTGTCCTTGTAGTGTTCTACTAAGTGACATGTTCAGGGTACATATTCACACTAAGAGAAAGTTTTCACAGTCCATAAAGAGCGCACTCCATAAACCAACAAGTTAATCCCTTCACATAAGGTTATGCCTTATCCATAACTTATATAGCCTCTAGCGATTGGGAAAATCAACGTCTGAGGTGATTTCCCGTTTTCTCCCTCGGTTCTTGTTTTGTCACCTTTAACGACAAGTGCAGTTCATTGTTGTTCTATTCTACAGTGTCATGGACACAACACAGACTCTAGGCCTAATTGCACACAAACAAACGAAGTTACATTGTGAATTTCGAATTTAAGTGGATAATCACAGTGCAGTTATGATGATGATTGGAGAGTGGAATAGAGAGCTGCGGCTGTCTTTAGGCATTATCACATTAACGCATTGATTTCTCGCGCCCTGGCTGCTCAGTAACAGTTGATATGATATCAGTCAAGGATGTTATATCCGTGATCTGGTTGTACGTTTAGAACGTTTGAAATATTCAAAATCATACTGAAATCATACGCTTTTCGAGTTTGTTTGATGTTAAACTCGAAAGCATGGAGGTTATTGTGTTCGGAACTGTGACTTTAATAGCTCGTTTTACTTTGGCTAAATAGGACTATACTTTTATTAATATAGAGAAATCGGCAGCATTATTTATATATTATCTTTCCTCATTGTTTCCCCATTCGCTTGGTCATTATTCTACGGCATATATAATCATTCCGCGAAATCTATTGGAAACTCGTTTATTTTGCTAAAGGTTGTGATGGTTTTGCAAGATACGATATAATTTAGTTAACAAACCCATGTAGTGTCCGTGATGCTGAAGAGTAGACCAACCGTGGACTGCACGTGTCGCAAAAAGCGACCAGGCACTAAAACCAACGCCAGAAAGGGCAATCGGTTGGCGAGCGGCCAGGCTTCAAAGATTGTTACAGAATGTTTTAATCCTGACCCAAGTTAAGCTGGGATTCAAGGGATGATGACGATGATGAACAAAGATTATGGCAGAAGCCTTGCAGAGTTATGTAAGAAGAATGAACACATTATAGTGAAATTATCTCCTATTATGATATCAGTCATTTTTATGCCGTATGCATAAATCATAGACTAAATTAGTTCATTTTCTATTTTCGTCTTCTAAGAAAAAAAGAGGCAGGCCGAGATTAGGAATGTTAGATGATTTAAATATCCACTCGTTTGTGGATATGAGGAGGAAAGAGAAAAACAGAGAAGAATGGAGTCGTTATATACCATGGACCTGCCAGCAGGCAGTGCAAGAGAGAGAGAGAGAGAGAGAGAGAAGAAAAAATAACAATTTCCCGTGGTTAAAGAATTTTAAAAAGTAATTTAATGGCAAGTTGCCCCATCCCCCCTCCGATAAGCGTAATTTGACCCCTCCCCCACTGAGCGCACACTTAAGCAAACATTTCTCAATAAAGGCTAAATTTTTAAAATTAAACTAAATTTTGAACTAAAGGCAATCTTTATTTCAAAATGAAAATAAAAAAAGATGCAAATATTGAATGAAAAATTTCAATGCTCTGTTAAGTACTGCAGTGTCCATTTGAGAAAATGTGTGTAGATTTTTCTCCTTCAATATCCTACTCCAGTAATAAGCGCACAGCTTGCGGATTGTTCGTAACATATCTTATAATCTGACTATATTTAGCTAATCAATAATAGTAATATAATAATTTAATTAAACAGCCTTAGACCAAGCTCGAAATGATACGTAATTAATACATGCATATGGCGGGTTATAGTATAAAATTTGAACCCCTCTCGTATCTTGACAAAGGCTGAAACCCAATAATACGACTCTATTAATTAACACTTTCACCCTATGAACAAACCGAGATATCTTATTGAGCGCAGGCGTGCAAATGAAATATTAAAATATCAAATATGATGATCGCTGTACGACAACGGCTCTGCGGCATGTCAGAAGTGATTAAATTTAATCATTTCTTAGTTATCATCGCATCCTGTTTGGCAAACAGATCTCTCCTATCTGTCTCCACAGGCAGCCCGTTAGCCAGGCTGCCTCACCAGATAGCATCTGCCGGGTCGGGTGCTAGAATCTAGACGACCGAGGGGAATTAGAGGAGTTGATGGAAATCCATGACACAAACATAACTAGTGAATTTATATTTAAATACGATGTATAATTTAAAACTAGCGAATTTATAATTAATAAGAAATATATTATTTAAAACCAGTGAATTTATAATTAAAAATAAATATATAATTCTAAAAGGCATACAATTGAAAAGATATAAGAATTATAAATATATTACAGACTATTATACAAAATATTTTTAAATTCCAGAATTTGTACAAATAACTTTCAAATATAAAAGTATGATGTACTAATTATGCTAGAAATAAAATATACACACTCACTCATTCACTCATAATGAACTGCCTACTGGCAGGTCCATAGTACATAACACCTCCACTCATTCCTATCTTCAGTTTTCTTGTTCATGTCCACATACGAGTAAAATATAAACAATACAGTAATATTTACTAATGTTACAATAAATCCAATAAACTAAAATTTCTTGGGTTAATTGGCCACTCTCATCATGGTTTTCAGCAAAAACCTACTTGACTCACTAGGTTCAATTAGAATTACTGTAGCTTTTGATTTTATTTTGCAATGAGTGTCTCTAATTGTTCCATAAGATTAGGAAAATTAAATTAAGCAATGTAATAAAGAATCAGACGGCTTCACGCATTCAACGTAAGATTTAACTAAAACAGGAAGTTTTAAAGGGGGCCGTGAGTCAGCCTTGTCCTTTTCATTGATAATGTGCGCCATCGTAGGCAGTTTCTTTCCATTCTAAGCGTGTACTGGTAGAATACAGTGGAAAGTCTATACTGTATATCATGTGCTGCCTTGATGTGTGTCAAAATTAATATCATTCTTGTGATTATGAGAGAGCAAGTGGAAGCTTCGTTAGAATCGAAATAACTGCAATATTATCTAAAAAAGCATCCCCTTGTTTTGGATTATAAAAAACTTAAATACTTAGAATTTAGAAAGTAAATCGTGCATTGGTTATTATTAGTTTATGACGGTTGCTTTTATATGCACTGATTTGTCAAAGGGCGTGCATTCAATGACAGCTGGGCTATTAGAAGTGTTGTGTTTTTTGTCATGAGTTATGATTACTCTGAACTATAGCCTACCTCATTTTTGGCTTGTATCCTAATTGCTAGATAACAAAAATTATGATTTCTAATTACTAATACTCTTATTAATTTTCTTTTTTAATTATTAATTTCTCTTATTAATTATTATTATTATTTTAGTATTAAGAGCAGTGTAATGGTAACTCAAACTGAATAGTAAAAGTATGCCATGAATAGTAATAGTATAACTTGTTTTATACATTTTATTTCTAAATGTGTTCAAAATGGCTAGCCTAACTTTTGCACAACGTTTGATCTTTCAGATGACCTGTGCATGTTGGCGGCTCAGAAGCATAAAATGAGTCTCAAGTGGTCAAGGTTGCAGGCAGAACTTGATCAGGTAAAACTATCTGCTATTCGAAATGAAATAACCAGTTAGTTACATATTTATGCTAGCCTGGTTATTGTGAAGTTAGAAGGGAACAAAATGGATCAAAATGTCATATCTGGCTAGAGTTATGGCGGATATCAGGCCTCAAAAAATGTCGATAGGCTTTATATGCTCTGTACGACTCGTTTATAAACATTAGAAATTAGGGTGCAATAATGACAACACTAGCAATATTGAACCAAGTACAAGAGGACGAGCAAAAGTAAGAGGATTCAAAAACGGCGCAAAATTCAAAATTCAGGAAACCAGCACAAAAATGTAGCCTAAGAAATGGTGATGAGAAATCGAAATCAATAATAAATGTTAAGTGGTTTATAATTTGAAAGAATTAACCAAGTAAATTTTCTTTAGCCGATTGATTTTTATACAAAAAAATATCGGAACAGCAGTACCTAAAGGCTAGAAGCTGAAGACTACAGTTAGTTTAAAGGAGGTTTGCAATCTCTAAAGCACATCGGTGACTAATCGAGCACTGGGTATAAACCCTACAGTGCCTGATCCTATTTCCGACAACTTGCCAACTTGCTCATTTGATTGCCCGGCAATGAGCGCTAAACTATCTGGATATTCTCTCTTATAGTGCACTGCCCACTGGCAGGTCCAGGGTATATTACGCCTCCACTCTTCTCTACGAGACTACGAGTGGATCTTTAAATCATCTAACGTGATATAACATTATTCTTGGGGGATTCTGCTTAAGACGAGGTGGGCCTCCTATGCCTTCTTCAACTTTGACTAATATTTAGGCGTGGGCGAAATTCTAATTCAATTTCTTTGCGGAGCTAATTGAATTGATCAATTTCCATTGATCAATTAAGCCTGTGCAGTTTTAATATTCCTTCAGGTGGATTTCCATTGGCTTTATATTATCTATACTTTAGTTGCTCTTACGAAACAGAGAGATCATTTGTGCTTAGATATAATATTCTCACATTTCTTAAACCGAACTCCAGAATGTTCTTAAAATGCACGGATTCTTTAATTAGAATAAATGGAATTTATCTAGTAAGTTAGGACAATGAAATACTCTGTATTGCAATTCCTTCTCCTTCCATCCTCTCGTTATCTAGTGCGCTATCAAAAGCAGGCCCAAGCCACACTTTTCTTTTGGCAATGTTAAGCATTTTGTAGCATAGCGTTGAGCCAATCATTAGAGCTATTATTAATCGTTGAGCTTATTATTAGAAAACAAAGGCTTTTCATACAAAAAGAGCAGCTTAATAAGCTTGAAACCCTCTACTTGAGAACGTCATTACGGAGAAATAACCGCACACGGGCTGATATAAATTTTTAATTTCGCTAAATTAATCATCTGTAAAGTAGAATGAGTATTCGGTGTAATGCGAGACCGGCAATGCCAAACAGGGACTGCAGAGAGGATATGGCCTAATTGGTAGCGTGTTCTTTTCGGAATCAGGCACAACACATTCTAAGTCCAGGTCAGTCAACAAGAAGTTGATATAATCAAGAACCTCTGGAAATTAAGCTATGAATGTGAGTCAGCTGCTAATGTACCGCTGTGTACTTACGAAAGATACGATTAATCATACAATGACAGAAAAACTTCAGCAGAAGCTTGTAGAAGGGCCACATAGAAGCACTGATACAGAAAAGGGCATAATAATTTAAACAATCTTGTGAAACACTTATGTTTTATAATTTAAGATATTATTTAGTTTGGATATAAATTTCGTGCATGAATAGCGTGCCAAACTGAAATGTTCAATTTTGTCAGTATTCTACATGAAATTCATGTCATGAACATTAAAAAAACCATCACCGGTTGAAAGGAAAAATTGAACCTGCACCTAATGACAAGAACTTCTGTACAGAGCGTCGTAAGTGTGACGATGAACAGATTAGCAGCAGTGTGGCTGTGATCTTTGCGCCTTGGACCAGTTGTTTGCTCACATTCCAGACAAGTAGCGCCTAGTCTCCACACCGTTCTTAGCTTTTTGTACCAGCTCTGCTTGACATGCTTTTTTCCAAATAGTTCTAGTAATCTAACCTGACCATTTTTGATCAGCGGACTGGCTTTCGTTAAGTACCTTTCTTCTCCTCAGCACATTTCTTTTGCAGATTGGTCTGGGGGAATCGATCTGTAGTGATGTGTAGTGATGTGGGGACGTCCCTAACTTCATCCGTGGATGAGGAAACGGACGTTAAACCTTTATTATTTTTAAAGGCATATTACATAGCGTGGCGCTTTATAAATACACTTATTGATTAATTAATTGATTGATTGATTGATCTACTATTGATTTACTATTTGATTGATCTCGCTTTCGAGCGAGGAAACTGACTTTAAATTAGCTTTAGCATTAGCTTTACCAGCTTTTACTATGGGAAATTACATAGCGTGGCGCTTTTTATAAATACAGTTTTTGATTGATTGATTGATTGATTAAACAATTTAGACATGCTCAGTTCTCTATGGTGTCTGTATATTGGTGTGCATGTGTGTTCAAATGCAGGCATTTATCTTGCAGGGCTATAGCACAATCATTGTTATATTATTGATGAAATCGATTAACATGTAGATATTGTATCATTTGTAACAATAAGTGCGTTTTGCAACAGCTGCTGAAAGGTCTCGCAGCTGTTTTAACGGGTAGAGCGCTGCACAGTAGCACATGAGCAGTCCATTTACAACTCGTGCTATTCTTGATGTCTTAATTCCTATAATTACTCAACAATTAATGCTAATTAGTTATAATTAATACTAGTTAGAAGTCACTAAGTTAGTCTGTACAGTTTTAATATCACTTTTTACTTCAGTCTTTGTTAAACTATACAATTCTCATAGAATTTTGTATAAGTTTCGATCGCTGTTAACAGCTATGTTATATTATTCATAATTAAAACTTAAGCTATGAGTAGGCCTAATCAAAATTCAAAGCTTATGATTGAGGCTTGCACTTCTGAATCACTTATTTAAGTTTTGATTGAGGCTTGCACTTAGGACTGCACTTAATAAATTGATTTTCATACACTAATTAATACGTACTTCAAAGGATTATATCATCACACGTATAATTATGTGTACAGGGCGCGTGGGATACAGAAAGTTAAAGATCATCACGCGTTAAAGCTGAAGTGATGACCGAGAGACCTTTGATCTCTCGTCACAGGTTTTAGGTTCAATTCCTTATTAGGATAAATATATTGAACGCACTTCATCTATTTCAGCTGCACTTCTACTCCACCCGCAATATTACTACAGCTGCACTTCTACTCCACCTGCACTTCTAATCTTGCTGCATGTCTACTCCAGCTGCACTTACACTCCAGTTGCACTAATACTCCAGCTGCACTTCTATTCCAGCTGCACTTCTACTCCAGTTCCACTTATACTCCAGTTCCACTAATACTCCAGTTTCACTTATACTCTAGCTGCAATTCTACTCCAGTTGCACTTCGTATTACAACGAATTTCTTGAATTATAGGCCTAGTTGCTTTGGTTTTCCCATTTTAAATTAAATAATAAAGATCTGATAATTTGCTTCTTATCTCACCAACGGTGCACGGTTTACAAAAGATGCTAGATCAATGTTCAATTTCGTTTGATAAATTAATCTTTGAATTCAATATAGATAAATAGTTCAATATAGATATACAGATATAGTTCAATATAGATATAGTTCTATGTGTGCTGCGATTGATCCTGTTGTAAAATTTCTCCAATGACTCTGATGGAAAAACCATTGAAATGGGTAAAATGTTCTAAATACTTAGATTTTACTTTTACTGCAGGTAAAAATCTAATGGTTGATACCAATTTGATTATTAGAACATTTTACTCTAGTTTTAATAATATGTTGAGTAAATCAGCCAATTTAACTGAGCTGACAAGATTACATCTTTTATTGTCCTATTGCCTACTCATTTTAAACTATACCACTGTTGGTATTTCACTTAGAAACGATCAAATTCATGATTTAAATGTTGCCTTTAACAGTGTTTATAGAAAGCTATTTAACTATCATAAATGGAAATCTGTTAAGCCAATTATGGTATGGTTGGTTATTTTGGATTTCAAGCATATTAGAGTTAAACTTATGTTTACTCTCTTTAGAAACAGCCTAAATAGAGTCAGTGGAAATATAATTTTAAAGCATTTCGTAACTAGACTTGTTCTGAGGGAACTAGATGAATTGTGTGATTGTTTTGATTGCCTATAAATTGTTCGATGGTTCTGGATAATAAGGTGTCTTATTTTTAGAAGCAGGTATTTACGAAGATTTTAATGTTAGTCTTGGAATTAGTAGAAACTCTATTTAAGTTTCTTATAATGCACTTTGATTGTTCTATGATCCTATTTGTATGTGTGTATGTATATGTGATGTTTTTTGATCCTGTCTGTTTATGACGGATAAAGAAATGAATATATAAAATACAGGATCAAAACTCCGAAGGATTTCCTCGGAATCTCAATGTGAAGCCGTCATGCAGTTCTGACTCAATGAAAGGCGAAACTAAAGTAAACGGAGAAGAGTTGCTTCTAGTTTCAATGTCGACTTAAGAACTGATCTCGAGGCTGATGATGTAGAACTGATCTCTAAGGTTGATGATGTAGAACTGATCTCAAGGCTGATGGTGTAGAACTGATCTCGAAGGCTGATGGTGTAGAACTGATCTCAAGGCTGATGGTGCAGTTTGAGTGAGTTGTGTAAATAATTGAAGAGCTCATAACTCAGTCAGACCACACCACGAGTCCGAGAAATGCTACAGATGTACTTCAATCAATAGAATTAATTAATCAGTCAAACATATCAATAAACGAACTTATTCAACCGATTAATACTTCAGACTTACTCAGCTGAACAAGAATTTAACTTGAAATATGGCATCATTAGTAAGATAATCTGTAAAATAATCACTAATTCGATTAATGACTCCTATGTCTGGTCTGAAGAAATGCAAAGAATCATTTTTTATAGAAAATATGCTAGTCAGAGTAGATAAATCACATCAAACAAGGATCTCACAGATTCTATGCATAGCGATGCTTTATGGCCTTAGATAATGATGAATTAAGAGGAGATATTATCAAGCCAAAAGGAAAAATTTGCTTACCTATGACGGAGAGACATAATCAATATACTGTATGTATTTTTATCTTGGAGACATTAGCTCCATAACTAGAATGGTCAAGAAAGTTAGTTTTGAAAGTTTTGTTGACCTTATTAATAAGATGTGTATCACTCTAAGCATATCTTTAGCTAAACAGATTATTACATTAATATGTATGTGTTAAACACATATATGTTAAATGTACAAGATTGACCCCTTATGCTGCCATCTTTGACACCGAGAAGCCGAGTGGCAGTGTAAAAACCCCTCATTTTAATGTAACGAACGCCTATGATGATATTGAGCACTTGTAGATCTGAGTTTAGTCTACGATCGGAAGAATAAAGAACAATGATTAAGAGGCTGGACCGTAAGTTTCACGGAACCTGTGAACCTTTTGGGTTATATTGCTATTAATTCATACAACTCAGTAAGTTCACAGGCTTTGTGGTCTACATATCATCGCCTCACTACCAGAGATCTATGTTCATCATCTTTACTCTGTATCATCAGTAATGTAATAAGTTAAAAATAATATATAAAGCAATACGAATTAGTCAATCAATTATAGTCTACAAATACTATGAAAAGAGTCAATTTTATGGTCATCAACGGTTTTACTTTACTTAGTAGTGTAATAGAAATTTATGTATGTATTTATAATTCATACTTGAATAGACTTTGCTAGCTACTAGTTATGGTATTGCGGCACAGAGCTAAGGCCCATTTATGACAGTCCTTCTCATATTGCTAATTTGCTATCTCATTAATGCACATGTATGTTTCTGACAATTCTAATTAATTAGCGACGAGATGAGCAACTAAACGATATGATGGCGATAATATATATGTAGTTAACCAATCAATCAAACATTAAATTAATTAATCGTTCTATCGGTTTATCAATCAGTCAATCAAATAATATATCAAACTATTGAATATAGTTTTTGAATTTATTTAATATCGCAAGCATTATTAAACCTCAGTAAGATATTTAGCTGAGTTTATATTAGTTACAATTTTTGGAGAATGTAAGCAGCATTTTTCGGATTTTGAGCTACATATTTTGCTGGTATACAACACACACATAATAAATCGACTGATTTTTCCTTGGTTGCAGTATCTGCTTTTGTCGCCTCTTAATTAGGTGCATGGTTAATTGTTAAGTTTATTAGAGTTACGTTTAGTTTAAGTCAATAAGTTATTTTAAATTCATTTTAGTTAAGATTGTAAACTGTATTACTAAGTTTCTATTGCTAATTGCTTTTTAATCTCTAATTTATAGATACATACAATTACAGAACTTGCTTATAAGATTCTTATTTTTATAACTTTGTGTAGAAGAATTATTACAGTAGCAAAAATTTAATTAAATTAGAAATTATATAAATTAACACTGTTTCTGCAAATACACAGTAAACTTAGATCAAAATCAATTAGAGCGAGTGATTTATTTAAACATTAATTGCAATCTCTGCTGATTAACCATTAGCTCTAAAAGGTCACAAGTTTCATGAATTTTCAACTTGCCAAGTATAATTGAAGTCATGTGCAGTATTTACACGAAAATGTTTAGGAAAGCCTTAAAATTTTCAGAAAAACAATATCATGAAATGCTAGAACTTGAAAATAAATTTAAAATTGCAGGGGTGTTTTTAGGATTCAACCACCGCAGATAGATAAGAAAGCAATGAAAACTACCTCAGCCACGTCTCCTAATTAACTTCCTATTCTTTGATCATCACAGTGGTCATCAATTTCATAGGCACCAGTAGTAAAAATCTGGTAAAGCTAATGTTAACGTCACTTTCCTCACTCGAAGGCGATGTCAGTGACGGGAGAGCCCAGGATTTAAACCCCGCAGATGCTGCTTCACGGTCGAATATCTTACCGACGTCGTCATTGGCTTTAGCCAGGCTGCTCTATGCATGTAGATTCAGTTTGTGAAACTTATTATTAGACAAATTTCGAATACGAATAAAAATTACAATTTCGAACTTCATGCTACAAACATCAGTAATTCAGCTGTATGACGCAACTTCTTAGCAATATACAGTGTATATGAACAAGTACTTGCGAAACAGTAAGCAATTAATTTAATAATATAAGAAAATTATATAAGCAAAGTATATATCTCCTTTAATGCACTGTCTAATGGCAGATCCATAACAAGCATGTAATACCCTAATACCCCATGTCTCGGTATCCTCTAACTCTTATCCTCTGCATTCTTCTTTATATTACTTTTTTCAGTACCCATCTCCCTTTGTAATACATGTGTGTCTTACACACGTTTTCTTTTTATTTCTTATCACAGTGGTTAACAGTCAATCTGTAGATTCCATATACTTACTCTCTCAAAAACTTCGTCATTAGTAATTTTATGTTGCAACTAACTTTTCCATCTTTCTCTATATTCCATACCCACATTTCCAAAGCCTCTAGTTTCTGATATCCTATTTTGAAGTATTTTCTTAACGTTCACGTTTCACATCCGTACAGGAGTGTCGTCCACATCAGTGTTTTCAATAACTTAAATATCACAATCATTGATTGGGAAGTGTTTGGTTACACATGATTTAAAGGCAATCATAGAGGAATGATATGCCTGCATGCTGTCCCCGCTCCATTTGAAATCTAGTAATTCATCAAGTGAAATTATTACGTCATTTCTCTCTCTCTCTCTCGCTCTCTCTCTCTCTCTCTCTCTCTCCCTCTCTCTCTTACACACACACACACACACATTTGTAATATGACTCATGGTCGTAGGCCCATTGTGGTGAGTCTACATGTTCCTCGCAGTCAGCTTTCACCATAATATATTCATGTATACGTGACTCCTCTCTTGAAGTCTCTGCATTGGCTCAAAGTCAGAGAACGCATTGTTTACAAGACAGCTTCTCTGACTTCAAAGTCTATCCCTACCCCGAGCAAAGGTTACATGTCCCACTTATTGCAAATGAGACAGCCTTCCTCTATGCAGTCATCTACCAGCTCCTCTAAGTTATTTACTCTAGAGCGACATAGCATTCCATCTCGCTGTAAGCTCTCCAAGCGCTCCTACCAGCACACTGCTCCTCAGATCTGGAATTCTCTTCCTTCCACTTTGCGCACCCCCTCATCTTCTCCTGGTCACCCTTTCCTTCGGTATGAACAGTTTCATAGACGGTTGAAGGCTTTTCTCTTTGACCTCTCCTATTCAACCATTACACAGAAACTGAGACCAACACGTAAACCTCCATTCCAGTAGTACCCGGCCTCGGATTGACCTCCTGGATTTTGGCTTTCATCGTTTTGGACCCCACACTCTGCTTATCGGATTGGATTTAGTATCATAGTGCTCAATATTGTCATGGACGACAGTAACACTATAATTATTCGCGAATCTTGCTGGACTTAAGTCAGCTCTGGCATCAAGATCCTTCGCAAGGGCAGCTTGAATCAACATGGAATAAACTATCGGCATCGCTGCGAAATGAACTCGGAACATCTTCGTTTAAATCTAAGCTTAAAACATTTTTATTTAGTGGAGTGGATTGGGACTAATGTGCTGTCTTCTTTTTTCCGTACCTACGATTGCAAATTTTGCTTGCACACATCGGTGCGCAGAAGTGCATAATACTACTTTGGAATGTCTCAGTAGCGTAGGGGTAATGTCATGAAGTTTTAAATGACAGATCCTAAGATGAATTTAACCCTCATGAGTTCAAATCCCATTCGCGCTTATCTGAGTGTAAAATCTCGGACATTCACTGGACTGGCTACACGGACAATGGACAAAATTGCCTTACGGATTTAACATGCGGTATTAAAAGTGATAGATATCAACGTAGTTGATCTTTTCACTATAATGTGTGTTATTATTATTATTATTACTTATTTTTTTATTTTAATTACCGCGGTGTAAAGAACATGGGGTTTGATAAAAACGATTCAAGCAATACGTGCTGAATCGCCGCCCGGCTACTCGAGGTCATCAATCTGCTTAAAATAATTGTTGAAGCAGACTGCATGAAATCTTTGCAAAGTCATGGAAAGCCTTTGCCAAAGAAAAGATGTCTCTCGCATGTCGCCTGTTTGCTCTGTAATAAGTCTGCCTATGCCATTAATAAAGTCAACTCCTTCGGGATTCATCGGATCCATGGTTTCAATGGCCACCGGAACAACTTCATATCCTGAAGACAGATCACGGTTTTTATCCAACTTCCTAGAGACGGCATGAACAGCAGCTCCACCGGCTGTGACTGAAGTCGTATTGAGGTAGGAGTATGCCATAGTGTCAATGACCGTGACGTCCCATACGGCACATTTACTGTTGCACCAGGGCACTAAAGTCAGGCCGTCCGGACGCTTGCCGACTGATCTGGACAACCCACTTGGTTCCTTAGAGGAAGGGATGCCTGCTCTTGAAAGTGCTCGCCATATTAAGTCATTTAAATTGTGATGGCGAGACATTTTACCTGAATGAGATATCCTATTATTATTATTATTATTTATTATTATTATTTCACTATATATTGCGTAATATTTATTCACAGTAGGCCTATAGCCTAATGTGTGTCCATAAGGTTTAACATGCCTTCTCCTTTTTAAGTATGTAGGCCTCTAGGCCTACTAACTAAACAAACACGTCATAAAGGATACAGTAAAACGATCCACTATGATAATATCTCTATCGCCTTTAACAGGGAGAATTCTTTGACCGGTCCCCTACGTTCATGTACGCTAAAAATTCATTTTAATAATAATTAAGTAGTGAATTAATAATAATTAATAATAATAATAATTAATAATTAAGTAGTTAATTAATAATTAAGTAGTTAATTTAGTTAATTATAGTCCTACATACCAAGTTGAGTTAAGTTAAGCATGAGAGATTTTCTTTAGATTAAAAAAATAAGAATACTATGGTCAATATCATTGTGAGATTTTACTCTCTCAGGAAGTAAGCAGCTGCTAGAGAAAGTTTTTTTCTTGAGTTCACAAAGGATAGGAAATTTTAAAATTGGTGAAAAAATTTAAATATAAATAGATGATTAATATAAATTACATCTAGAAGCAAATTATGATAGGTAGTCTTACAGGCCCTACAGGCTATATTATATTATAGCTCAACTTTCTTTAAGTGATTACAAATGTGCTACTTGTAAAAAGACCATAGTACATAGGCTTAGGCATCGGATATTATTTGGAATTCAAAGTCATACAGGAGTATTCCTAGCACAGGATTGAATTGAGGGATCGAATTTTGGGAATACCTGATATATCTTTGGTTACACGTTTTAAATACTACCTGCTGAACCAGTATTTTTAAGTTAAGTAAAACATAAGGTAGTTTCTTTAGGTTTCAAAAAATTAAGAATGATGACAAGATTTTGACATTTTTGGCTTCAATATGGGTACAAAACAATTAAAGCATGGATTTCCCTATTGATAATAAGTTTGTTGTGAATAGCCCTTTTATTTCTTTGTTTGCTTTGCTTCTATTTAAATAGCATAAATGCAGTCCTCGTTGGAGACATTTCTTTGTTTAGAGAAGCCGTCGAACTATTGTTGTTGTTGCTCGATTGTTAGCGAAAGGATTAGAATGCTACGCTTTATCTATGGAGACTGACTGATGCGGATGTTTGCTGTGAATCACTGGTTTTATTTCTATTTATTTCTATCAGATAATTTAGCGATCTCATTAAATTCTGCGGAGTTGAGAGAATATTTCAGTGCCCTAACGGATATTTCATTGGCGATACGAAGTATCATTGGTGATTATACAGTACAATAAATAGATTAATTTTGACGGATATACTTTATATCGACAAAATTTCTCTCCCGGTTTGAATTGAAACTGTTCATTGGAAGTTTTAAATTGCCTGATCACTCTGTGCTACAGGTAAATATGGATTAATATTTCTATATTCAATAGTTTAAACTGATTTTTATGTTCTGCTGTCATTTCGTGTTATAGTAGATTTAATTGATGCTCATGTGCTTCCGATAGTAGTTTTAGCGATTGTACCGGTTGGCTAAGTGAGATGCCAGTGGTTCGGAACAATATCTGTCTTCCTATAGCAGGACACGTCTGGTACGGAAGCGGACGCTTTGTAAGTCACATGTATACACAAATCAGTATCATCCTGTAGGCCTAAATAAATGACATGCATTATAGTGAAATGATCAACCATGTTGATATCTGTCACTTTGATTACCGTATGTTCAAACCATTTGGCAATTTAGTCCATTTTCCATGTAGCTAGTCCTGTAAATGTCCAAGATTTTACTCTCAGATCAACGCGGCCAGTAATCGAACTTGCGATAGTTCCATTCACGTCAGGTTCTGTCAACTGTATGATGTTACCGAACATTACCTGACGCCTCTAACAATTGCGCTATTGAGACATTCAGTAATATTATTAACGTTCATCATCTTCATCTTCCCTTAAATTCCAGTTTAACTAGTGTTAGGATACAAATAGGCTCTCCATCACTTTTTGTCCCACATCATATTATCAGTCACTCCCCAATTTTTCATGCCCTTCATAATTGCTGCATCCCACGTCAGTTGTGGTCTACCTATTTCTAGCTTTAAATCCAACTCTTCACTTCAAACTCTTTGAAACTTTTCCATTCATTTAAATTTTTATAGCAATTTCTTGAGCCTAGGCACTCACCAACCGAATGCCTTTTCAGACGTTGAATATTATCAATGTTGTTATTATATATATTTGATATATATATGTATATATATATATATATATATATATATATATATATATGTATATGTATATATATAATATATATATGTATATATATAATATATATATGTATATATATATATATATATATAATATATATGTATATATATATAATATATATATATGTATATACATAATATATATATATATATATATATATATATATGTATGTATATATGTATGTATATATAATATAATACAAGTATATACTATTATTAATATTATACGTTATTATTACTTATATTGGAATGATGTTAAGTTGTAAAATAATATCAGTACTCCTTAATTTTAAAATTTAAAATGTTTCTTCCCTCTAAGTTAAACTGCGTTGCATAGAAACCAGGGCATGAAAATCATTAATGTCAACCACAGGTTACAGCTGTAGAAATTCAAGACTGGAATCTTGCTTTGTAAATGTTGTAATGACAGATACTGAAAGGAGAGAAAGAGAGAGAGATATATGTTTATTTCAGAAATTTCTATTTTGTTGTTGGCTCTGAAAAGAGCCTTTTGGTTTAGCCTACATGAAGAGGTCATGCATACAGAGTGTGCATTATAATTCTTTGCTAAAAATGACCACCACAAGCTACTGACTGAGAAATATACATACATATATATATATATATATATATATATATATATATTTATATATATATATATATATATATATATATATATATATATATATATATACAGGGCGAGTAAAAAAAGTGATAACACCTGCAAGAAGTTTGAATATCTCAGGCTATTTTTAATATATTCAAATCAAACTTTTACGAAATACTAAAGGACTAATTTCTGATGGGGTGGCAAATTTTCATCAATTTTTGGTACATAGATTGGCCAATTATGAACGTTTCAGCAGAGCAACCCCCCATTTTTGAACATACTGTAAATAAAAATTTCATTTTATTTTATTTTTATTTTAGCTCTGAAAAGGGTAATTGTGGTGGTTCAGAAAGAACCAGTTGTATCTGCTAGCATTACTTCCTATTCGATATACTTTCCTCCAGTTGCTTTTCAGGACTGCAGCTCAAATTGATGGTAGGTAGCACTTCCTGCAGTTCTGCCTTGTTTTAGGCTTTGACTGGTGTTTCTGACAGAGATGCAGCTTGGTTTCCCAGTCATGGTAATCCAGAGAATTTTGATCGGGAGAGTTTGGAGGCCATTCGCTCTTCATGATGAAATGCGGATTTCTCTCACTGATCCATTAATGTGCATGGCGAGATGCATGAGTCGGAGTATCATCCTACTGCAAGATGAAACCATTTGGTAGAAGAGCATTGCAATCATCAAACAGCTCGGAAAGTAAAGTATTGACGTAATACTGAGGGTTCAGCTTTTCCTTCTCGCCAATGAAGTGCAATTTGCCCTTACTGTTGTAGCAAACGCCATTTTTAGGTAAAACATGGGAGTTGCTCTGCAGGAACTTGTATATCTGGCCAATCCATAGATTAAAATGGATGAAAATTGGCCACCCCATCAGACATTAGTCCTTTTTTACTTGGTAAAAGTTTGCTTTGAAAATATTAGCAATAGTCTGAGATATTAAAACTTTTTGCAGGTGTTATCACTTTTTTTTACTCATATATATATATATATATATATATATATATATATATATATATATATATATATATATATTATGTATGTATATATATAATATAATACAAGTATATACTATTATTAATATTATACATTATTATTACTTATATTGGAATGATGTTAAGTTGTAATTTAATATCAGTACTCCTTAATTTTAAAATTTAAAATATTTCTCCCCTCTAAGTTAAACTGCATTGCATAGAGACCAGGGCATGAAAATCATTGATGTCCACCACAAGTTATAGCTGTAGAATTTCAAGACTTGAATCTTGCTTTGTAAATGTTGTAATGACAGATACTAAAAGGAGAGAAAGAGAGAGAGATATATGTTTATTTCAGCATAAGTAAAAGTATTTTATAAAAGTGCCTGAAAGCGTGGTTATTTCTTCATCAACTGTGTACTAAAAGTACACAGGAATATTTTTGATTTCCAAATATGAGTAACTTGGATCTAATAACAAATTTCTGGTGTAAATATATATGAAGTCGTGTTACATGCAATACTAATGCAATGACTGTAAGTCTGTATCATGTATGTATTCCACACTACATCTCACAGCAAATACATGTACAAGACCAAAATTCATAATTTGGCTGACCTAAAAGTGTGTCTCATAGAGAAGTGTACTAAATTGTATTAGATGATCGTTGTGTCTTGCTAAACCAGTGGTGCAAATGCTTATGTGCGTCATTTATGGTCAGTAGCTTGTGGTGGTCATTTTTAGCAAAGAATTATAATGCACACTCTGAATACATGTCCTCTTCATGTAGGCTAAACCAAAAGGCTCTTTTCAGAGCCAACAACAAAATAGAAATTTCTGTAATCATATACTGTATTTAAATTTCCTATTTGACTCTACTCTTATTCCCAAATCTATAACTTTCCTGTTATTAAAGATATTAAAATGAAATTACCCTATGGTGAATTGGATGCTGGTCAAATGCTGTAAATTTCAAGGGCATCGATGACTTGTAGGTTCTATTGTAATAACAATAAGGGGTATCATTTATAAAAGAAAACAGTGTATATTCAATAAAATCCAAAGCCAAGTTTAATGTGACTTTTCTGCTCGTTATCATATTTGAATTTGAACCCTGTACCTTCTGATCAGCTGTCGAACAATTTGCCAACTTTCCACCAACCCATCAGTCTACAGCTCTGTATACCAATTTAGGTATTTCCTGTCTGCTAATTATATAAATGTCTAATGTTTCATAGTAAAGTAGACTCAGAATGGGTGGAATGAGATCCTTTGCTATTTAAAGTAGTGTTAATTTATACTAGCAAACCTGTTAAGTATTTTACGTAGATCAATTTTCATGCTGTGGGGGTAATTTGAGTGATGAAACTGTTAAATTATTCTTAGAAGAATTGGTTTTAAAATGATGAAGGTTCGTAAAAACACTTCAGTCATCTGTCTCTTTTGACAGAGGATGTTTTAATTGCCAAAGGGTTTGGCCATTAAACAATTTTAGGTACTTATGACCCTGATACATATATCGAAATATTTAGTATCTGGTGCAATAAAGTTTCTTCAGTACAAAGTAAAAGTTTATAGGCTTTTCTAAAATGCGCTTTTGAGAAACTAATTACTGTGTCACTAGTTATTAGGTTGATGCCCCTGTCTATAAGTAGGTTCAAGTATTCATTTGTGTGATGGTTATATTTGCTTAACTAGCGCTGTTTACTATTGATAGTAATTATGAATGCAGTATGGAGGAATGTTGCCGCCCTATGTTCTGTACAGAACGCAAGGAACTGATGACGATGATGATGACGATGAATGCAGTATAGTCCTGAATAAATAGAAAAGTTAACTTTAACTCTAAATGTAACATCTGATACTATTAGAGACGATTCTCTGGAATTCGAAACGACAATCTCCTGTTGATCAGGTTGTAGTGGTCCAGCTTGGTCTTGCAACCTCTAAGCATTATAACCGATCACTGTTACTTGAATATTCACAAATTATTATGTGAAATTGAATCCTGAATCCTTCAGAAAGACAGAAGAAAATCCTGAAGCCTGAATCCTTTAGAAGACAGACGAAATTTTGATAAGTACTGAAATTAATAGATACACGTATATTATATGGAACATTTTGCTGACCCTAAATGATTTATTAATTATTCTAGAAAGCTAGTAAAGCTTAAATTAGATTTTGTCTCTCAGATCTGGTAATCAAAATTTAATAAAACTATTTAGTTCAAGTTGTCTCTTGGCTAATAGAAAACTTTAGGAGCTGAAACTATTTACTTAAAGATATAATTAATATATATATATAGGCCCTTTATTACTTTTTTGTCAAGGCCTTTATAACCGGATAAAGTATTTTATCTCTCAAGCTCTACAAGCTTGATGGACATATATACAGTAATTTTTACTGAACTGATAACGTTTTAATGTTACTCATGTTACTAGGCTACTGAATGATTTATTGTCTATAAATATTTTATAGTATTGACTGATGAAGATATCTATCATATCGATAATGATAAATTTAGTAACATACTCTATACTTATATAATGGCGTATATCATATTTAAGAATGAATAACGTGCCATAGTACACAGTATTAGTGGCATGTTTGGTAGGAATTGATCTGTTAATCAGCAGTTAACTTATTTGCTTGGTAGCTGCCGATGAGAGAGGGTGAGACTGAATGCAATTTCTGTAATTGACTCAATAATCTACTAATGCTGGCATACCTCTCGTCATGCTTATAGGCTCAGCTGGATGTCTGTATATTGGCAGATTGTCGTTCAGTAAATTAAGCTTTTTTGTTCAGATGCAGGTTCAAGACACAATTCCTACATAGGGTCGATGCTGTCAGAGATCCTATTACTCGTCGTTAGATAACTTTTGTCATTTAGTCAGTTTAAATAGTGATTCAGTCAAAATATGTGCCTTAAATTTTATTTTGAAAGACTAGGTATGCGGACTAAATTGCTTTACTGTTCCATTCCTCAATATGTAAGCTACATGTGACTTAGTTTCAAATATACATGTATAAGTACTGTATATGTCGCCCCTGCTCAGTAAATGTTAGTTTAAGCTGAGGAAGGCATGGGGGACCCACCTTGTCTTATGCAGAATCACCCCCAAGAATAATGGTATATCATTTTAGATGATTTAAAGATCCAGTCAAATGTGTACTTGTAGAGAAAATGGAAGAAAAAGAAGAGTTGAGGCGTTATGTACCGTTGACCTGCCAGCGGGCAGTGCACTAAGAGAGAGAGAGAGAGAAAGATATGACTTAGTTCCTTAAGTTTTAAATACTTTTGCACGCTTTCTAGCTTAGAGTTGCATTGGGCATACTAGAACATTAATTAATTACCTTTCTTGTAAATTGATAATAAGCCAATATTTATTTATTTATTTAGATCACCAAAAAGGGTCATTAACCCTGTACAGTTCACAAGCAATGCAAACAAACAAGTAAATGCAATAAGTGAGCACAATTTAAATGTGAACCATGGTGAACTTAAAACGAAAATATAAAGTAGAAATTAAAGAATTGAAATAAAGAAATTCAAAATAAAGAAAATTAATGATAATAGGTAGGCATAATTATACATTTAAGATCAGTATCATTAATAACTATTTAATAAGTACTGACGAAGATTAATATTGAAACAGTAAATTATTAATAGTAGGATATTAAAAAATTAGCCAAATAAAAAATTACAACAAATAAATTATACAGTATATATAGCCTATTTATTCATTTTACCACAATCAGGTAACCGTAGATATTTCCAAGAGGTGAAATGGTACAAGTGTAAAAAACTACAAGTGTAAAAAAATATTAAATCAAGCAGTAAGAATAGTAATATTTAAAGTGAAATACTAATTTACAGCTTAGTGCTTTAAATTAACAATCCTAATAAGCAATTAATTATTTTATTAATTAATCTGGGGCCCACTTATATTATTTGCGTTCTAAAACGGATATAATTCGCACGTGTCTACAACTCTAGAGTGTGTAGGCCTACATTTAGCATATTGATTGATGACTGTTTGCTATATAGACCAGTCATACTGTAGCGTGCCTTTACTGAATGGACCTCTCTGCAGCCACTGATGCCAAATCCTTCGATGCTGTTCATAAATCTTCAAGTTTATATTTACACTATACAAGAGCTTGCTGTAGCGCTGCTGTGTTGTAAGCCTATTGGCTGGAGGTAGTGTATATCTATAGATAACACGCTGCGGTGTGTATAAAGTAGATGTAATAGGATATCATGTTTGCACCGATACTTAATAGATTGTTAGCTTGTATACTGGAGTAGGACTAAATATGACTGCATTATTTTGTGTTCCTTGTTAAACGTTTTCATGCTGATGCCTTTAATTCCTTGTGTTCTACTTATGATATAGCTCTCCTCTACATTGTATCTGTTCAAACCGTATCGGTTTTGTTGAACGTTGTCTTTAAAATTGATAGGAAATGAAATTACTAATGTATTTAGTTAAATTTACAAATCTTCTTTTATCTTCTCATACCGCCAAAAATCTTGGAGTTATATTTAAGGAAAGCGTTGATTTCCAGGCGTGATATATAAATACGAAAATCGTGATTATATGTCTTCTGTCTGTCGTTCTACTTTCTTTCTAATTCGTCAAGCTAGACAAATACGTCCTAGTATAAATATGTCTTTTAAAATAAAAATTCAGTCATAATTCTTGCAAGTCAATAGCTTAGTTAATTTTAAAGCTCAACTGCTGCAATATATTATTATATGGGTTGCCGTTGACTTCTCACAACGGTTCGCAGTAAATCCAAAATTCTCCTGCAACTGTTGTTTGTAAGTCCTCTAGACTTGCAATCTCACTCACGTGCCATGCTCTGCAATCTTCACTGGCTCCCGTGAATCAGAGCATTTATAAAGTATAAATTTCTTTTGTTAACCTTCAAATCTCTGCGATTTGGCAGGCCTTTTTACTTATTTGAAAATCTTCTCTCTGTTCAAAAAATTGTCGCAACAATGGGCATATATTCCCTCCTTAGACAGCACCCACGATCTAGAACTCTTTAACTCCTAATCTTCATTCTCTTGTTATTCTCATTCAACAGTCTCTCGCAGCCTTGAGACACATATGACGCGATTTCAAGGCGTAAAATGTGATATTTATTGATATAACTATCGGACAGCATTCGGGCTTCATTTATTTATAGTTTATACGCTCTAGTTTATAAGTTTGGATATAAACCCGTCAGGAATCAAATGATCGATAGATCTTTTCCGTAATAGTTATAAATAGAACATCGGGGACACCAAATGTAAACAGTGGACAAGAAAAGTAAACAATGCATAGAATACCATTGAAATGTACTAGTTCCTCTTAAAATTTCTAATACAAGCTTTCTTTAGAAATGTGATTTACTTTACAACCAACTATACGGATATTAATTAAAGAATAACTTAACACTTACAGTTTAACTTTGACACCCATTATAACGACATGCATGCATTATAACGAAGTTATAATGTAGACCCATTACATTTACATGTAAATATATGTATCAGATGTCAACATAAACAAACCAGTGTTAACATGTAACAAAATATGTTTTCAATTACCGAACTGATCTATTCATTGAATATCTGAACTCAACAAAAGATGAAGCAAATTAGAATATTTATAGTATGATATTATAACTGATAGGAAATATCCTAGTGTTGAATATTTTACGAGATGTATCTGAAGCGCCATTCGACGGCATAGATATCCAACTGGCATCGACGTGCCATTGTAAATGAGTGTGATGTTTGAACAAGAGATTGAGATAATGTTTGTCTGCCCTGCTAAACTCGAGTAGCGGTCGCCTCGCATGAGGGCCTTGAATGAGGGCATGCCCACTGACGTCCAGAACTGATCAAATGATCGAATCGTGTATCCGGTGCTTTCCGTTTACTCCAGTGCTGCGGCCTGTGCTAATAAAGTCCCATATTGATCAACATCACGTATAATTAAGAATTGTTTGCCTTCCCGTTTATGGCCTTCATAGATATGGCACTTTAAAAAATTAAAATATAGAGTTCTCCGAATTGAAATTTAAATAAATGCTTAGCGTATAATTTAAAGTCTACATCCTTAAAGTCTACTCTATTCTTTTATTAATTGCTATTATTTTTAAAGTATATTTTTGTATAATTATGTATAGTTGTACATGTTGATTGTTTTTAACTAATTTTTTTAATTTTGCATTTTCAGTTATCACTATAGTAGAATCGTGACAAGATGATGTCCGATGAAGGTATGTGTGATTTTTATATCTTTCATGCTACTGAATCGATCTTGAATCGATCACTTGATTTTCAGAATTTATAGTATTCCCCTTGTTGTGTCCGGGTTGCTTGAAGAATAGACCAAACGTGTAAAATTTGCACGTGTCGTAGAAGGCGATATAAAAATAAGATCCAAACCAACGGCAGAAGGGGCATTCGGTTGGTGTGCGCCTAGGTTCCAGAAATTACTACAAAACGTAAACGAATGGAAAAACTTCAAAAGAAGGTCTATTCGTATCCCGACCCTAGTTCAACTGGGATTCAAGGGAGGAAGATGGCGATGATAGTGTTCCTGATAAATTTTTACTCTTACGGCAGTTTTTCTTAGCCAAGGTTCTAATAATATTCTGTCCATTCATGGACCATTCATGGATGAGAAAACGCACGGTAATTATTGCTGCATTTCAGTGGATTATTATATTGTTTAATTCTAGTTTTGCATACGTGTAAATTCTATGAGATTTAATAAAAGAATTCCTACAAAAGATCGAATGGACTCGCCGCCCGGTTACCGCGCTTCTACTAATATCTTTCAAAACTTTTGAAAGCGTAAAATTGTACTCTGTTTGATTAAATTGAATCTCTACCATGTCATCGAGAGTCTCTACCAAAGAAAGGGAATCTCTCGCTTATCGCCGGTGTGCTGTCTGCTTAAACAGCTTCAAGGCTATCTCCACAATCTCTGCGTGTCTTGACAGTGGAAATTCCAGTTAAAAGAAACATGAAGAACTGTGTCCGGTGTTTTTCCCCAGTTGATGGTTGTTACGTTCTGTCTGTTCAGAGGTCGTGATGACGCCGTCTAAGAACGGCAAGACGACGACGATAAGGATCGAGAAGGTCAAGAAGGCCATGTTGGATGAGAATCAAGTTGCGCATAAAGCTGGTGGTCAACACAGCGGGCTCGTTATCAACAAAGCTGCTACTGCTGGTGAGTTTTTGTGTTGGTACAGTGTGTGCTTATGTGTGTGCTTAACTTGTGTGTGCTTATATCTGTTCTTATCCCCGTGCTCTGTTCGGGTCTTAGAGGATAGACGAATCGTAAACTGTACGTGTCGTAAGAGGCGAAACCTTATTATTCCCACGCGATAAGCTACACTAAGGTGTGGATTAGGCATAGCCTTTTATGAAGGGATTAACTTGTTAAACGATGGAGTGCTATTTATGTAGCGTGAAAGCAGCAAGTGAGTAGGAATATGTTCATTGGACCAGCCGCTTGGCAGATCACTAGAGAGAGAGAGAAAGAGAGAGAGAGAGAGATCGTTTTGTGCACGTGTTTGTTGTTGCATATATAATGTTACTACTATACATGTAGTTGGGTTTCTATTTCCTGTGTCGGTTTGCCTATAACTGTTTACCATGAGTGTAATTTTGTACATAAGTGCATTTAACTGTACTTTGTTGGTATAATGACGTATAGCTGTAATTAGCCAGCCGTCAACTAATGGTACGTAGGATTTTACTGCTGGATTGTACAGATCGTAACTTATAATGCGTCATCGGTGTGTAATGTTGCAGAAACGTGTCAGTCACTCTTTAAGTAATTCTTCCATTCTGAAACTCAATGAATTTATAGTATTTTGTTGCGTGTTTATATGTACTAATTTACAATCAAAATATTGCATGAATAGAGTGCCCAGAGTTTCTTATTACTTAATTAATATTATTTAGAATTCACATAGAGATCTACTTGTAAGAAGTAGGCCTATAAAAGAAATATTACTTACTAGAGGTGTACCGGAATCCGGTTCCGATTTAACCGGATTCCGGCACTTTTTTGCAATTCCAGTTCTGGCAAATTTTGTCAAATTCAACCGGATATGGCAGTCATTTTTAATATAAAAAGTAATAAATTGATATTTCAAAAGTAGCTGAAAATTTACCTCAAAGACTAAGTACATTAGACTTAATGATGATTATTTGATTAAGCGAACACTATTAACGTAGTTGATGTCGTAATGGTGATGTTTCGATAGAGTATATATTGATAACTTACTTAATGATTCAATGAGTATTTGATTGAGGCAGTTAATTACTTCATGATGATGACTTTATGGAGCATATACTGATATCTTAATTAATTAAATGACTTAATAATGATGGCTGATTGAGCATATATTGATAACCTAGTTAATTATTGAATGATGATGAATAGATTGAGCAAATATTGATAACCTAGTTAATGATTAATAATGATGAATAGACTGAGTATATATTGATAACATTGTTAATTATTCAGTGATGATGATTTTATTGAGCATGTTAATGACTACATTATGTTTGAACAACTTGATTGAACATACGATTAGAAGCTAGTGTCTGGTTCAATGATGATGATTGAGTGAGCAAACGCTGATGATTCAGTTAATAACTTCGTGATGATGACGACTTCCAACCGCAAAACAGTATGTGCGAGGTTCAAATCCTGGGCTGGCATATCACTGATATCGCTTTCGAGAGATGAAACTGACGTTAACATTGGCTTTATATAGTTTTTTAAATATAACTAGGTCAAATTCTAATCCGGTTCCGGCCGGATTTGTGTTTGCAATCTGGTTCCAGTTCTGGTTCCGGCGAATTTGAAAAAAATCATATCCCGTGCACCCCATTAACGACTCATCTAGTACTACACGGTTAACGACTCTTTGATGGAAATACATTAAAGTCTCTGATACAAAACACTAGGATACTCTTTCAAGTTTCTTTAAAATTTTATCTAATGCACTAAAAGTTATATTTATCTGTATTGAATAGAATTGAAGTTTAATTAAAACACCAATGAGGGTTAGCAACCTCTGTCAGTTGTTTTTTCTGCATGCACGTTAGCATTCACACACTTTGTATTACTTGTACATATATGTAATTTATGTACTACAACTCAGTTAACCTCATTTCAGTACATGAATAGTATATACGGGTACTTCATTCCTCTCTATCATCTGTATATATAAGTTCTAAATCATATGTGTATAGTGAAACTGTTATATATTATTTTGTTCTTGTTGTTGTGGTTTCAGATGGGTTCGAACAGGCTCAACCACATCTTCAGTTAGAGTTCAAATGTTTCCTTGTCGATCAGAAAACTGGAAAACACATACCTGTAAGTTGATTGATCCTAACACTTCTGAATAGTTGCGCTGCATCTTATAATACTATGTCTACCTGTACTTTGATTCTTACGAACACTAAACCATTACTTAAAAATTGTAGAAATAGAAATAAACTGAGACACAGTTATTGTGAACTGCTATTTATTATATATTATAATAATAATATTATAACAATAATATATACAGTTTATAAGATATATATATATATATTATATTTATAATAACAACGTAAAATACGTGCAGATATGTTCTTAATTGACAAAGTTATCGAACTTTTTATGCATGTATTGCATGAAGAGAATAAACGAAGCAGAGGACGCCGCTGCAGTGGCTGAGGTGATAGCAGTTGTACCCAGACATGCAATGCATGCATTACAAATTAAATAACTTTGTCAATTAAGAACATATCAGCACGTGTTCTACGTCGTTTTCAAAAGAAATGATTGCTCTTCAAAATAGCATTAGCAGAAATTTTATATTGCGTGTTAGCTAATATTTTATAGAGATAATCTACGCTAAATGTAACGCGCCCGTAATCCTGTATTGGAAATTTCTTATCTGACCCCACTCATATTCGCGAAACTATAACTGTCACGTTATTGAAGATATTCAAACGAAATTTCTCTCTGTTTTGTTGAATTGGATGCTGGTCAAGTGTTGTAAATTTCAAGAACATCGGTCAACTTCTTAAGACTGTATTGTTAAAACAATTTTGGGTATCAGTTATAAAAAACACAGTGTATATATATATATATGAGTGTGTATGTGTGTGTGTGTATGTTTTGGAAACTTATCAGATGTTGTCATAGGATAATGATAAGAATGCTAAGTTAATTTGCTAACTGATCATATTATCTTGTGGTCTTGACGACAGGAAAGTCGTGTTCTAAAGTTCTGGTTTGCTCTGGACACTGATTACCTGGACAAGGTGACGAGCGCCTATGAGTTCTTCAAGGAGCTCGTCAGGCCGGATTCTTTTCCTCGAGGTATGGCTTTCTGTCTAAATTAAAAAGTAAAGTAAACGCGCATTATAGTGAAATGATCAACTGTGTTGATATCTATCACTTTTAATACCACATGTTTAAACCGTTAGGCAATTTAGACCATTTTCCTTATAACCTGTCCAGTGAATGTCGGAGATTTTACTCTCAGATCAGCGCGGCTGGGATTCGAGCCCACTAAAGTTCAATTAAGCTCAGGATATGTCGTTTAAAATTTTAAAAGGTCTACATCATGGGATATATTTAATAATGGATAAAATCTAACTTCCATGTAGATATATTGTGCTCCGCTTATAAACACGTCGGATATTATAAGCCAGTTCCACTTATATGCACAAGGTCTTCCTGGTCCCATTAAAGCTGAAACTTTTTCAATTGCAAGTAATTTCGGTTATAAGCAGCATCAGTATAAGCACATAATTTCTTTTAAAACTACTATACCGGCATATACATTAATATGTAATATGTATATCTCTCCTGATATATAAACAATTTTATACACTGCTGTCAGCTTTACTGCTTGTGAATCTAATCTACAGCCTTAATGTATAAAGATCTATTCGTATTCCGACCGTAGTTAAATTGAGATTCAAGGGTAGATGATGATGATGATAACTGTTGATATAAGTATAATTATCTGAAACTAAGTATTGTGATCTACCATACTTCTTTTATTACTAATTGCGATGGAAAAATAGACAGTGTTTTGAATTTTTTAATGGGAAAGTAAAACAGTAAAAGACAGACAGTAAGACAGTAGCAAGACTACTGTTGTTAAGACTTTAAATGAACCCCACTGACGTTTTTTCTGCGTAGACTACGTTGGTTTCATAAAGAAGGTGATGAAGCAGGTTCAACATCCTCACTACACGCTGATTCGTAGAACAGATGTGGACATGAGGCAGATGGATGACGAAGAAATCGCCCAGAACTCTGCTCCAGGTATGATCTCCTCATTAGTTGTACACTGTGTAGTGTTAAGCTGTAATATTCTTCTAAATTTTAGTCATTTGTTATCGCCTTGAGATCTGATTTAGTTTCAAAATATTTTGAAAAAAGAAATATATTATAAGTTAGATTTTGATTTAAATCATTACTCAGTAATTAATTGCATGCATATATAATTATAAGTAAGATATAATTAACTGTAATGCCTAGTTTAGTGTCAGTTTCTACTCTCAAAAATGATATTAGGTCAATGTATGATATTATGATCATGATGGAGAATTATCCTCGGCTCTCCCCTTAGTTGAACGCTTTTGAATTTTTAACGGAGAAGCGATTGAAGTGGCGAAGTCCTTTGCTTTTCTTGGTTCCACAACAGCAAAGAATGGAGAGAGCTCCTGTGCAATTAGCAATGGAATCCCTTAGGAAACAGCCATGAATAAAGTAACTCTGGAAAGATAATGGAGTGAGTTAGAACACGTGAGGCAGACTAGTGAAGGCCCTAATCTTTATATTCCTAATGTTCGCTGTACAAACATGTACTAAGAAGAAATATGAACAGAATTAGATTAATGTTTTTGAACTGAGGCGTTGGCGCCAGCTGCTACAAGTTCCGTAGTAGAAAAAAGTCAAGTGCTTCTAGCAACCCTTGAAAATATTAGTGACACTAATTTGGTGACACTAGTTGACTCATTAGAAAATATAACATTGAAGCAGAAGTTAACATTGTTGGTCGCATCATTTGAGGCTACAGCCTGGAGTAAGAAAGCCTGCTGGATAGTTATAAGGGGAGAGGGCGGGGAAGGCCCAGAGTAAAATGTGTGGGTGAGTTGAAGCAGACAGCAGGACCTCCTGCTCGGGACCCCAGGAGCTTCCTGCTCTCAACGATCAGCTCATTGATAGAGTAAAGCAGAGTTATTTAGTGAACGTGAACACCAGAGGTGGTAATCGGCCTGGTGGCACCTGGTGATCAGGTGATCCCCATTAATTGCAATATTTCTGAAAGAGACTATTGTATCGTCTTGTTGGACTAAGCTGGTAGCATGCTGGTACTTTATTTGACTGTGTATCAGTCAGTTCATGGTGCAAATCAAATTCTAGCCCAGTTACTGAATTGAAACAGGTTTCATGTTCGATATGACTGAAACTACTGATATTTCATGAAATTGACGTTAAACTACGCTTTGGTCCTCTAGTTAATGAAAAATGAAATGTAGAAGTTAAACTAATATGGTTTTCTCACCAAAACTTCATAGCAGTTTTTTGGTTGATCTTCCTCCTGCGCCTGTTTACCATTCTTATAATGCTATAGTTGGATAAAATTATACTAGACAGATGTGACTTTAATAAACTAATTTCTGTTCATTTGAGGTATTGCTAATACTGAGACCTGGTATTTAATTTTTGAAATGTTATCATTTTAGACATACTGAAAAACTTGGATTTAGCTGAACGAACATGCACTCCAATTTTTTTACATTACAAATCTGTGCGTTTCACGTGTTGTGCTAAATTCTTTATGATTAAAAGATACTGTATGAATTACCAATGCTTCTTCTTGTTTAGTCTAATAATAAATGCTTTTTTTATAGTGAGGAGTGTTAATTTAATGGGTAAGTGTATGGTGTGAAGTTTTTTCTGTTACTTTATTTTAGTGCTTGTAGAGAACATCCACCCCTAATCCCCTTCCTACTAATTCTCTAAAACTGAATTCAGCCTTCATTTACTCATCTCGATATACCCTGCAAGTACAACAATTGCCTTTCAGTAATTGCATTGTGAAATAGTGCGTACTGCAATTAAAACATTATTTAAAAACACCTTAATGTACAGAAAATTTTAGTGCATGCCAGTATAGCTATGTATATGTATGTATTGGTCTGTTTTGTATGTTATATATGTGCGTGAGCCGCTGCGTTGATTTACTTGTCTAAACGAAATGTACTTAGATTTAAATATTAAATGAATTAGACTAACGGGAAAATTATTAACCGTTTATATTTTACTGCAAATATATAAAATATGGGCTCTAATATAAAATGAACGCGTTTTCGATAGGCTGTTTAAAAGAAAATAACAATCCCGGTGAATTGTTTGAATAAATTGTTCAGATTGCCGTACAATTAATGCTGCATTTCAGTTTCCTCTCAATTCTTTCATATTATGTATCCTTTTTTTTTTTTTTTTTCATTGTTATGTGTTTTAATTATTCAAACTTAAGTTATTAATTATATTAATGGAGGATATTATATTTATATTAATCCAATCAATTGCAAAGGATAGTAGACTTAGATTGTAGCTCGATTTGTTTTATACCCTCCATTAATTTTATGCTATATGTAGGCCCTATACAATGTTATTCTAATACTAATTTGATTATAATATATACTATATAAAATTTGCGGCTATTACACTAATCTATTTAAAATAGTTGTGTTGACTGTCTGATGGTGTTTAGAAATGAAAGTGCACATATGATATTGATGTGTCGTTACATGTAGATTCTTTCTGTGTTTATTTCTTTTTTGTTGTTTGTTTTGTGTGCGTGTGTGTGTGTGTGTGTGTGTGTGTGTGTTACTGGTTGTGTTTGCGGTTTAGACTAGTCTTGCTCTCTGCATAGTTGTCAATTAGAAGTGTGTGGCTTCGCCCGTTGAACAAGGATATATGTACTACAGGCGTCATGTTGTATTTAACGCGTTAATAAATAAACTTGATATCTCATTTCCTTATATAGGAGATTCTCAGTTGATATCACTGATCAGAGGTATATCGTGTTTCAGTTATATCACGTATACAGCCTCCTTTAGAGACTGTCTGATGCGTATGGTATTTGAGTTACGCCTATATAAAATCTGAAAATAAAAAAGCTGCTGTATTTGAAAGTTTATCTCTAAATCTATTTTTGTTATGGACGTCCTATTGGTATAATCGTTATCCAATTTATACAATCGTTATCTTACTGATGCAATCGTTATCCTACTGATACAATTATTATCCTACTGATACAATCGTTATTGTACTGATATAATCGTTATCCTACTGATACAATCATTATCCTACTGATACAATCGTTATCCTACTGATACAATCGTTATCCTACTGATACAATCGTTATCCTACTGATACAATCATTATCCTACTGATGCAATCGTTATCCTACTGATACAATCATTATCCTACTGATACAATCATTATCCTACTGATACAATCGTTATCCTACTGATACAATCTTTATCCCACTGATACAATCATTATCCTACTGATACAGTCATTATCCTACTGATACAATCATTATCCTACTGATGCAATCGTTATCCTACTGATACAATCGTTATCCTACTGATACAATCATTATCCTACTGATACAATCGTTATCCTACTGATACAATCATTATCCTACTGATACAATCATTATCCTACTGATACAATCTTTATCCTACTGATACAATCATTATCCTACTGATACAATCATTATCCTACTGATACAATCATTATCCTACTGATACAATCTTTATCCTACTGATACAATCATTATCCTACTGATACAATCATTATCCTACTGATACAATCATTATCCTACTGATACAATCATTATCCTATTTACAAAATCGTTTTCCCACTGCTTCAATCGTTATCCTTCGCTGAATTTGTAAATCTGAGATTGTGTCTGCGGCAATGCTATGATTTACGCGACAATAATATTGATTTTGGAAATGGCCGTTATAAAATTCTAGTTAATTTTTTTAAAGATGAAATCATGTTATCAGTTAAACATGTATATTGCCAAAGAAAGTCAATATTATTTCTTTATTACGTTGTAAAATCATAATTCAAGTTGTCCACCAATTAATTTATAAGCACGTGATATTCACTATTAAAAATGAATAAACATCAGACTTGCTGTTATTAACGGTGCTAAATATGGCTATTTAATGTTTGGACATGTAACTAACAGGGTCACTAGGCGACGGGTGTGGTAAGTCTACTGTAACGTTTTGTTGTTGTAGTTGTGCAGTGTGCATTATAATTCTACTAATTCTTATATAGTTTATTTGTATTGTAATAGTCTACAATTTCCTTTCTCTAATATATCCTACTGATGCAATCGTTATCGTGGAGCCCATGGAGATGCCGGTAAGATATTCGACCGCGGATCAGTATGTGCGGGGTTCTAATCCTGGGCTCGGCCGTCACTGACATCGCTTTCGAGTGAGGAAACTGACGTTAACATTAGCTTTAGCTTTTAGCTTTAATGTACTCAGAAGTCTTAGTTTTATTTTCATCCACAAGTGGGTCGAGCCGGTGGCCTTGTTGCTAAGGTGTTCGAATGCGGACCAGTAGTTTCAGGGTTCAATCCGCTGCTCTCTTCGTCACTGACCTGCTTGCAAGGCAGGAAACCGATATTAAACTTAATTTAAGTTTTATATTGAAGTGGATCCTTTTACTCTCAGTACCTACTGAAGGCAAGAAATAATTCTACTTAATATAGAAAGCCATGAAATTATTAGTAACTACCGCTCTTAAATGAAAAAAAGTGATTTTCAGTTTCAGTTTTATGCTGTTGGTTTTGGTTATTAAATTTGTAGTTATTCTGTTGTTGTTTGCGTTGTTTGTTTTCTTATATTATTTTGCATTAACTAAATGTTTTGTTAATATCATTATACTTTTTCTAGGCTGTTGGTTTTGTGGTGTTAGTTAACCTTGAAACTATGAAGTAGTGAAGTATGTATTAGACTAATTAGTCCTGTAGTTTTAACAGTAATTTAAATGTTCTTCGGGTCCTAAGGAACATTGTGTTTGCACGTTCAAATGAATTTTCGCTGTTGACTCAATTTTTTGTGAAAAATTCTCTGTAAAGAAGGCATAAATGATATTATACATATTTTTACGCTAAATACATTCATATTGCTTAAGCTTTGCACAAAAAAGTGGTTAAAATATTATATATGTGTAGTGACTGTAGGGTATACGTACAAGCATAATTTTAAATAGATGCTACGTCAGTGTGTTCTTTTATTATCACTTGGCGCAAGGCTATTTGATTTATCAAATGTATGTTCAGTGTTATTGTAACCTTGTGAATATCAATATGCCTTTAGGCTTTATAAAATATATCAATTGATTATTAATGGATGGACAAATTACGTCAACATCGAAGAACTACTTTATCTTCTACTGAACTACAGTAACCCCGTTCTAAGCTGCTTACAATTATATGAGTATACTTGCACAATTGTACGTGTATATTTAAGCTGCGTATCTAAGCTGCGTAAGATTTATAAATAAAACGTATAGGCCTATCTTTTAAAATGGAACTGAAATTTTACGAAATATGAAGCCGCCACATGTGACGTTTAATTAGTCATTTTAATAACTGGGCTAGATTCTTTCACTACAGATTGATAGGTGCGGGGTTCAACTCCAGGAAGTACCGTCACTGATGTTCTTTTAAAATAGGAAACTAGCGTTAAGCTAGGCTTTAGCTTTAGCTCTTATTTAATTTTTCGGGTCTATAAAGCTACAACAAGATAAAATTAACAATAAAGTTAGTAATTATGTTCATTTATTTATATAACTTGAAACAAAATGATGGTACTAGTTTTGTTTTCTTTGTGAGTTAATTTTTGTTTATAAGCATAATATATGATACTTTCATTACTTGTATACTATATATATATATATATATATATATATATATATATATATCTATAGATATATATATATATATATATATATATATATATATATATATATATATATATATATATATACAATGTATATATATATAGATATATATATATATATATATATACATACACATACATCATACATGTATATTCTGTTATTGTTTTGCATCCAGGAATGGGACGCAAAGAAGACAAGAGACCGAGAGAATTGGTGGTACAGGATCAGTTGCTGCACTATCTAGAGTCCGCCTATCCTAACATCCTACCTACTGATGATCTGGCTGAGTTAGTTCTACAACATATTCAATTCTTATTAGCATCTTCTATTACAACATATTCATTTCTTCTTAGCATCTTCTATTACAACATATTCATTTCTTATTAGCATCTTCTATTACAACATATTCATTTCTTATTAGCATCTTCTATTACAACATATTCATTTCTTATTATCATCTTCAATGATATCTAATAACGGAATAGAATATTATTTTATCAGTAATAATAGTACTGAAATAGCCTAGGCATATTTATGTATTGTTAATCATCATCATCACCTTCCCTAGATTCCCAGTTTAACCAGGGTCAGGATACGAATAGAGATTTGCGAATCATCTCGGTCCCACATCAATCGCAATATGCCCATACCATTCCATTCATTTGAATTTTTGTAGCAATTTCTGGAGCCTAGGCGCTTATCAACCAAATGCCCTTCTGGCGTTGGTTTGGATCTTATTTTTACGTATTGGTAATAATAAAAATTAATCTTTATGAATCGCTTTGATGATTGGGTTGACAAGAACCTACATTTACGTGACTGGCCAGAGGTTGCGTAGTTCAAATCTCAACTGAAAAGTTTATAACAATACCCTTACTTAAGTAGAGAAACATTTGGCAAGCGTATCTTTTTACTGCTTTATATAAATAATTACAATGTATCATTGAACTATCGTTTACGTTTGGTTGTGATGCATTATACAGCCGAGTTTAAACATAAACATACAGTCAATTGCAAACTTTAACTTATAAACAGTTAATTGCAGATATTCAAATATAGTTGCAGTATATCGTTTTTAAATTCTTTGCGGATTAGGTTTGGGAAGCTTGAGAATACAGTCAAACAAAAAACTGCACTTGTTTATAGTGTTCGACTAATGCATCTGAACAAGTGCTGCCAGTGAATGAACATGAGTTATAGTTCAAATTTTTAAAGATCACATTGTCAGTATTGGGCATCTGTGAGATGATTAATGCGGAAGCTTTGTGAAATATTAATCATATTTGTTAGTATTACGTAATGAATGCTGTATTGTGCATATTATAAATATGTTGTGCATAAAATAGGTTGATAACAGATGTTGCATTAAACGATGGCTTTTTTATTGTATTGCGCACTATATTGCACTGTATATCAAAGTGTGCTGAAGATTCAACAGCTGGCACAGAATGTGTCATGCACTTACGGGTGTAATGCATTGTATTGTGTTATTGCAGTATGCTGAAGACAGATGTAGCGACCATTCAGCAGCAGCTGCGTGTGCTCGTTGAGAGAAATCTCATCAAGGAGATGGAGCCAGGCAAGTGGGTCAGGAAGGTTCTCGATCAAAAGACGGGTCAGTTCATCTCGCTGTAGTTGTAGTTCTATCAACTTTATAACTGAAGAATTTCTGTTATAAATCTCTTATATGTCATGAGATTTATGTTTCACGTACTTATGAAATAATGGATGTATTTATAATTAAAATGTGTGCTTAATTAGATCTGATTTTGTTGCTTGATTGATTTGTAATAAGAATTTAGTTTGTTAGAAATTTTTTTGTAATCTCTGAAATGTGAAAATTTATGGAATGGGCCAGTAGCTTGAACGGTAAAGCAACCGACTGCAGATGAAATATTCAAATACATTATATACAGTACATTAAATACAGTATTCAAATACATTATATACAGTACATTAAATACAGTATTCAAATACATTATACAGTACAGTACATTAAATACAGTATTCAAATATATAGTTCTCTTTTCGTCACTAACAGCTATACAGGAAACAATCGAGCAGTAACTGACGTTAAGCTTTGTTTTAGCATTCAGATTTATTTCATATTGTTACTGGTAATGTTTACAGAGGTTAAGATGGTGACTCAGATGCCCGTTCAGACTCAGGGAAGTAAACCCACAGTGGCCATTATCACGTCTAAGTATTACGAGAAATTAGCAGTGGACGCCATGATGGAAGACAAGACTACATTTGTCAAATACAAAACTGAAGGTGGGCTTCCATTTTGATTTTGACTGTGAGTACTCAACGTGTGGTCTGAATTAATCAGTAGGAAAAATGTCTGTATATAGTTCAGTCTTAATTTAGGCGTGGGAGGGTATGACGAATGTTAGAATGTTCACCTCGGATGTAAAGCGCCTGGGTTCAAAGCCCAGGTCTTTCAAAACCCTGGTCAGTCAATGCACAACCACTCCACGTGAGCATTGGTTCAACGTGCATAAGGGACGTTCTTTCAGGGCGTGCTCAGCTGATATTTCACTTCACAACCATGAATATTGTCGGCAGAATAGAATCTACCAGTCGGCCCTATTTCACACTAATTTCAAGAATTTCGGCCGTATTTTTTTTTAAAGCAGCTTGTAACACAGTCAACTGTCCAGTGATGTCTAAACACTGGTTGAACGAGTGCGACTTAACATAACAACTTTACAGAGTCAGGAAGCAATTATATGCTTGTTTAAGACTCATCAGGCTCTTAACTAAAAACCAATTAATATTGATAACACATAGTTCAATATAAAACTGAAAACTACATTATACAAGTACATTTATCAAAAAGAGCCAGTGCCCAACTAAGCCATGAAAAAAAAATCAAACCATACAGACTTCATGTCAACATGTCAAATTTATACATAGCCTCTGTATAACACTGAACATGTAATTACCATCTAAGTTACATGTTCTTATGTTTATCATATTTATTTTTAAAAGCATTCACTGATTCCTTTTCCACAACTTCGCTTGGCAAACTATTCCAAGCATTTATAACTCTCTGACTAAAGAAAAATTTCCTTTATCTAGTCTACTTCTAGATTTACTAAGTTTATAAATATGTCCCCTAGTGTTTCTGTTGTTTGATAAATTAAACCAAATACTATGGTTAACTTTGCTGTAGCCTTTGAGTATCTTAAAAACTTGTATTAAATCTCCTCTAGTTCTTCTCTCACTTAAAGAGGTTAATCCTACGAATTTTAATCTATTCTCATAACTAAGTTTTTGACAGTCAAATACCAGCCTTGTTGCTCTGGCTTGTACCCTTTCTAATATATCTATATCTTTCTTAATATATGGGCACCAAGCCTGAATGCAAAATTCAAGTTTGGGCCGTACAAGAGCCTTATATAGCCTTACCACAATATCTTAATTTCTACATGCAATTGTTCTTCTAATCATTCTTAATACACAATTAGCACTATTTACAACTTTATTACAATTTTCACTAAATTTAAAAGAGCTATCCACAAAGACTACTAAATCCCTCTCACTGTTTGTGGATTTTAGTTTTTTATTGTTCAATGTATACTCAATTTCTAAATTATTATTCCCTATATGCATACCTCTACATTTCTTAGCATTGAACTCCATTAGCCAATCCCTAGACCAGTTCTGTAATATTTTTATATCATACTTTAAAATCTCAGCATCTTCAGTGGTGTTTACCATCTTTGCTACTTTAGAATTATCTGCAAATTTACTAAGTTTAGATACAATATCTATGTCAATGTCATTGATGTAAACTAAAAATAATAGAGGTCCTAAAACAGAGCCCTGTGGCACACCACTCTTCACTGCTGCCCATTCAGAAAACTCGTCCTCGACACACACTTTGTTTTCTATTGCTTAACCAATTACCTATCCACTTTAAAAGTTTGCCCGTTAGTCCATGTGCTTCCAACTTACTAAGTAGTCTTTTATGTGGAACTTTATCAAATGCTTTAGCAAAGTCTAGATATAAGATATCAATGCTATTTTTATTATCTATTTCCTTTGTAATATATTCTAAAAAATCCAGCAAATTAGTTAAACAAGAATGCCCACTTATAAAACCATGCTGACTATTTCTAATTAAGTTATATTCTTCCAAAAAACTAATTATTTTATCCTTAATAATGCTTTCAAATGTCTTACCGATTATGCTTGTTAAGCTTATAGGCCTATAATTTTCTGCTTTATCCCTATTTCCCTTTTTATGGATTGGTACAACATACATTGGCATTCTTAAAATCTTGAGGAACCACCCCTGTTTTCATTGAAGCTTTTAGTAGGTTTAATGGAGCTGGTGCTAATTCATCTCTTAGCTCCAAAACCAGTTTTCCATGAATCTCATCTGGACCTTGACTTTTATTGACATTTAGCGAATTTAATTTATTTATAACGTCTTCAATATCAAACTCAATATTATATAAGGAGCATTCAAAGTTACCTTTGAAGATCCTAGCCTGTACTGGCATATTAACTATTGCTTAAGACTTAAGCTAAGAAGAATCTTAACTAAGTCTAACAAGCAATTTATGAGCAGTGAAGAAATATAGCACTGCAAGCCATAGATAGCATCTAATGAAAGAGCAACTCTAGAATTGTGGTTAATCTAGTGCTCATGCATAGACTATTTTTATTTTCCCAGCATTATTTTCTTGTCATTGTTTCTGTGGTCTTTTATTCATTACAAACTTCACTCCTATTGTAAAATGGTTTACTTTTTAAACTCTCTCTCTCTCTCTCATGCTTATTCTCTTTTCTCTCTCTCTCTCTCTCTTTCTCTCTCTCTCAGTGGCGATCCTGATGTTTCACGAAGTTTCTGTTGTTTTGTACAGGTGAATCCATTGTGTATACACTTTTCTTTCATTTTATACAGGTGAATCCAATGTGTACACTATCGGATACATTGGCAACCACAAGGTCGTGTCTACAAAGCTTCCCGCCATTGGACGCCAGATGGCAGCTCAGATTTCATCAGGCAACACTACGACTCGTTTACTGGGTTTGAATATATATGATGACTATGCGTTATAAACCACAACATAACACTAAATAGTTGATTTAACATTTATTTTTTATTTTTTTATTTAGATCACCAAAAAGGGTCATTCAACCTTGTACAGTTCACAAGGAATGCAAAAAACAAGTAAATGCAATATAAGTGAGCACATTTAAATGAAAATATAAAGTAGAAATTATTACAAACATAATAACAATTAGAGTGCTACGGTCATCCATTACAACATCGAGCACATGTTTTCAGTAACAACTTCGAAAGCATATGCCTTGAATTCAAATAGGAATGCAAAAAAATTTAAAAAATTAATATCAGCATTCTGTTGTTAATCTCCTTGTTCGTACCATATACTCCAGTCGTCATGTTGTGCGAAATTAATGTTGGAAGGTTATGATTCTTAAGTTTTGATTTTACTGAACTTAAGTATCTTTTGCCTTTATTTCGTTGGGCTGAGCCCTCATGAGCGGTTAGAAGTATGACTATTGATCTGAAGATCCTGGAATCCCATATTCTCACAGTCACTGGCTGCTCTCAAAATAGAAAAGTGACATTAATCTCGGCTCTGGTTTTAGCACCAGTTAGCCAAATGCTTTAGCGATTCCATGGACTTTATATTTATAAAGTGTTAGAAAATAAAGAATTCCTTCCAACATTTTCAAGAATTCTGCTGGGATTTCATCTATTCCGGCTGCTTTCCCCTTCTTCATGCTGTTAATTGCAGAATAAATTTCCTCCTTCATTATATCGGGGCCCGTTTTATTGTTTTCTACTATATTTTCTTCTTCTATTTTAAAATCCTCTTGAATAGCTTCTCAGCCTTATCATACAATTCCTCTACATATTCTCTCCATCTTTCTTTTACTTCTTCCAGCTCTGTCTTCAATTTCCCATCTTTACCCATTATACCCTGTGTTTTTTATAACTGATACCCCAAATTGTTTTAACAATAAAGTCGTAAGAGGTTTACCAGTGTTCTTGAAATTTACAGCACCTGACCTGCAGCCAATTTTATAAAACATAGATAAATTTCATTTGAATATCTTTAATAACGTGAAAGTTATAGTTTTGTGAATAGGAGTGGGGTCAGATAAGAAATTTCCAGTACAGGATTACGGGCGTGTTACATGCAGCGTAAAAGTATCTCTATAAAAAATAATAGCAAACACGTCACAAAATTTCAGCTAATGCTATTTTGAAGAGCAATCACTTCTTTGCAAAATGACGTAAAGTACGTGCTGATATGTTCTTAATTGACAAAGTTATTGAACTTTTAATGCATGCATTGCATGTCTGAGTACAAGCACTGCTATCACCGCAGCCACTGCAGCGGCGTCCTCTTCTTCGTTTATTCTCTTCATGCAATGCATGCATATAAAGTTCAATAACTTTGTCAATTAAGAACATATCAGCACTTATTGTACATCGTATTGAAAAGAAATGATTGCTCTTCAAAATAGCATTAGTAGAAATTTTATATTCCGTGTTAGCTAGTATTTTTATAGAGATAATCTACGCTAAATGTAACACGCCCGTAATCCTGTATTGGAAATTTCTTATCTGACCCCACTCTTATTCGCGAAACTATAACTTTCACGTTATTAAAGATATTCAAACGAAATTTCTCTCTGTTTTGTAGAATTGACTGCTGGTCAAGTTCTGTAAATATCAAGGACATCGGTCAACTTCTTACAACTTTACTGTTAAAACAATTTGGGGTATCAGTTATAAAAACACAGTGTACTTATATTGCATGTGCTGTTATATCAGACGTCTACTAAGGATACTTGTATGTTTGGGTACTTGTATGTTTTAAATGCATATTTATCTGCCCGTAGGCACTTTTGGTGACGTGGAGCACGTGTTTCTGGTTGGTATTGCTGGTGGAGTGCCGCACTACACTGACTACTACAGTCACGTTAGACTGGGTGACGTTGTCGTGTCGACACCCAATCAGAAGGGTCAGCTGTACATCTACTGCGATAAGGTATTAACTGGAACTGTAGGAATTTATTTTGATTTAATTAGATTTAACTAGTTTTTAATTAGATTAAATTCATGCAAATCTATAACCTTTAGAATATATCAGATAGAATGGAGGAACGTTGCCGTCCTATGTTCAGAACTCAAGGAACTGATGATGATGATATAACAGATGTTATCGGAATATTTCATTTAGTATATCATAATACATCATAATCCGTTGCAATCATCCTTTTCTTGAAAATGAAATTCCATTATGATTCGTGCTTGCATGGTATCATATGGTGCTTATAACTTAATAGTATTAGCAATTGATGCGAAAATAACATATTTAAACATTTCTACTCAGTGTGAGAAATAATTTAAAAATACATACATTGCATAGATGTCAAATTGTACGAATTTCATTGAATGTTTTTAATAGACTTAGTAGCTGAGATAACAATAATTTTAACTACTGTGACTATGTAAGTCTTGATATGATGATAATGATGATGATGATGATGATGATGACGATGACGATGACTATGCTTATCTAGGTGACTACGGACAAGGATCGCGGTCAGATTCAGTATTCGCTAAAGAGTTGGTCTCCCACTGACACTGTCATCATGGATGTAGCGAGGAAGCTGAGGCAGCAGAATGAGGCTGATCATTCGTTCTGTCCATGGGAGAAGTAATATAATTTCATTATATCATTTCCTTCAAAATTATTGAGTTAATATAAAACTGTTATTTATTAATTATGATGTTAAGGAACCGCTTCTATAATTCTATATCCACGATTTGATAATTTTACTATCAGTAAATTTATGGTATATTGAACAGTTATGTAACATTCCTAGCTTTGATACGTTTATATAGGGTGTCGCATAAGTTCGTATACCGTTTTCAAATTGCATTAACTCTGGAACTACTTAACCGTTTTAAACCAAATTTGGACAGTATGTAGACACGATAAATAAAATATATGGGTACAATTTAATTTGTAATCGTACAAGTAATTAAGTAGAAACTGAAATTTTTCTGAATGACGTCACATTTTCGCAAAAACTAATATTTTATAGTATTTCCTTTTTGCTTAATGACAGCGAGTATTCTATCCGGCATAGATTTGATTAATGTCTGAAGTATTTCCACTTTCACTGATCTCCAAGCTTGTTGTAGACGACGTTTCAGCTGCACAACATTCGTGGGCTCTGGATCGCGGTAGACACTAAACGACAGAATACTCCACAGGTTCTCGATAGGAGAAAGGTCTGGAGAGTTCGGTGGCCAGTCCTTCGGCTTAATGTACGATGGAATGTTGTCTTCCAACCATCTTGTTGTTTTGGCTGATGTATGACATCTTGCACCATCCTGTTGAAAGATGCCAAGGTCATTGTCATTGAACAGCTTTACTCGAGTAACGTTGCCGCCGGTTACGATTCTTTGAAACGCTGGCTTGACGAGTTTATCCAGTATGTTTACAATGTAATAATCCGAGTTAAGTCGTGTACCGTTCGGAATGAAGTGCAGACTCGTTAATCCGTGTGCAGTCATTCCGCCCCAAACCATAACCGAGGGACTGAACTTCATTTGAGCAGCGGGAGGAACATTACTCTCCTGTGATCCCCACACAGTGTCGTTCTTGGGATTGGGTATGTAAAACACTTTGAAGGGTGACTCGTCAGTAAACAGAACATTTGACCAATCCTGAACAGTCCAATTACGATGATCACGCGCAAACTTAATACGTTTCACCTTGTGAGCATCAGTCAACAGTGGAATTTTTTTGCGACGCCAGTTCTTCCACTTCAGGTCATTAACCATGTATCTGCGAATTGTGTCCTTAGAAGCACGTTCATTACGAATTTTCAGTTGATTTGAAATACGGCGCAAACTCTGTCCACGTCTGTATTTTGCGGATTGGATGAGACGCTTGGCTGTATTAGACAGTATCTTCGGACGTCCACTACGTTTCATATCCACTAGTTTTTCGTCAAATTTGCTTCGACCTACCCACTTCGTAACCCAACACTTACTCCGATTTAACTTTTGTGCAATACATTTATGCGAATATCCTTCTTTAGCCAATACTACTGCCTGTGCACGTAATTGTATTATTTTAATTTTATCCATATTATAAATTATACGCGGCCTCATCGAACAATAACATTGACACGTTGATTAGCCTTGACTGCGGTCCTGGACGACAACATCAGGTAATTTCCAGGCACGCGCTGCATGCAGCCACAGCGTGTCTCTAGCTGCGCCAGTCAGAAAATGGGTCACATTGCGCGACAGCGCCGTGTGACGTCATTTCCAGGTCTAATGAAAATAAACTTGCACCAACATCTAATTCACATCTATTATACACGAATACGAAATTTTATGAACATGCGACCTTTACTAGCCGAATTACTGCAATTTGAAAACGGTATACGAACTTATGCGACACCCTATATATAATTCTAAACGTGTGTATAATCAGTGTGTTAGTAAGTGAGTAAGTGCACTAGGTAATTGTTTTAGATTGTGATTTTTCCATTTTAGTACTGTAATATCTAATTTTACGAGTGTTTAACTGATTTTATGAATGTGCTGTGTGTCTTGTATGCTTTGTGTGGGCCTTGCTGCCTGACTTCTAATTATAAATAAAATTGATAGAAACTGTGAAGCCGCGCTGGACTTAGTTAATGGCAGAATTCTCCAGATATTGGCAGATATAATTATCAAGATATTACGTGAATTTTGAATTTATTTCTATTGTGCTTGATTTCGTCATTAACGAAATATTTTGCTGTACAACTATTTATATGAGAATTTTCGAAAGCTTCGTGGAATGTCTTACCTAGGCTTCAACTATCACACGATTGAACTTGCTGACTCATGTCCTGAATATTGGCATGGATATTTTTTATTGCGTAGTTATATAAGAGAAGGGCAGGAGCTGCTTCAAGGACAGCAGGTTGGTTTCACCAGACCTCCTCCAGAGACAGACAGGCTCTTCATGAACATCGGTGGCAACGATATGATCGAGGTGGGTCACCCGCTGCCACCAGAGGGCACCCCGAGGTCTGTGGGGGTGTCAACCATTCGCTGTGGAGCCATCGCTTCAGGGAAACCCCTCATCTCTGACGACCAGTTGAGGCTAGAGTTTGCTGCCAGGCATCAGTGTGTTGCGGTGGACACAGAATTCGACCAGGTTTTGGAGTCCATCGTCGGCAACAGAAAGGAGAGCTTTGCGTTCATACGAGGTGTTGCCGATTATCTGGACGGAACGAAGAACGCAGAGTGGCAGCCATATTGCGCGCTGGCGTCAGCAGCGTTCATGAAAGCTATCCTCGAGAAGCTTCCAGGAGCCCCTAGCAAAGCTTACTGATAAAATCCTTGTGCTGAGACTTTGCAACAGACGCATTTGCTGTAATTACTAGATGATCGCACTTGCATGCTGTTTGACGCTCTTGTGCATTGAGTTTAGTTTACTTTATATTTCATAGAGCCATTTGACTCAGCCAACCGTTTGAGTTTTACGATCGTGTCTGAAAGTTGCACAGTTTGAATCTGGCTTGCACATTGTTAATGGTGCTTTTAAGCAAGTAAGCAGACGATTAACTCTATTTTAGTTTTTTATCTTTGCAAATTGCACAAATTTCCGATATTGTCTTCTGAGTAGTACTGCTTGTATGTGTCGATATGTGTGTTTCCATGCTTGACTATGTTTTGTGTACAAACATCTTTATAATGCATTTCCTGAGTTTATACGGTGTGGTTTTCTATACCACTGTATATCCAGCATATATATATTTTATCGCGGCCAGAATAACTCTTATCTTAACGTCATCTGTAGTTTTGAAAATGAAAATTGGAACTTTGAGCAATCAAGTATCAGATGTAATATTACAATACAACTTGTAACGGAATCTATGGCATGTTTAATAAAATTCAACTGAGACTAAAAGTGCCTGCTTTCTAAAATTGAGTTTTAAATTTTTATATAGCATAAGACAGGAATATCTGCAGATCCCACAAAATTCAGTTTGGAATTGTAGTGAATTATGCTTAATATATTTGCTTAATATGCGTAATACTTTGCTTTACTTCTGGTAAGTTTTCCTGTTAACCTCTCATATATGCTACATCTAATGGCTTTCCCAGTGGTTTTACTAAATCGATTGTCCAGGTTGTAGTCTTATTGTAACCGTCTGTGAATATTTTGTGTATTTTTTATTTGTTTAGCATCATATTGAAATCATGATACCCATTAACTAAATTACAAGAGTACAATATCTAGTACTACTGCATATGCACTACCTAATCATGCCAAAGCTTGTATACCACTGAATCAAGCTACCCAATATGTACCTCACCTCTTAATTATATTGTAATTTGTGTATCATTGGATCTTGCTACAGCACTTGTACTGTTTATACTTGTTCTACTGGACAGTATATATGTGTCCATTTTTGGAGAGCTTACCGTCTTGTTTTAGTAGAGTTTATAATGTGCTCTAGTCTGTTGGTAGTCTATTTACTATAGAATGGAAAACTAAAATGGATTTATTTTTTCTTCTATAAAAAGGTACAAAATTGTTGCTATACTTGCGTGCTTACAGTTTATCAGTTTTTAAGTATGAGCTGATTTGTTGACTGTTATACATTATTTTGATGTCTAGGATCACATAATAGTGTATGACAAAATTTTGTGCCTAATATAATGAGACTTGTAACAAAAATAGAATCATTTCTGTTAATCTTTCTTAGTGCACTGCTCGCTGGCAGTTTCGCTCTATATAACGCTTCCGCTCTTCTCTGTCTTCCGTTTTCTCTTCATGACCACATATGTGTGGACCATTAAATCATCAACATGACACACCGTTATTCTTGGGGGATTCTGCTTATGAAGAAGTGGGCCCCCTGTGCCTTCCTCAGCTTCCACTAATGCTTACCGGGCAGGGCGTCATTTCCTGAGAAAACTATCATTTATACTCATACCATACTAATCGTTCTCTTAATATACTGTAGAATGTATTCAGCCATCATATATTCAGTTGTTTTTCTCATTTCTGCTCAATTTTGATGAAGAGTTATTTTTTATTTTGCTAGTGCACTGCATAACTAGTGCAGCCTTCTCATCGAAACATTTGAGTAGTTTAAGTTCTCTTTATGGTAGTACGTTGTGTGTTTGGTACAAGTAAACCAATTTCAAAAGTAAAACGAACTAGAACTAGATATAAAATTTAATTCGCTGTATTTGCTCTAACATGTCTCTGTAGCACTCGTAGACTGTATTTCTGCTTGTGCTGTATCTTGCTTCAGAGAACGTAGTGACTTAATTGTGGATGTCTTGTAGTATTGCACACTTTTGTTGTCTGTAGTAATTAGTAAGTGTTGAACTGATCAGACTGTAGTAAGTTCTATTACATCTGCACGTGTGTATCCCAGTGCAGTGGACGTCTAACACTTGCTTTATCTGGTTCAACATTAGCGCACATTTTCTTTTATACTCTACTATTATGTCCTTCTTTTTGTTGATAATAATAATAATAATAATAATAATAATAATAATAATAATAAAGGTTTAACGTCCGTTTCATCATCCAGGGATGATATCAGGGACGTCCCCAACATTATGATGTAGGGCCAGGACTGTTAGATCGTTTTTAAATTCGCTAAATATATTTTAAAGTGTCGTAACTTCATGTATTTATAATACAGGTACTAATTCTAAGCTTTTACATATTCGGTTAAATGAGCTAATCTTAAATTGAGTTCGGTTAATAAAATTAATCTAAATTTATATGTGATTATACCATTTTCTGTGTTAAAAGTCTGTTTGTAATTATCCGTTTTTTTACTATATATTAAAACAAATAATACAATAATAATACGTTAATACTATGTATGAAACTCTAAAATACATGTGGTGTTTAACATTTAATTGCGATAATGTGTTTGCTAAACATTTACTTTTTTATTATTTATCAGCTTGATTGTGCATACGATTACAATCAGTGCAGGATGAATAGCCTGACTGGTAGATAACTTAGTTGTTAACCAGGAGACCTGGGGTTCTATTCGTAGCTTAGTCTTTTATGATGGTTTTGTTTATTTGGAAATGTAAGTTAATCCTGGTGCTGTTAGCAGGCTTATCTGAGAGATATGATCTAAATTGTTAGTCGATCGTATGCATTATTAGTCGCCCCTCTAGTCTTTTGTAGTGTGCCAAATTTTCTCATTGATGTACTCTAACTCATGCACGTTTATGTAGAATTTGAAGCAACTGGAAAGTTTAATTATGCTAGTCTATCATTAGCTATGCTATAGTATCACTCTTGTATCTATTCAAAATTTGAAGATTGATTGATTAATTAATTAATTACACTTCTATAGATTGGGAATGTAATTATCGTCTGTCACTCTAAGTGTCTTCAAATGTTATTAATTGTCTTTAATTAGTAATCGATGTTACTGGTTTTTATATGTTATGTATTAGTCTTTTTATGCAGAATTTAATCTTTTGCTAAATTTGCAGAGTTTCGACAGAACATGAAGCTTACTATTTTTATAGGTTAACGGGAAATGCTTGTTTGTAAGTCACGTCTAATTAGTGTTCATAGAACTTTATGTGTAGCTTGCCAGTAAAATCGTCATATAACAACGAAATTAAAACTAATTCTGGAGGAAATACTTTGTACATAGGATATTTTTTAATGTGTATCCTGTACTCATGTTGTTTCCGGGCGCTTCTGAACAGACCACCCGATTACTGCTTGTCTCGTTAGAGGCGACTTGTATCATTCCCAGGAAATCCATTGGAAACCAGTCTGATATTTCTCTAAACAAAAGCTTCTTTAAGCTTTGATAAAGACAGCCTTCGTTGTCAACGCCAATATTCTAGTCGATGGGATGCTCTTTGGACTAGTCAATGGAATGCTCTTAGACGGAGTTAGAGCAGAGTATGACTAGAAAGTATCTGGAATCTGTCATTTGTCTGAACAGCACAGAGAGAAATACTCTAAAGCGTCGCACACGCAATATTATGTACCAGTTGAATGGCCTGGTTGGTAATACATTTGACTAGAAAGCAGTAGATCACCACAGATTCCTGTACTTGTTTTACTGCTCCATGTTACCGGTTAAATTACGACGTGAAATTTTAAACCAGGAGCTGAGATTTTTAATTTATTTTTTGTGCCTTATATTATACCTCTTTGGTATTTTCAGTTTTTCGTTTAAGAAATTAACTCGTGATAGAGGATGTAAGCTGCCTGTTGTTGAAGCACGACATTGAAAGACTCAAATCGGGTATTTCTCGTATTTTAGCTGCATTTATTATTTTATTATTTTAGCTTGATCGTGTCCTGCTGTAGCTTCAGTTTTTAGTGCATTCATTCAAAAGATCTGCTTTATGAACGTACAACATTTTGTGCAACTGCTTTTAAAATAAAATACAGTTTATTACGAATTTGTGTCAGCTTATAAAATTTGTAGATACGAGAGTTTTACTGATGTATTCGACGTTAAATCTATACTGTGGGGATCCATTATTCATGGAGATTATGGTGTAGAATATGATGCACAGATTTAAGACCATAATGCTAAAAAACGTTACGTGTTATGTATAGCAAGTAACTGTTTTGCAAGTTGGGATTACTGAGTTGATGCTTAGTTTGTGTTTATCAGGCTCTTAAAGCAGTAAAATGGACCGTCTCTGACAGTACTTTGATTCCGAAACAGACGTTAAAATCGGATTAGCTCTAGAAAATATTCAATTGTGTGCATATAATCTCTGTCAACAGGTGCGTATGTTTTTCGCGGAATTAAAGGAATCTTTTTTGCTAGCAGCTTGACCGCTAGCTTTTGAGCCGTGACTATGATTAGCTGTGTAGTATTGTCTCTAAAGAAGGCAATGCTAAACTACCTCAGACTTGGGCACGACGTGGCCTTCGTCATGGGATCAATGTGTAGACCGATAGAGTGGTCGTTAGAGAGTATAAATATGTACCTTGCGCTGCCTCTTTGAAGAACTGAAAGTATAAATATGTACCTTGAACTGCCTCTTAGTAGAACTGAAAGTATAAATATGTACCTTGGAGCTACCTCTTAGTAGAACTGAAAGTATAAATAAATATGTATCTTGAATTGTCTCTTAGCAGAACTGAAAGTTTGAATATGCACCTTAACTTATAGTTACGCCTCTAAGCAGAATTGTAGGCATGGAACTATAAGTAACAAAGTAAGTAATAACTATTTAAGAAATCTTCTTATATAATTATTAGAGCTTCTCTGGCTGGAGCCAGTTGGGAAGTCGGTAAGATACTCGACCGCGGATCAGTATGTGCGGGGTTCAAATCCTGGGCTAGTCCGTCACTGACGTCGTTTTCGAGTGAGGAAGCTGATGTTAACCTTAGCTTTACCAGCTTTTTTATTATATCTATGGCTATAAGTGTGAATATGTGCTCTGGAGTCGTCAAAACACTAGAGAGCAGAGCACTGGATGAACTGAAGAGAACATGGCACTCGTAGAATGTGATTGTGAAGGGCTGCTTGTTATAGTAGTTATCACCTGAGTTGATTCTCTGTATGAGCCGCTGTAGCAATTTGTGTGGAAATGTTATCACTAGTAATTAATAACTCAAATTACTCGGGCTTTCTCGATAGTCTGATAATATAATCATAATATTTTGAACCAAACACGATCACTAGTCGACCTCTCTTCAAGATAGCTTTCGTTTGTGTTTCTAGTATGGTGCGATGATAAGGCGACACGTGTTGCGGTGTAGTGCGGTACTAATGAAGGTGGGAAGAGAACAGATGTCTATTGTTCATTACTTTACTACTGACGCTAGTTTCTAGTGTTCGTTTTGGCAGAGTTTTTCTGTTATGTATACTATAGTCGTTTAGGCCGTAGCAGGAGGAAGAGTAGGTAGGAAATCATGTTAGAAACATTCTCTTCTTCAAGATGCTAATTCAGTAAACTAGCTGTAACGTCCGTCCCTGACGGGCAGCCATTTGAGTCCAGCAGAAGGCGACTGTGTTCACCTGGTTACTTGTTCAATAAAGCTGGTAAAGCTAAGGTTAACGTCAGTTTCCTCATTCGAAAGTGATGTCAGTGACGGGCGAGCCCAGGAGTTGAACCCCGCACATACTGATCCGCGGTCGAGTATCTTATCGACTTCGCCACTGGTTACAGCCATTGAAGAGTATACCATGCGTTGACATGACATGCGCGTGCATCGTAATAGTTTCATTTCTGCAAATTCTAAATATCTAGCACAAGCTTTAGCTAGGCTTCATTTCTTCATTTAGATACATTTTTAACGTGAGTCCTTATTAAAATCCGCAGAATAATATTGAGACCGCGAGAGACTATGAGAGTTAGAAGATAATTCTTTAGTCTGCGTTCGCAGCTTCATGTACAATATACGGCTTCTATTGAGATTAATCATAAATCAGTAAATGATATTCAAACAAAAAAGCAGAATCTCTTAGCTTAAAAAGTTCTTTCCATTCCTGTGACAGCAGCAGGCTTTAGTATATATAATACGGGTGGGTTTGTGGTGCCATTAATCGCTTCCTTACAACGTTAAGTATCTTTCACCACGGACTGCCCCAAACTACCACTTCACATATACTGTGAGATGTAATAGGCTTCGACCTGCAGTAGGCTCGAGGCATAATCGATAACCTGACATACGATGTTAACAACAGTTAGCTACCCTTGTGCAAATCAATTAAATGACTCACTCTATAAGGTATAGGTTCTGTGATATCATAATGTAGTAAATGGCAACTGTGTATTCGCTTTTTTATCTTATCATAATTGCATTGTCTCATTTCTCGGACAATCAAACGAAGCCATTAAATGAGAATGTAACGTCCCCCCCCCACAGCCACCCCAGGCATGTTGTTTTTATTCATAGGGTCAGTGGGCTTTTATCCCGATTCTGAAGTTTTATTTTTGTTCTCTACATTTCTCTTTCTCTCTCTCTCTCTCTCTCTCTCTCTCTCTCTCTCTCTCTCTTTCTCTCTCTCTCTCTCTCTCTCTCTCTCCATTTCTGTAGCATTCTGTCTCTCTTTCTAATCTTCTACCATATCCTCAAAGCAACCACGACCTTTCAGGCTTCCTAACGAGCGCGTACGCCACGTTGTAACTTAATTTCATCACTAAAGATATGTCTTTTCCATAAATGTTCTGACAAGCGGCAGGTCCGAGATACATATTCGTTCTCCATGTCGCATTTAAGCCCCAAGAAGAGCACTCTATATATCAACCAGTTAATCCTTGACAAAATGCAATGACTTATGCATACCTTAGCCCAGAGCTTGGGAAAATAGCGCTGTTGGTGTGATTTTCCGTTGCCTTCTCAGTTTTTTCTCAATCGCCTCTTACAGTTAACGGTTAATTTATATGCTGTAACAGTTTTTATTCTTCAGTATTTCTAGCTACATCGTTGGCACTACTGCAGTTAGCTAGCTTCGATAAGTTGTAACATACATCGATACTCTAAATTCCAAAAAGGCTAATTTTTTAATATTTGTAGGCCTATATGGAGGCATTACTCATTACTTGAATTTGGATAGTCAGTATTCACTAAATTAAGAAAACCTGTGAAAACCTGTGAGAACAAAGCTATTCTATGACTCGTGTGGGCTATAAAAATGAAACATCTTGTTTAAAAATGAAATCATTGCATGAGGTTAAGGCATAGTCAAGATTACTTTTAATAAATGAAATCAGTTAATTTTTGAAACGTGAAAGTACAATTTCACTACGAATCCTTGACCTATGGGAACGTTGGGGGGCTAAGCCATATCTGTCCACAAAGGGAAAGATTGAAGGATCGAGTGCTGAAGGAAAGCATTTTTCTCGACTGAATTCCGTAATAGCTAAAATAGGCCTGAACTTAACACTGGCACCGACAAGAATTTTGGTTTGGAGCCAATACCTGCAGGGGCAGTTCTGGCTTATGCAAAATGGGGTGGCCAGAGGAGTGGCAAAGCAAAATTTAGGGGGGCACATATGAGGCATTTTTTTCGGGAAGGGCGTTATTAAACCCCCTCCCCGAAGGGGGAATTTTTTAAAATTATAGTCATGAACCGTATATTTTCTGAGCATCTTATAGTAAATATAGAAGATTATTTTCTTTTAGAATATGCCATTCATAAATCTTTTCTATTATATATCAACTTCATCTTCACATCTGTCTAAATAAGCATAAAAAAGTTTGAGTGCATGCAGTCCTGGTCACATCCAACTATGATGTTTTGTAAATGATACTAAACAAATAGCTAAAACAAATAACGTAGAAATTTGTAACGTCAACGTTTTAAATTCGCATTAAAAGGAACCATTTGCAATTTTCCCAAATAATGACATAAAGCAAACATAAACTGAACGAAACCTTCATTGAATAGCCTGCATAATATATGAATTACATCCACAGACTGGGGCAAAAAAATAATCCCCTAGCGAAATCTCGATAACTTTAAGAAAACTCAAAATATCTTTACGAAATTTACGGAGCTTCTAGGAGAGGAATTTCTGCGTATATCCCGAAAATTTGATGAAAATCGATTTAGCAGGTAAAACATCACAGCGTTTCTACGAAAAAAGTGCAAAAAATAGTTTTAACAAGGCTTTTTTAACAAAGGTCTTAATAACTAGGACAAAACTCAAAATAGTTCTTCAAAATTTTCGGAGCAACCAGAGGAGGAATGTCTGCATATATCCTGCAAATTTGGTGAAACTATATTAAGAAGTAACAAAAATTCAGCGTTTCTTCGGAAAAAATGTTAAAATCAATTTTAATAAGGATTACTGAAACAAAAGTACCGGAAATTTTCTTCAAAATTTAGGAATAATTTAACAGAAGAACGAATTCCAAGCATCTTTTATTAAAGTAGCTATCAAGTTAGGGTAGGCTTCTACTCTACCACTTAAGTAAACGGCTTTTTTCAGGGTCGTTATTTTCTTTAAAAAGAACGACTGACATTTCGAAAAGCCTTGTTAAAATTGATTTTAGCACTTCTCGTAGAAATGCTGAAATTTCGTAACTACTGAAAATATTTTAACCAAATTTGCAAGATATACGCAGAAATTCTTCCCCTAGAAGCTCCGTAAATTTCGTAAAGATATTTATAGTTTTCTTAAAGTTATTGAGATTTCGCTAGAGAATTTTTTTTGCCCCAGTCTGTATATTGCTATTGCGTACTTTAGACCTAACTGCTAAAAATAAATAAAATGATATCTTAGCTGTATTGCTAAAACGTTATAAAACAATCTTGCGACTACGGTTCATTTAGATGAAGCCCAAAACTGAATGAGAAGTAGAATAAACAATCTACCGACTCGAAGACTCCAGATAGATAGTGAGAGCCCTTAATTACGTGTTAATAAATGTGTTCATTTTCTCATCACATCCTTTGAAGTCGACCTAAGGTAGACTTCAAGTTAACGTCGATGACCTTAATACGCATTATATGGATTCAATTATAGTATAACAAATTAAAGTCTAAACAACTTTCAGCTTTGTACCGGGAGATTTTGCACTAAACTATATAAGGTTAGGCTGTTTTACGAGAGTTGAAGAGTTGATTGCGGGAGACTTTAGTAAAATCAAACAGCTTTGTAATTCGATGGAAGCAGCATCGTAAAACAATTAGACAATTTGCACTGAAACTACTACAACCGATTCGTTGTTCTGCTGGTGTCGCAATTAAACTTTTACTTGACTTAATCAGCCTACTCCTATGCTGCATCGCAGATCAGGATTTCTCTTTCATCTACTCTTTGGAAGTCTTCGTTTGAATCACATCGGTGACATCGGCCTCCGATTTCCTATGAGCAGTTCCATAGGCAGTTGAAGACCCATCTTTTCCGTCTCGCTTTTCCATCCATTGACTATGAGTTGCAACCAGAACGCAAGCCTCCTTTTCTTTAATTTCCTTTATCTTTGGACTGAATGTTTGGATTTTGTCATTTGAACGGTTTGGACCTTCTTTTACACACCGGCTGTGATTTGCCTCAATAGTGTTCTATGTTGTCATTGGCTACAATAGCACTCTAATTGTTGTTATGTTATGTTTATGCGCTTTGTAGAAAAGCTACTCTTGCACGAGGCAACACTTGCAGGGCGGACTGCTGAAATCTTTGCTAATCTAAATGTCTCATGTAACGCTTCTGCAATTGGTTCCGAAAAACAATTCTAAATCAAGCAGATTGATAAGTGTGTGAGAGTCTGATCTATTCGATCTTAGCTTCGTTGCGTTGCAACATTCGACTAAGCTAATGAAGCTCATAATGAAGGTCTATAAAAAATCTTCTAAGTTCTAGCTGAGCAGTTCTTCTATTTAGTGAGTGGACTCGGGCAAAGTGCGAGTCTGCGCATAAGTAATATGATATCATGTCACTGATGTAGGGTTATGACGGTGTGGCATATATTCACTGTTCGATTGTAGTCATTAAAGTGCGTCACACTTTAATCAAGCATCTTAAACAAGCATCGTCTTAAATGAGCATGATGCTCCTGATCTAGCACTGTTATGTTATGGTAATCAGCAATAAAAATCACTATTTTTTGTTGACCATTTTTGGGGTGGCCAGCGCTTCATTTGGGGTGGCCGTGGCCACCCTAGGCCACCCCTCAGAACCGCCACTGAATACATGACGGCTCAATAATCTTAAGTTTAAGCAATATTATGGACACTATTTTGGAGAGTATTCTTTATATTTCTCCCAGCTTCCTCGCCCATCAAATTAAAGAGTTTCAGTCTCCAACCTAAAGCTTAAGCCTTGAGCTTACAATAAAATGCTACCAACCACCTGTTTCATATCTTTACTGCAGGACAAACTTGTTTATTTCGCACTCTTCCAATATTCGTGAAAGTTACAAAATGACTATTTAAAGGACAGAAAGTCAAGCAAGTTTAACGTCGCTATTCCTGCCTGTAAGACCCATGCATCAGTGACAATTCTGAAACAGACTTGAGAAATTAGTGGTAGGCCTGACCAGAATAATATTTTGAATTTTATTGGCATGTATCTAAAAATGTAACTAAAAAAGTTGATTAAAACAAGGGTAAAGAATTCATTTAATTAGACACCATGGATTACTGCTGAACAACGTACACATGTATATGAGAAACAATCTCGTTAGATGAAATAAAATTTTATATTTGGCAGCTTTTCCTCAATGTATTGCCTAACTGCATGTCCGCTTTTTATAACGTCTCCACTCACTACACACATCCTTAGATTCCTTTTACCTCCTCTTTTTTCCTCCTCCTCACTAAAATTTATACGGATACTATATTATATCATCTAACATTCCCCAGTCTCGAAAGAAAGAAAGTAAAGCAAGTTTAACGTCGCTATTCCTGCCTGTAAGTCCCATGCATCAGTGACAATTCTGAAACAGACTTGAGAAATTAGTGGTAGGCCTGACCAGAATAATATTTTGAATTTTATTGGCATGTATCTAGTACATGTAGCTAACATGTAGCTAGTATCTGCTTAATTAATTTAAAAACTGATTAAACCATTTTTATTGTATATGGTATAGCAATAATACGCTAATTCATAGCACAATAGAGACTAGAGTTAAAGTGAAAAATCCATTAGACTTCAAAATTAGGTTTCACTCTATTTTAAAGTAGTCTCTAAATCATACGAGCAGTTGCCAATAGTTACATTCAATTCTCAGTTTTATCAAAGTATTTATTATATAATATTCGAAACATTTTCACAAACTTATACTTAGCGCATAGGTGCACAGTGGCAGATCAAGGGGAGCAAGCAAGGGTGCCATGGTCCCCCATCCGAAAGAATCTTTGTTAACTTTGTTAACTAAGAATTTAACATAATTTAACATTTTGTTAATCAGGAGGGCAGTGAGGATCCAGAGGGTTGGACCACCCAACCCACGACTATTAACGGCGAGCCCCTCCGCCGGGGTTCGCCGTTAATAGTCAATCATACATACGTGTATTGCAGGCTCCACTTAACCGAAATGGTTTCCCGTCAAAACAATTTGTTGGCCCCTGAAAAATAATTCCTGGATCCGCTCCTGGAGATACATGCATACTCTAAATACTGTAAGGCTGGAAGCACAGACGTAGATAAGTTACATAACCCAGCCTTGTCTCAACTGTAGAACAGACTAAAGCATCCTCTTCATTTAGATATAATAAAAGTACCAAAAGACAACCAAAATCAATCGTAATAATTAAGTTAATCGTAGAAAAATCATCTAGAAATTTAATTTAAGCATCGATTTTTTAGGCAGCTCTCTCTGGATCCGTTTGGTATATTAGTCGACACCGTGACCCTGGGTTAAGCAGCAAAACCAATACATTGAACTTTGTATTCGCGTCGATATTCTGAATAATGTATGTATTGTCTCGTTGCGCATTTTAGGCGTCAAATTACAAAGAAATGTCAAAATATGGTTTTATCAATGAATGTCCCTAGCAATTGACAGGCTGACCTACTTTGCTTTGTTTTCATTTACTCTGATTGGTCAGTTCTGTGCAGCTCATAATTCGCCTTATCTCTGATTGGTGGAGAGAATCTCACGCGTTATAGTATGACAGCCGAGTTCTGCCTAAACTGAAACTGCTGAGCTGCATTACACTCTAAACCCGATAATCGCATGTTTAGTATTGTTTATCGATCAATGTTTTTTATCAGTCATAATAAGAAAGAGGCATTATTTTCAAACACAACAGTAATTGGAAAACTTGTTTAACATTAGTTTGTTTGTTGCTATTGAAATTTCAATGTAAGACTGAGTATCTGTGTCGGTTAAGGGCAACTTGTTTATTTCAATGATAAATTGAATTAAGTATTCTAATTTAATTCTAAGCCATGCCTATTTACTTGCTATAAATTGTAACGATTTAAGGCTTAGTTCAAAACAAACATGAATGTCAGATTATCATACTTATGAAATGATTATGTAAAATAGACTAAATACTATGTAGAAACAGTAGCTCATAGAGACTATATATATATATATATATATATATATATATATATATATATATAATATTATATATAATATATATATATATATATATTAGATATATATTATAAGAATCTTATATGAAACGGAATTATGGATGCACTTTATTTCAATTTGGCAGAGCGTTACGCACGGGAGGTATGAAGAGATGTGTTGATATTAAGATCTCCGGCATTTATAATTGTTGGATGAAAATATGTTAAATTTACAAAAAAGAGAGTTCAAAGTATAAGTGCGACTCTATGAGAGAGTAAATTTGATTTTTATAGATCTACATATAATATTAATACAAGTATCTTGGTGAATTATCCTCGACCGGAGACAGAATAAGTTACAGCTAGACTAGCATCTTGCATATTTTAATTAAATATTAGAAATCGAATTTTATGCGAATACCTTTGATAGGACCAATATTTCTTATCTCAGCGGCGCCAGCATAAAACGAACTCGTTTATGCAGAATTCTTTTCAAATCTCTATCGCATAGAGGATAATTAAAAAATTCTATCCTTATTTTCTCGAATAATTTGTTATTATTTTAATATGAATTGGAAAATTCCGCTATACTTTTGTATACCATTTGTGAACCACAGTTTGAGAATAAAATATTATGTCTCGGATGTAATTTTGCAGGAAAAAGGAATTGATAAAATAGATATCTTTTCAAAGCTTGTGAGTGACGAGTTTCATCCTAGTTTCTTAGAAAAGGTTTAGTTTAGTGAGCAGTTTACATGCCACATAAGGAACTCACCCTGATACAACTCGGATTATTTTAATCATGGACATATTACATTATTGCTTAAGCTTTTGGTTTTCTTACTCACCTAAATATGATGAATGGCATACTTAGATAACATTTGTGAACTGTTAACGTTAATGGATAACTTAATTAAACACTACTTTAATGTTCAATTGCACAGTAGTTATAGAGGCATCTGGAAGTGTCATTTATAGACTTCTTAGTTCTTGCTAAGATTTTTCTGAGTAATTCGAAGGACTTCTCAAGGCAGAAACCTAGGTTAGTTTAGCGCTATATAATTTTAAAAGTATCGGCACATAGTTTTTGACACTAATACTCTCATTGGTGTACAGTGCATAGTTTGTATACCACCTTTCATCTTCTATTGTTTGAAATACTGGCACGTGCCTGAATGTCGTTGACTGGAAAACAGTTCAAAGTTGGATATAGTCCTTGGCGCACGTGCGGACTGGATTTAGGAGATAAAAATTTCGACTTCTTCTCCTAACAAGGGTGGTCTGATCAGAGACTACCAGCAGCTGCGCTATGTTCTTCAATCTGCCGACCGCTAAACAGAATTATTTCCCAACCTAATGAAATTAAGAATTATTAATATTTCTTTCCCTTCTTTTGTTTCGATATCGCAGTACTCCATATTTTATGGATTACATTTGGCACTCTAATTTACCAATAGTATTTGTTGAAATTGTGATTAAGACTTGAAACTATGATCTGTGGTTTTAGGTTAACATTAAAAGTTTACTCCATAGACTACAAGGACAAGAGTTATATGGACATAGATATGGACTACGTATAGCATTTTTGCATTAACATTATTAACTAACATAGACGGCGGGATTTAGCGCACTTGGCTTAATTTGCGCGTTAATAACCGAAGTTAAGCTACATCGGCCTGGGTTAGTACTTGTGGGTGACCACCTTGGAAGACCGAGTATTAACAAAATTAAAGAAAAAAAATCTCTGGTGATGGAAGGTTAATCTCAAATCCGCGCCGGCTGCAATTGATGCGCCATCGAATGGCAAAGATTACTAATAACCATGGAGGGGAAGGAGGAAACGGGCCTTAAACAAGCATCTGTGCTTCCTGACCCAGTGTGCCGTTGAGTTGGATAATTGTTTTATTTTTCTGAATGATTTCCAACTTGTCTTTAACAAAAGAATCATATCTTCAATGTTTTCTTTTCATCAAGTACTATCAGAAACTGTCTGCCTATGAGATTTGAAAATATATGCCGATACGCTATGATGATAAAATGTTTCTGTAAGTTCATAGGACAGTAGCTGCATATTCTAAGCCCCGCCCCTACTCGGCAGCTGCTCAGCTGATCTTATAATTGCCATTTATTTGTTGATCGGTGAAGTTAGAAGTTCATTTGTTATAAATATTAGGATGTATAATGTTAAATAAAGTTAGCGAAATGATCATCCACGATCACATCTAGTTTCTTTAAGACCGTATGGTTAAATCTTGAGATAGTTTATCATTTATACTTTTATCGGTTCTGTGTATGTGATCAGTCAACTCGGGTTTCAAAACCAGAACCCACGGGTCAACCAAACCTAAGGGTCAAATTTATTTTATACACTAAGATATACGTGTGTTTATACAAATTTCTACTAGTTTATAACTTTATAATGTGAATTAGCAATTATATCTATAATTATTTAGTTGTAACTGATATCAGTGTAATTAACTTGAGCTATCGGTGGTTTTACTTTTTCTTTAGCTGTATGCCAGTGTATAATCTAAATAGAAAAATTAAGGAAAATTTATTACTTTTAAATAGTACTGGTATAGAAGACCCAGAAGACTGCATCTTACAATATGTTAAAAAGGAAAAATAGGAGGTCAGGTAGGTAATACAGTTTACCAAAGTGTAGTGGTTTAAAAGTTAGTGTTTTAAAAGAATTTGATGCTTTATGCATTTAGTTTATGTCAAGAAATATTTAAGGAATTGGTGGAAGACCGGGACTAAGATACTGTGGAAGCATGGATCTACTGCTAGATTACGGTGCATTACCACACTTTAAAGATAATTTGTACTGACTTTGAAAAATGTTTTGTTTGTGACGTCTTAGATAAAAGTACAGTTTTTAATAGTCTGGATGATTTGTAGTATTCACATATTTTTAGACGCGATATGTTTACATTTGTGCTTAAATATACTTGCTTGCAAATTTTCCTAATATTGTTTCTGTTTTATTTCAGATAGAGATAGCTAGCCTACGTAGATAAATATATCTGTAAATCCGGGTCTGATATTTAATAAAGATATTTGATTGCTCAAAGCTATTCTATTACCATAAGACAATTTTAGCGAAATGGCCGCTACATTTACTAAGCTTTGCCTTCGTGGCTCTCTGCTGTTCTTCGTTGGTGCTGTGTTTGCTCTTGTTCTCAATCTCCTGCAAGTTCAGCGACAAGTCACGTTGTTTCCAGATGTCATCGACAACATGTTTTCATCAGCGTGGTGGGTGCCGCCTAGCTGTGGCACGGCAGCAGGTGTGTTCTGATAACAGTTATGATTTGTTGTTAAAATTATGATATAACATAAAGGCACACTGGGTCAGGAAGCACAGATGCTTGTTTAAGGCCTATTTCCTCGTTCCTTCTATATCTCTCAAATATAGTATTAATTACTAGAGTAAATTAAAAATGCTAGGATTGGCGCATAATGCCGTGCAAACTTGTGAGAGTTCAATTTCAATTGCATCTTTCATGGAAAATGTTAGAATTACATGTTCTAGGTGTAGACAACATTGCCTTCATATCTATGAAGTGTATTCTGCTAAAGCACAGTAGTTTAGTATGCACAAGATAAATAGTAAAGTAAATAAATAAATGTGTACATGACTGATTTCACAGAAAATGGACTAAATTTCATAACGGTCTAAATATGTTGTATTGAAAGTAGGCCATATAGATATCGACATAGTTGATCACTGTAATATAATGCCTGTTATTTTATTATGCAATATAAATATTGTATTAAATTTATAAATGTTTTTTGTGTTTATGCAGCTATTATTGGTCTGTTATATCCATACTTTGATGAACATCTGGGGGAGAAGCATTGCTACAAGCAGGAGTGGTCAAGTGTGATGAGATGTGTCGCTTTCTTTGTAGGTATCAACCATGCCAGTGCTGTATCCTTTCAGAAATTTCTTCTCTGCGGAGGCTGCAAGTTTAATTTGAGCTCACCGAAATGTAACATTACTTGGTTTAAAAGATTTAGGCTTCAAAAACTGTAAGCTTGTATGAGTTTTCAAAATTAGACGTCTTTTTCCCTTTAGTCCCAGTTTAACTAGGGTTGGGATATGAATGGACCTGCTCCACTCCTCTGTCTCCCATACCATATCAAAGTCTCTTTCATTAGTTTTAGAAAATTTTGTAGCAATTTTTGGATCTTAGTGCTTTTGAAAGTCGCCTTAGATGACATATACAGTCATGACTCACTGGTAGCTCTATTCTTCAAAAAACCTGGACACAACACAGGGAAAATATAGTTTTGAAATACTATCTAATTTTAAAATATCAAAAATATTGTCCAATATAGTTGTCTATTTTAGACATAAATGTGGAATTTAAAGTATGTTCTCTATTCATTGTATATATGAATATTTGGAAGCATTTGATGTTGCTGAAGCTTCTGAATAAAATTATCTCGTGTCCTATAAAATAAATATTAAACAACTGTACAAGTCCTTCGGCTGATATTCAGTGTTGATCTGGGGGTCATATATCTAGGCATAACCTCATAATGTTTACGGCATTAAAAAATATGCTAATTTCGTTTGTTAGAAGATTTATTGTACGTACACATACAAATTTGAATATTTAATACAAATAATCCTGAGATTATACCGGATTGACAGATGATATGGTATAATACAGGACTGAAGAAGGTCTATTCTTATTCCGACCCTAGTTAATCTGGGATATAAGTGAAGATGACGATGATGCTGATGATGATGATAATCCTTGACTCTCAATATCTAACAGAAAATCGACTTTGCAAACAATCTGCAGCTGTCGCTGTCTCTTACTGCCATGTCTATAGGACTGTGGTGGTTGTTCGATAGATCTCGTAGCGGATTTGGTCTCGGTATTTCTATTGCCATCCTGGCTACACTAATCACACAGCTTCTCGTCTACCACGGCATATACAGGTCTGTTACACTAGCTGCCCTAGTAGTCTTGTTTCAGACTAAGAAATGCTTAGTATCTATGGTATGATTGTTCATTAATAATAAATATTTCTTGTTGCAGTGAATTCATGACTGAAATGCAGGTTATTCATGCAATATTCTGTAATAGTTAAATAAATATATCTTGGAAAAATTATGAATTAACAACTTAAATGCAGTTTAAATGTTGACAAGGAACCGTTGCATGGGCTAAATGAATGCTGGCTATATAGTTCTATATAGTTCTAAGCTTGGTCGCTAGGAATATCTCGTGAGATGAGTTGAAGATGTAGAACGACTTGCTTATTACTACTCAGTGCAATGCTTATAGTTATGAATGCAAAATCTTCATGTGTTACTGACATTATAGAATCATTACTGGACTCTACTGGCTGGGGCCAGTGGCGACGTCGGTAAGATACTCGACCGCGGATCAGTATATGCGGGGTTCTAATCCTGGGTTTTCCCGTCACTGACATCGCTTTCGACTGAGGAAACTGATGTTAACCTTAGCTTTGCCAACTTTCTTTTTTATACTCAATTTCTTACGTCAGATATTGTGAATAACAAAGTAGTTTCTGTTTTTCTAAATATCATTGACTGAGTAGTAAGGTAACTTATTGGTATGGTCCTAATTAACGCAAGTCATTGTTTTGTTTTATATTAAAGGTATACAGCCCCTGATTTCCTGTATGTGCGCTCATGGCTTCCCTGCATCTTTTTCTCCGGTGGTATTACGGTCGGAAATATTGGACGACAACTTGCAGTGGTATGAGTTAATTTATTTTTAGAGTTGTTAAATTAATTTTTGATTCATTTTTAATGATTAAACTGAAGTCATTAAAAAGCTGTAAACTATGTTAACGTCAGTTTCGTCTATTTTAAGCGATATCAGTGATAGGCGAGCCCAGGATTTGAACTTGCACATACTGATCTGCTTTCAGATATTTTGCCGACATTTTCACTGGCTCCAGCCTCAATTGCTTGTTAGTTGATTTTTATTTCATATTTAAGAGAAATTGTTGCCCAGAAATTAATTGAGTAGCTTATGCTTTTCTATGATTCTGAATTGACTTGTTCATTGTATGTCAAGAATTGTATGCTTTAGCCAATTATAACAACTAATAATGGTAGCATTCCATTCATTAGCTAATATGAAGCTTTATTTATTTATTAATGATCTTGAGTGTAATGATTTGTAGATAAAAAATTAGGACAAAATTGGCATCGGTAGTTGTGGTCATAATAGCTTTCATGTTTAGTGTACCACTTGGAAGTTGGTCTCCACTAGTACACTTTGTACTACTATTATACTCTGTGTATAATAATAGTTAATGAGGCATTGAATAGATGCTGTAGTTATACTTCAGTTGATCTAGTGGGCTAATTATGTACCAAGAAAGAGATAACAACAAAGGTTAAAGTGAGAGGTGGGGGCACTTTAGGAACTCAGTTTCTCAAGCTCTCATTTTTTATAAGGTGTGTTCTCATGCTAGAAGCGTTTGCGTAAGTTAAGCTTATGAGATACTAGGAGATCTAAAAATAAATTACAAGGGGCCCAAAAAGTTCTGACCTTTCCCTGGCTCTCAGTTCCATCTTTAACCACCGAGGTCAATTTGTATCGCTTCACTGCTATCCTATTGCTGAGGTAAAGCATTTAGGTACTTCTGCTAATTAGCGGGTTAGTTGAATAATTAATTTCAATAAAAGTTTTCCATTTAAAATCTACATCAAATGATGGATATTTTTTATATATTATTGAACTGCAGTTTTTCTAAAAGCTTTTGTGGTGATTTTGTAAGTGCTGTATTGTAGTACTAAGAAAGTAATAGTACTGAATAATGTATCTTTTAATGATTTTTTTATTGATTTGTTGAAACAAGTTGTTAAATATTTTACTCTATCCTATTGCTAGTTTTATATTCAAAAATAAATGTAATTGACAGATTTTCTTTACTGTTTACTCGCATTATATCTGTTTTCTATTTTTCAATCTTTATCCTCTTTATCCTTCATTGATTTTCAGTATTGATTGATTAAGGATTTTGTATAGCAGAACTATTCAGCCAATACTAATATACTTTTGTTTTTGTGTTTGTTATAGTATGATGATTTAGACGTTACCACACAACAGCTTTCTGTGAAAGAACATGCTGAATAATCTATTCTCGTCTCTCTCTCTAAGTCCTCTTGATCTATCGCTCATTGCTCGGGTAATGGTGTTCTTTACAGGGTTGCCAACTTCTCGTGTGAAATTCATCAACAAAGAACTGAATTTTGACTATTCTCATCTCTGATCAACGTCTGTCAACTCTAGATAGAAGTTAAAATTGTTAAGATTTAATTAATCCTGCCTCCAAAATTCTCTGATTTCTATTCTGCTTAAAGTATAGAATATATCTTTTACTGACTACAATAAGAAAATATCCATTCATTCCATCTCGTCCATTTTAGATGAGTATATGTATGGTGTTCAAGGTCTCTAATATCCTAATTTCTTGCAGGCATTTAAGACTATAGTTACCTGCTGTTGGCAATCCTGTAGTTGACAAAATTCAACGAGATAGGCTGCATAATTTACATATACTACTTGGACTGTTTCGTTTTGTTGTACTGTTGCATCTTCATAAGATATCTCATGTTTCAATTGCTTTGAATTTCGTATGACGAGAGTGCGTGTATTGTGTATTTGTATTGGTTATGTGTAATTAATTTGATTAATTTAATAATATTTGAATGGTATGTGACAATGTGTATTCATCCAAAACTTCATCCAAAATATTGCTCCTGCGTTGCCATTTTGAATAGTTTTATTCCATGGTGATAGGAAATTGATATTGTGTTAGACAGTATATAAACCATTGCCAGTGCTTCTATATTGTGTATATATATATCGTACGTGTATAGACAATATATCCTCTCGTGCAAACCATATATTTAACGCATGGTTTATACCAGCTCTATATAGGGTCGCTGTAGCCTGCGTGCTGGTTAGGCTCTTGTAGTGATGTCAGATAGTAAGATTATGAGATTATGTAATTATTATAGCATATTTAATCGCGCTGTAAGATGATTGGCACGAAATGACATATTTTGTCCGCAATACTAAGTCTGACATTGATTTCTGGGGCCGCTCGTTCTAATGAATCTTGCAGATGATAAACCATTATCAAGTAGGGCAAGCTAACTTAACTTGGCTTTAGCCTCTCATTCCATTTAACTGCCAATTTGCAGCAATTAATCTTTATTAAGATTTTGTTAACGAATTACTCTGTCGCAAAGTATATTCGCTGTCTATTGGAAATTCATTACCAGCTTATAACTAGTCTTTCTCTATGAATCGTATGGATTACTTTGAGTAAGTAATTTTCTTTACTAGCAGTTTAATAAAGTGTTTAGCACACTGTAACTGCATTCCATTGATCTGTGCGTTAATTTTGAATTTAACTCATTGCAGAAGGTGAGTTTAGGCAATGCAGCTAAACATATTACTCGGCTTAGGGTTTTAATTGGATCGTGGGCTTTCTTATTTGTTTCATCTGTTCTAGTGCTAATGTGCCATATCTGTAAAGCTATGATTAATGTATATTTCTCTTAATTCTTCTGCTACTTTAAATTCTTTAGAAATCGTAGTGGTGCCGCAGCATGTACAAAATAAATTCTGAGCTTATCTGACTAGAAATGTTAGTATATGCTATGGCAACTATGGTAGATGTACATATGTATAGGTGTATATACATGTCTCTATTCATGTATGTGGTAATTGTATATATACATGTATATATACAATATTATATATATATATATATATATATATATATATATATATATATATATATATCATATATAACATGCACAGTCCACAGTCTATTCGTCAGCAACCCGGACGCAATACGGGTTTTATATATTTATATATATAGATATAGGTATACATGAATATATGTGTGTATATATACATGTATGTTTGTTGCAACTGCATCAATCTAAACTATTTGATTAATTAACTTTGTATATATTTAATCAACATAACCTGTGATTTTATGCTTGTTCTCATATTGTCCACTGCTACTTGTCTTAATAACTATTCAGTAATAATACAGACAAAATTTTTAGCGCTAATTTCTTCATCTAAGCAAGCTGTTAGGGATGCATTGCTGAATTTTCTAATTTAATTTTAGACTAAAAGTTATATGCAACAATTCTGGGATAAATATTAAGTATTCTTGAAACTAACGTTCGTTCACTGTATTGCAAAAAATGGTTTTACAAATGTTTAAATATAGTTTTTAACAGATTTCAATATTATAATTAAATAGGGCTTAAATTTACTGCAATGTGATAGGTATTTTGTGTTAAGCGGATTGTCTACTAATCGTTGATTTAGTAATGCGAAAAACAGTTTAACATTCATTTCTCATCCGTTGTCACAATTGAAATAGTTTGGAGCATCAATCTGCCATATTTGATACCGATTGTTTTATGTCGCGCACTCGTTAGACCCATTCGATGGCCGCTCAATTTGCTACCATTTTAGTTGCATTTGTATTATCGTTATACATGGGTGACTTGTATGCATAGATGCTGTAATCGGAGGTTCTAGTCTTAACTACCTTAAGGTGGAATTAGAATAGATACGGTGAAACCTATCAGTCTTCCATTAGCAGTCATTGTCTTCCATTGGCTGTTGTTTGTCCGCTGTTTGGCTGTTGTTTGTCTGCTGTTTGGATGTTGTTTGTCTGCTGTTTGGTTGATGTTTGTCTGCTGTTTGGTTGTTGTTTGTCTGCTGTTTGGCTGTTGTTTGCCTGCTGTTTGGTTGTTGTTTGTCTGCTGTTTGTCTGCTGTTTGGTTGCTGTTTGTCTGCTGTTGTTTGTCTGCTGTTTGGTTGTCGTTTGGTTGCTGTTTGGTTGTTGTTTGTTTGCTGTTTGGTTGTTGTTTGTTTGCTGTTTGGTTGTTGTTTGTTTGCTGTTTGGTTGTTGTTTGTTTGCTGTTTGGTTGTTGTTTGTTTGCTGTTTGGTTGGTGTCTGGTGTGGCTGAGGGGCAGAATGTTCAGCCAGTGCAATTAAGCTAATCTAGTCCTACTTAGCGTATTGAGTGTTTGACTTGTGTGGAATGTTAGGATTTAATTAACTATTACTTGCTAATTATGAATTTAGTTATTAACCAAATATTATTTTATTATAATTGTTAACTGAGCTGGGATCGTTGAGATACGTTGTGTTAATTCATCCTGATTAATTTGTGGAGCACCTAAAATTTAGGCATTTAAATTTCTCTGCTTATTTTGAAGAAAGTTGAAAGTTTGTTAGCGTTTCAAACATTAGAGTTTTTGCTCTAAGTATAATGTTTAACGTCGGTTTTCTTACCATAGTATTCTGTCATAGCTGGTCTGATTGGGCGTAAAACTCGTGGCTTGTGCACCATGTTTGTCGATTAGGCTATCCAATCTGGACAACTGTTTCTAACCCTTGCATATTATAAAGTAAACCTTTCTCAAAACCATTGAACCAACATTGTGTAAACTGTTATATTTACCGCAGTATATCAATGAGTATTACAGATTAATTAGCAATATTACTTGTTCAACTCAATGGTTGAACGGCGGTCAGTGTGGTGTGCACTCTTATGACTGTAGGGTTCTAACCCGTTAAACTTTCACGTATAATATGTACTTTTGAAGTTTTTATTCTTTATGATCCTCAGATCTGCTAACCAGAGTGTAAATATTTTTGATTTTGGTTGTATTTCATGTGTGACGAATAAACCTAACAATTCCTTTGCTACTTCGTGTAATTTATTTTTTAATTTTATGCGATTGTAAATTTCTTCTCAATCACTCCAGTGTTTTGCCAAGTGACAGGTCCAAAGTACATATTCTTATTTATAGTCTGCTTTCCGCTGCATATGGAGCGCTCCATAAATCAATAAATAGATCCTTTCTCAAAGGGCTATGCCTTATCAGTACTTTAGTATTTAGTTTTGATAAAATATGATTTCTAATGTAGTTTTTCGTTGCCTTCTTCAGTTCTTATATATTTGGTCGACTCCTACGACAACCGCATTGAACAGCTACTCTATTCTCTAGTTTCCCGGACATAACATGGGTTATAATAGATAATATTACAATCCGTTGTCAAGAACAAAGTCGGCATCACTGATTTTGTTTATCTGCATATGTTTATGCTAAAGTCCTATAGAGAATTTCTGAGATTCGTTTCGGAAATTGGCTAGTTTTTCATTATCGTACAGTGAGTGATGATTTGTTATTAATAATTTTTTCAATTAAAAAAAACACGCACAAAAGTCCTTTTCATCGCTGTTTATTGGTCTCCTAGCACCTAATATGGCCCGCTGGCAGTGAACGCATCTCAGAAAAACGCCCACTTTACTTTAACCACTGGAAGTCATATGTACTGTATATATTCACAGCCTTCATTCACATAGAGTAGGAGAGTCAGACAACTAGTTGCTCCGTCACGATGCTTAACCTTTTACCTGAGAATGTCACTTTTCCGTGTAAAGCTGATCAAGCTAATTTTAACGTCAATTTCCTCACGCGAAAGTGATGTCAGTGATGGCGAGCCCAGTGTAGCCTTAAGCTTGAGAAATATGTCTTTTATTTTCTATTTGCCTTCGAAGTTTTATCCGTTTTTATGACGTAGACAGTGATAGTAAAGATCGATTCAGTAGTGGCTTGGACTCTGCACGGACAACATCTGAAAGACTTTATATATATATAGTCGCAGACTTCTCCTGTCAGTTACTTGTGCGTAGTGGATTGTATTAGAATAATAGCTGCTACAAATGAAGTGCAACCCTTAACAGTCAGGTTAAGTATTAACTATCGGGTACAACTAACTCAGCCTTGTGTTGTGGCGCTTAGTTGAGAACCGTAGTTGTTTTATAAGACAACTGGTACCAATGATATAGAATACTAATTATTCTTTATTCTCTGAATGGTACTGATAAATAAATATATAATATTATATAAAATATTCTACGACAGATAATCTAATTCTAATTATTAATTGCAATAATTTAATATTAATAATAATTATAATAATGGGCTTAATAGGCCTTTTCGTCACGAGAGGCGAAGCCTCTGCTCTCAGTAAGGATCATCCAATGAGTAAATGAGACTACAATCACTTGATCAGTACGCCCCTTATATTCGTCAACAGAAAATTAGCTAAATCCGGTCAGGCACCTCCATACAGTGACGTCACCACTGATCTTCCATCCACTCTTGAGAGTACGTATTTGTTTCAGTGTGAAGGATCGAGCATGGATATAAGACCCCCAAATGTGGTCACGATATCCTCAAGAGCAGCTCAACAACCATGTCGACAGATCTGGCGATAGTTATTTCTCACATGCAGATCGAGCCAGGGGATCATCACATCTTCGATCGTATGGGCATGACCGCTTACCTTGACCTGTCCAACGATCCAGCCTTCCTCTCGGTGAGCCTCGACGTTCAGGACATGTCGTCCACCGCGTCCTACGCCGATCAGTCTTCCTCCTGCCATCCCAGCTACTTCCTGGCCGGATCCGGCCTAGAATTCCCTAGAGAGGGGTCCTTCCCTCACAGTCGATCCTTCGGGGAAGAATACACTGAAGCTTGTGACAGATTCCGGAATCTGTCACAAGCCTGTGACAGATTCTAGAATCTGTCAGAAGCCTGTGACAGATTCCAGCATGAGAAGATCTTCAACTGAATCAGATCCTGCACGACATGACAAATGTTCTCAACTCAATAATAGTAATAATAATAATAATAATAATAATTATTATTATTATTTTTTTTTTAAATGCCCTGGGCTGTATAATGCCCTGGGCTAAAATATAAGATACAAAAGACTTTATTTAATTAAAAGAAAGATGAAAAATATTTAAAATAGTTCCTCTACGCTCTGGGAGGCCGCATTCGCCAATATGCCACGAACGCATACAGCATTAAAACGCTGGAGTGCAACAGATAGGCGCTGCCATAGAAAGGCTGTTTCTCGTTGGTCGCCTGTAATGGCACTGGTTGTCCTGCCTAATTCGTTAATGAAGTCAGACGCGGCAGAGTTGATGTGGCCCAATGTCTCAAAAGCAATTGGCAGGAATATGTAGCTGCTAGAGACTGCGGCAAATTAAGTGTCTTTCTATTGGCAGCGGCTTCAGCAGCTGAGCCAGCAGCAGCGCATGAAAGGCTGAGATTGCTTGCTGAGAATGTGTCCGTCACAGTGACATCCCAGCTGATACACTTGCCTTCTGCCCAAGGAATCTGAGATACACCGTCCGGTCGTTTCCCATCAGAGCGGCTCAAACCCTGGGGCTCTTTTATGACCGGAATATTTGCGCGAGTTAGAGCACGCCATATCAGATCATTCAGATACTGGTGTCTGCTGATTCTGCCAGCGCTCTGCATGCACGAAAGGCCGTGAGTGCCCAGAGCATTGACCGATGCTCCGCAGACACAGTTGTGTGGCTCACAAAGCGTAGAGCCCAGCCGAAGACCAACCGCTACTCTCACTGCCTTGTCATCCAGGCGGAGGCCACAGGAAGATAAAGGCAAGGCTTTCAACCAGTCTCCACTATGAAGAGTAGAAACAGCAAGCAGCCGGGCCTTTTCTTGTGGGATTAACGCCTTCTCGAGGAGTTCCGAGTGGGCAATGGCAGAGATTTTGGAGTCCCAGGCCTTCATGGACTTAGACACCATTCCAATAGGCGCCTCCGATAAGGATAGAGCAGACCAAATGCCTTGAACCCTGGCTACCTCTACATCGATGAACTGAGGAGAGCATGAAAGGATCGAGTCCTGTAAAGCGCTTGTCCCCGCGTCAGAAGACAAAAAGGCAGAAGGTGCCAGCGACGAGACAGAACGAATACCTAGCCCTCCATAGCAAATGGGCAGACTTGCTTGGATCCAGTGACCTTCGTTAATATTAACGTTAACGATGCCACTAAGGGACTTTCGCAGGATTAAATCGAAAGACTGCAACATTGGATGGCCCGCACATGGAGAAGCCCGCAAGATGTATATCAGTTTTGATGATCCAACGCAGCTTCGCAATATTGTTAAAGCATCGTGCGAGGAGATAAGATTTAGCCGGCTGGAGGCCCTCTCTAGGTTCGAGCACTGGGTGTTGAGAGCCACATCCATAGCCTGACCTGTCAACAGTGGAGCTCCGAGAAGGCTGGCTTCAACAGGTTTCACATGAGTGAATGAGTTGATGACAGGAAAGTTACTGTCAGAGCGAGTGCTAATCAGCTCACATTTCTGAATGTTAAGACTTAGCCCTACAGCCTTACCCGCAACCATCAGCCTAGCTATGTCATCCTCCACAGTAGCATCAACCCCGCCCACCGTAATGTCGTCCAAGTAGCCTATTTTCAGCGCAGATGTTAGTGACTTGAGTAGCGGGTGTATGGTTAATAATAATAATAATAATAATAATAATAATAATTATTATTATTATTAATAATTCGTTTCTATCAAACGCTTCGCTGCATTCATTTCCATTTATCATATACAGTAGATCGTTTTTATCAAACCTCGGATTCTTTACACCTGGGGTAAAAAATTATGACAATTAAGATTTAATGCTCGTTACCTCGCCCGAGGATGATGTCAGGGACTCCGAAAGGTACATGTAAAAAGTATAGTTTGGGCTTGAATTCTTAGTCCTTCAATTTTAAGTCTTATATCATCTTCTGAATTGCTAACCAAAGACACAAATTCATAACATTTCTGTTATCTCTCTCATTTCTGATGATATCGATGACCACCGCAGGTAGTAAGAAAATGTCAATACAGAGGCATTGGACGCATTTAAAATGATGCCGTTCTTGCCAAGAGGCTTTCGGTGGCGTAGCCAGTGTTTAATCTTGGGTAGGCACGTTAATCTTCATAGTGTCATATGTGCCTCTCCACCAATGTGCACAAGAATTTTAAACAATGATGCGCTTATATTTTGGGCTTACTAAAAATGTTACATGATGCCTTGGAGGGGGGTAGGGCAAATGCCCTATCCTGGCCCCCTTTTACGTCTAGCGAAATGGATTTGTCATTGCTTTCTCGTGTGTGCGTGTTTCTCAGATTTGTAATTTGAGTTAAATAAGAAAAAAGGCAATTAGTAGTTAGGTGACGAACGCGGAATTCATTCAGATAGAAAGATTAGCATAAAATGCAAAAAGTTAACTAATTGCTGCTCTGTTAAATTTATGCAACTCCCAAAACGCACACTCCAAATAGTCGAACATTTGAATGATCATGTAACTGGCTCAACCCGCAAATTAACTAAACGACACTTTATTTACATTATGGTAAATAAATACGGAATACATTTTTGCCCGGGGATGGCACACATTATCTTGATAGTCTTGATCATTCACACATAACTACATGAACACGTGCAATTACTCTCACAAAGTAGCCATAAAGCTCCAGCCTACAGGCTACCTGTAGCCTATCGACTACCTGAGGCCTATACTGTACATCATGTGCATGCCTCAAATAACCTGATAATCGAGGATTATCAGAAGCGCCTCATAGTTGGCTCGATTTGCGCGACAGTGCATAAACTAGTAAAATTTTATCTTACAGATTTCGTAGCCTCGAGTTAGTTAACTGGATGAAATCTTACTGAAAATATATTTTAAAACTACCAATTAAAGGGATGAGTTGGTGATATGGCGGCTGATGGTCGCTGGAGCCAGTGGTGATATCGGTAAGATATTCGACCTCGGATCAGTATGTGCGGGGTTCAAATCCTGGGCTCGCCCGTCTCTGACATCGCTTTCGAGTCAGTAAACTGACGTTAACATTAGCTTTACCAGCTTTACCTTTACTCTATGTGGTTAAGTTCTTCGACTACAGATCAGTAGGTGCAAGGCTCAAATCGTGAGCTCGTCTTCTAATCCTGGTAGCATGTTGTAAACCCCGCCCCGGGCGTCTGGTAGCACGTGGTAAAAGAAATTCAGCAACGTCGACCCAATTAATGAATAAATATAATAATTAATTAGATATTAGCTATCAGATGTTAGATATCGACCCGATTTAACAAAATCACTACACTTCACATACTTAAACATCTCTCATAGACCTAACAATAACGGCAAAACCCTAACCTTCTCCACTCAACAAATTTAAGGAATTACACATAAGCCTAATTATTTATGGGTTCAAGAGAAGGAGAAATGGTAAAATATTTAAAAATTAAAATATTGAGTTATAATAAAAATTACGGTAGACCCTACATATATCTCTTAATTAGCAATTAGAAAGTCGTCGATCAACTTGAAATACCGAGTGCTAGCTAACAGCACTCAATAAAACCTGTTAGGTGTTCGAAGGTTATTCTCAAATTGTAGCTAGCTACAATCAGCGCCATCAATAAGTCACGAAATATTATAGAGAAAATTTTAGTTACACCAGGTAATTTATTGAACGGCTGATAGATTGATCGGCTGATTTATTGATTAATTGATTGATTGATATAATATATTGATTTATTAAAAGTCTGAAATGCAGATCATGAAACTACTTCTATCATACCTCATACTGATGCTGCTCAATGTCCACGAAGCTGCCGCACAGGAGAGCAAATCAACAGAGACTGAGAAAACTGACGTAAAACTGAACGAAGAGACTGAAACGACGTCGCAGGATGAATTAAATCTAGCCAACCTCAAGGACTACATCAAACTGGTCGAGGGTCGAATCAATCAGTTCGCAGTTCAGAATTCGAACCTACGTCTGGCTAACGTAGATCTCTGGAAACAAATCGACCAGTTAGAGGTACAATTAGAGAAGCAAAAGCAGACAATCAAGGAGCGAGAGGAAAGGAGCAAAGCAGAGAGAATTAAGATTAATGAGTGCGAGAAAGAAGTAAAGAGTAAAGCCGCCGAGGGTGAATCTTCTCAGCAAAAAATGGGTCAGCTGTTCGTCCACGTGCAAAACTATCGCCGAGAGACTATAACAATGAAAAACGACCTCAAATCCTGTCAGAAAGCCTTAAATGACTCCAACAGTACTTGTAAAGAAAATCCCAGAGAAAGCTTAAAAGATTTAGAGGAGAGAAAAGAAATCTGTGATAGCACTTCTCGTTCACTGAGGGAAAGATGTGATAAGGAGGCGAATGAGTTGGAGAAAATTAGACAATCCCAGAGTAAGGTAAAGAAGAACGAAGAGGGATGTTCGGGGCAGCTGAGGACATGCACCTCTGCTCGAGATCAACTAGAGTTTATGAAGAACGGTTACGATATGGTTTTTTCTGAGCTGAACACAAAGAAAAAGGATCTAAAATCTGAGAACGAAAAATGTCAGAAATCAGCAAGAATTTACATCGATGGTTAGTTTGCCTATCCGATATTTGTTCTCTATATGTAACGTACGAATTGCATTCCACACTGAAGTAGGCCTACATGAAAGCCTAAAGCAAATTAATTTTTGTAAACTTTTCTGATCTGAAGTTTATATTGGATTGTACATGTAAAGTTTATTATGGGAAATAACTATTTGCAGAACTATCAGAAATGCCTCGCAAAAGGTGGTGGGATTTAGCACAGTTGATTTAGCAGCGCGGCAATGAATGAAGTTAATGAAGCTACGTCGGGCTCTGTTAGTACGAGGATGAGTGACCAACTTGGAAACAGAGTGTTGACAGCTTGGAATGGAAAAATCCCGAAGGTGTTGAAAGTTTATTCTTAACACCGCGCCGGCTGCCATCAGTGGGCTATCAAAGGCAACGATCGATTACCATAGAGACGCAGGAGGAAATAACGAAAACAATAAAAACAGCAAATAAGAAGGGAAACTTTGCAGGCTCATGCGTTTTGTCATGTGTGTAACTATACGACCAAAAACAATCTACATAATTCATTTAAGTTCAGTGTACTAAGATCATTCATTGTAAGTGAAGATAATACCATGATGGGCAATAGCCGAAACGGTGGTCAAATTTTAACTAGTTTATAATTAAATTTTTTCCAGAGAAACTAGAGGCATTGGAAATGTGGATTTGGAGAAGAATGGAAAGGATTGGCTGGACTCGAAAGGTTACAAATGAGGAAGTTCTGGAGAGAGTTGGTAAAGATAGACAGTTAATAAATGTATCAACCGTGATGACGTCCCTGACATTAACCCTGGATGCGAAAACGGACGTTAAATCTTTATTATTACTAAGAAATAGGAAAAAGAGTTAAAAGTGTTGGATAGGAGACATTCTGAGGGGGGAATGTCTATTAAAAGAGGTCATAGAAGGTAGAATGGAAGGAAAAAGAGGCAGAGGCAGGCCGAGCTTTGGAATGTTAGATGATTTAAAGACCCACTCAATGTGGAAATGAAGAGGAAGACGGAAGACAGAGAAGAGTGGAAGCGTTATATACCATGGACCTGCCAGTAGGCAGTGCACTAGGAGAGATAATTAAATTATTGAAAAAAAAAAAAAAAAATAAGTTTGTAACAGTTTTATTAATTTAAAAACGAGACTCTATAAAATCCCTGTGGACAAATATAGCATACAGCACACTATAAACTAAAGAAATTGTAACAGCTGGACGTAGAACATAAGGGACTTCTTCCTCTTTCAAACTAAAATAGTATATTATTTGGCACACTAAAGATGTTTAAGCGGTGTTTCTTATAACCTTGTGGTATGAGGGGCAACGAAGCAGACATTCGTGTAAACCTTGGATCCAATTAATTTTCAAATATTACCACAGCGGCTGAGATAGACAGTTAGGTTAAGAAATCCGTTGTACCACGTCGCAGCTTTGGCGTCTGTCTACATGTAGATGAAGATTCGATTCTAGAGTCTATAGCGATACTGCATTATTTGTAGTCATGCCGACGTTAATGTTGAAGTGGCCAGTCACTGTCAGATTTAACTGACCAGGTATCTGTCCATGTATAACTGGCGATTATTTATGTAGGCTTGCTAAGACTATAACGATTAAATAGTTTTCATCGTTTAGAATTGGAACCCACATTGTATTTGATTGGGAATGCTCATGAGATGTGGAGTAAGCATTAGTACACCCTGCGAAACAAATTTACCGAAAGATTTATTTATTATATTGAGTTAATAGTCGATTGATTGATTTGACTGACTGATTATTTGATTATATATTTACTGAATGATTGTAAGTTATTTATTGACAATAGATTGATTGCTTGTTTGATTTGATAGCTTGCTTGCATGAGTGAGTATTGAGTGGACGAGTGTGTGAGTGAATAAATGAGTAATTGCTTAAGTGAATGAGGGAGTGAAAAATTGTGTGATGCAGGAAATGAGTGAGCATTACTGAAGTGAATGAGAGAGTGAAAAATTTTGTGAAGTAGTAAATGAGTGATTAGTTGTTTATGTGAATGAGGAAGAGAACAAGTGAATAATTAAGTATTAAGTACAAGTGAAGTAATAAAGTAATTAGGAATGAGTGTCTTTTTGATAGTCTACACTATTGCATGCCGAATGTTTTATGAACAGATCAATTCATTCAACGAATTTAGTTTTCGCTTGGCATATTATTTAATTATTGATTGATTGATTTAATGATTGATTGATGAACGCAGAAGCAACCCGATATAGACTGTTAGTAACGACTGTCGGTATAGCAGTGTTCATATGGATGGCCTTGAGGTTAGCGCACTTCGCTAGAGAAAGACTGGATCAAAGAGTCAGAGATATCGCTGTGGCTAAACAGAAAGACCAAATGGCTGCTCGCAAAAAAACTACTCGTAATAGGAGATAAAAACATACATTTTCTAATTAAAATTTCTGGATTTTAATTTAGTTATTTGTTTGGTTTACTAGTGCTTCATAATAATTATATAATTTTTTCGGCGCTGTAGTTTTGTTCAAGTTTAATTCCGTAAAGATTAGATTCTACACAGTTCTACCAATATGACTGGACTTTATTCTCTATCAGCCTTTAGATAACCAATCAATCAATCAGTCAGTCAGTCAATCAATCAATCAATCAGGCAGTCAATCAATCAATCAATCAATCAAGCAATACGAATCTAACGTCCGGTTCCTCTCCACAAGGCAGTATCAGGGACGTCTCTTGCAGACTTGGCACAAACAAACGCCACAACACCAGATGATGACGACTGAGTATACAAAGACCACATGGTAAAGCGAGATGAGAACAGTGCAAGTCCATGCTCCAAGGCAAGCGGGTCAAAATTTAGACCAATGGCGGTAAGAGATGGGTTTATACCTTGCCCAGGAAAGTAGTAAAGTACTGGTCAATACAATTACAAGATCAAAGATCTTGTAGCAGAGTTCCGTATTGTCGGAGTACAAAACATGAAGGAGCGTGCGTACGTCTGCCAAATGCAGATTTAGTGGCAGATAGTATACGTAGGTTCAACTGAATGTGCTCAGATACCAGAGTAATTCGCTGTAATAATTTAGTCTTTCTCAATCAATTCTAAAAAGTCTCGTGGACTCGTAGAATTTTGCTCGTTTACTATATACAGAGACGTACCTCAGAGATATAGGAATCTATACAGCTGTGATTGCATAGCTGTAAAGAGTTAAATTTATAGGCTACACACATTAGAGTAACACTATATACTATCATCCGTTTTGATATCTATCACTTTAAATTTAATATCACGTGACATGTTTAACCACGAGACTCTAATATAGTCATTATCCATATTACCAGTCTTGCGAATTATTTCCGAGATTTTACTCTCTGATTTTCACGATCGGTAGCTAATGCAACTACGCTGCTTGATAATTTACTATAAACTATGTAATTTAATTTAATTATACTCTGGCTCAAGAATTAAATCACAATTAATAAATTGTAACGCCAGAATGAATATTCGCAAATCCGCAATTAGGAGCCTACTTAAAACTGTTAGGCATATAGGCCTACATGTATGCTTCTACCAGTGGCGGATCCAGGGTTGCCCAGGGTGGCCGCCCCCCCCCCCTCCCTTGGCCCGGCGAAAAAATTTAAAACTATATTTTCATTGTTGCTATGGCAAATTTTATGTGTCAGTATGTTTTGTAAGGGCAATGGTTAAGGGGGGGCGGGTACGATAGGGAACTCCGTTCAATGGGAATTAGCTCAAGTTTGTTCAAATATAGGATTAGGGGCCCATATCTTGTATCCTAGGAGCCCTATATAATGGAAGTGGGGCCCGAAAAGGTTGATCGTTTCACTTGCTTTTAATTTTACTTGCTTTTAATTTTCACTTTAACCACTGTATAAGAGGAAAAAAGGAGTAAAAACTGTGAAATCTGTCCAGGAGCAGTAGTGCAACCAACCTTGGCTGGGAGGGATTAAGCCCCCCCCCACCGCCAAAATTAGGTCAGTTTTGCAATTCGTCCAGATCAGATGAGTGTCTTCTAAGGTGAACAAATTGACCTGGCTTTTTCCCAAAACAAATGTAGCATTTTAGACATTTTAGGTTTTCCCTTGACTTTTAGTGGGGGTATGAGGGGGGGGGTAAGATACTGGGATACACTTACTTTACGAGCCGGGCGCAGTAGTCAAAATTTCTCCCCCCCCCCCCCCCCCACCTTCTTGCGTTACATGCCCCGAAGAAGGCGTGGCGTAAGCAAAAAATATGTACACTCTCAAAAAATATTTCGGACCCCCCCTTAAAAAATTCCTGAATCCGCCCCTGGCTTTTACACACATGGACATGTATGTAGAATATGTAACTTTCTAACAACTAGCCTATATATATATATATATATATTTATTTATTTATTTAGTTATTTATTTATACATGTAGGCCTACATAGCCTAATTATAACATTGCAGTAATTAAAGATATTCAAAGTTCCCTTTCAGCTTCAGAAGCTGTTGAGGTGTCCCATCCAACAAGAATTCAGTCTTAAATGGATAAAGTGCCAAGAACATAGCAGACTTCCAAGAGGATATAGACTGAAACGTTTGTTGCAGGAGGGTTTCAGCATGAGAATAGGAGTTAAGGGTGAAACAAGTGTACAATTGACTGTCATCAGCATATAGTTCATGATCAAGAGAATGAGAAGAGATCAGGGAGCTTAAGGGTGCAGTATAGAGCTTGAAGAGGATAGGACAAAAACGGAGCCTTGAGGCACAACCATACTTTAAGTGGGAAGGCGAAGAGATGTATTCCATCACTTTCAAACTAAAAAAATGATCCTTCAGATAGGATGAAAAGCAATCAAGAACAATCCACTAATACCAAATATAACACAACATAACGGCACACTGGATCAGGAAGCACAGATGCTTGTTTTAGGACCAATTTCCTCCTTCCTCTCCATGGTTATTAGTAGGCATAATCGTTGCAAGTTGATGGTGCATCAATTGCAGCCGGCGCGGATTTAATAATAACCTTCCATCACTCTGGGATTTTTTCCTTCCTAAGCTTTTACTAACACTCGGTCTTCCAAGGTGGTCACCCACAGAGTACTAACCGATGTCGATGCAGCTTAACTTTGATAATTGACACGAAACTAAACCAAGTTCGCTAATCCCGACGTTAAAGAAGAAAGACGTTCCAGAAGAATATTGTGATTAATGTTATCAAAAGCGGCCGAACGATCAAGCATACATAATCCAGTTAAGCGTTGTGTGCACACGGCATTAACAATAGAATTGCACACAGATAGAAGCACTGTTTCAGTTGAACGATGCTTAATATAAGCAGCTTGATGCTTATTAAATAGATCATTGTAAGAGAGATGAGTAGAAAGCCTCTGAAGAACAATTCTTTCAGTGAGTTTAGAAATTTATGACAGATCAGATATAGGCCTGTAATTCGACCAGGGGGATCCAGGAATTTTTAAGGGTTGGGACCGAAATTGTTTTGAGAGTATATGATTTTTTGCTTACGTCCCGCCTTCTTCGGGACATCTAACGTAACCAAAACAATGTTGTGGGGGCTCCAAAATTTTCAATATACTGCGCTTGGCTCATAGAGTTAGTTTATCTCGTATCTTACTCCCCCCCCCCCCCCACTCACACCCATACTAAAGTCAGGGGAAAACCTAAAATCCTACATTTGTTTTGGGAAAAAGTAGGTTAATTTTTTTCACCTCTGAAGAAACTCAGCGGATCTGCATTGACGAATTGCAAAAGTGACCAAATTATGGAGGTAGTGGGGAGGGGGGAGAGGGCTTAAAACAAGACTGTTTGCGCCACTGCTCCGGAATAGAGTTCACATTTTTTACTCACGCCCTTTTTTCTCTTATATAGTGGTTAAAGTGAAAATTGAGAGCTAGTGAAATGATCAACATTTTTCGGGCCCTCATCCATTATATGGGCCCCTAGTGGTGCATCTTTGAAAAAATTCGAGCTAGTGGAACTGTTCGAATTCCCTCTCGTACTCCCCCCCCCCCTCCAAACCACTGCCCACTGCCCTTAAAAGCATATTTACATCTTGAAATTTTCATAGAAGCAATGCAAATATAGTTTAAATTTTTTTATCGGCGGGCCTAAGAGGGGAGCCGGGCCCCCCTCTGGTTCCGCCACTGAATTCGACAATGATTCCTTATCCAGTGTGGGCTTTTAAAGCAATGGAGTAATAACTGCGAGCTTAAAAGCGCGAGGAAATATGCCAGTAGAGAGAGAGAGAGAGAGAGAGAGAGAGAGAGAGATTAATAATCAATGTTAATACGGGAGCAAGTATGTGAATAAACTTCTTTAAAAGAGAGATTTGGATAGGGTCCAAGTCACAATGTTAGGCTGGAGAGTCTAAAACTAATTTAATCAGCTCAATATCTTCAATTGTAACTGGAGTGAAATTAGAAACCTCATCATTGGAATGAGTCTCTCTTGGAGTATGAGGAGTAGAGTTAGAAGCTGGAGTGATAGATGCTCTAAGATCGCCTATCTTATCTCTAAAGTAACTGGAAAATTGTTCAGGCAGTGACTTCACAGGAGTAGAATGAGCTATACATGTAGATCTATGTGGATGGATCGAGAGGATAAAATAATAATCAGAGCGTAAAACCTCAGACATTCACTGGACTGGCAACATGAAAAATTGACTAAGATTTCAATGGACCAATATGTGGTATTAAAAGTGATAGATATCATCAGAGCTTATCATTCATTATAAACTCTACAATTTGAATTTAACTTTTAATGCTTTATATTAAATTTGTAACCATAAATAAGTATAAAGGTGAGTTCTCTAACTTGTCTTATTTCTGGTTCCTGTCTGTGTGTTGTGTATGATTAAAGATGGCGGCCGGTGTAGGAAATATGAGTAAAAAGAAACAGGAGGAGGAGACGTTAAAGAATCTTCGCCTAATCGCTTCCGTTCAAAGTAATAAGCAATGTTTCGACTGCGGGCAGAAAGGTCCCACATATCTCAATATGACAATCGGAGCATTTGTCTGTACAGCGTGTAGTGGTTTGCTGTAAGTTTACGTATATGTTATTTTATTATTTTATATTTATTGGTATTGGTAAATTTAATTCATCTGTACTATCTAGTAGTGACATTTTCTACTATTCATGTATGGTTTTTGGTTCTAAATGCTTGTGTAGGATATAAACATGGACAATCAGGAAAAATTAAATAGTGTTTTCCTGTAGTTCTTCTATTTCATGTATGTCCTATATCTGCAATTTGCTGTTTAGTTAAAGGCTGTGGCTCAATTTTTAAATTAATAATTCACTCCAAAGTCTCGTTAAGGTGTATACGATGAGAGGTAACCAAGGTTAACCTCTGACTTGAAGTTTCAAACTTAATACCTAACTACAATTGACATTAATATATTATCTAAATGTATTGGATTTTTTTATTAATGGTCCTGTTGTTTATCCATATTTTAAAAGGCAGTCACTTTCAGAAAACGATCTTTATTATAGCTATCGTCCCATATCCAACTTTAATTTCGTTTTCAAAATCTTAGAAATAGTAATCTCTCGTAGATTAGACAGCCTAGTAGAATCTTTTTAATGAGCTTAGCATAGCTCTGTAATTCTAAGAAGGTATCCGTGCTTGCACTACTTGAATTTTCAGGTTCCTTTGACATTTGAGGTGCCTTTGACACTATATACTGTTGTGAGCATGCTTCACAGCCTTCGGGCCTGTATGTCTATTTTTCACGTCAAAGATTTAGGAATAAAATTTATTCGTTAACTTTCACAAATATTTCTATCTCTCTTAGTGCACTGCCTACTGGCAGATTCATGGTATATAACGCCTCCACTCTTCTCTATCTTCCGCCTTGCTCATCATTTCCACATGTGAATGGGTCTTTAAATCATCTAACATACCTAATCTCGGCTTGCCTGTTTCCTTCCATTCTACCTTATCTATGACCTCTATTAATAGACCTTTCTCCCTTAGAATGTGTCCTATCCTACTCTTCTTCCTACTTCTTAATACATTTATCACAAATATTTATCACAAATATTTTTCTTTGATAAACCTTATCTTTCTGATCTTTTAATCCCTATCAACCTTCTCATAACCTTCGTTCATCTTATCTTAACAGGCTCAAAATTGCAACTAATTTTTCCTCATACTGTAGACGCTTATTTAATTTTCAGCTCCTACAGTTTCGAACTCTCTGCTTCGTGACCTCCTCTCATGTTCTACTAAATATTTCTACTTTCTGTAGCAGGCTGAAAACACAGCTCTTCCCACCATATATTTTTAGAATTTTGCCTGTCTGTTTTTATCAATGTACCTTGATCCGCGATCAGTCATAGATCTACGTTCATCAAAGAGATCCATTTAGGATCTCTCGTTGGTTTGCAGCTTGCACAATTTTATAATTTATAGAAAGACCTGAATTTAATACCATAAATTGTGTTCTTCTTAATAATCAATTAGATACACTTACAGTGTACACATAAAAACAATTATCACCAAGAGGGAATTATTGAACTGTATATCTATCAATACAGGCCTAAAAATTATGTATTGAAAATTTTGTAGTGTAACTAAGTACAAGTTAATTATTTTCTGTAAGTTTTGATGATATATCATTTGCAAAAGTATTAAAGCGCAGGTAATATTGAAAGAATATTATGAAATGGGGTATACAAATGCAATCCAGCTTATTAATTCTCGCAAAATACAAAAAAATCATTTCATCTGATGTCCCTTTAAGAAATTTAATTGATTGTAACAAAAACTATCTAATGCTGCAAAGAATTGTAACTAGAGTTATCAAATTGATTTAGTGCTAAGTAATGAATGTACTATTTAACGTTCTACCTTGTTTTGAATGACACAGTAACTGTTATTTGCTAATGTGATTATATAAAGTTATTTACTAATATTATTATACATTATGGCAATCTATCAATGTTATACTGGTAGAAAATAATTTTAATTCTGCATATTTGTTAATTTGTGAAATAGACTTAACTTTATCAGTTTAAAAAAATTCTTTTCTTTTAATTTAAAAAATTCTAATTCTAAAATGTGTATTTAATTAATATATATCTGTTAATCATTTTGAGACAAACCAGCTGATAAGTGGGGTAAGTGCTAAGAGAAAGAAGATCATCTTGTGATTTTTAACTTTTATTTTTTAATTTTCAGCTCCTACAGTTTTGAACTCTCTGCTTCGTGACCTCCTCACATATTCTACAATAAAAATAAGATGACATTAATTTAGTCATTAAACATGAGTTAACCAGGTAAACAGGATAGTTTTCTCAGGGAATGACGCCCATGCCTAGTAAATTCTAGTCGAAGCTGAAGAAGGCATAGGGGGCCCACCTCGTCATAAGCAGAATCACCCAAGGTCAATGACATGATAGATTTATTTTAGATGATTTAAAGATTCTCTTGTGTGGTGGGCATGAAGAGGAAAACAAAAGACAGAGAAGAGTGGAGGCACTATATACCATGGACCTGCCAGTGGGCAGTGTACTAAGAGAGAGAATCATTAATTATTATACAACTTGGATCATTTGTAGACAGCATTGATATCAATTAATATACTACACAATTTAGACACCCTGGTCTTTTGTTATGGTTTGTGGGAATTATATTTTTGTTTATTTTAATAACATCTTTTTTTAAACTTTTGTCTTCCTGTGGAGCAGGTACTATTTAATACATATGTCTAGAATTCTTGTTATTTAATATTTCTTCCTTATTTAAATGATATACGGTATTTTTGTAAAATTGCGACTAACAAAATTAATTTTTAGTTAAATACTAATGACTAATAAGGATTGATTATTTGAAAAATAGTCACATTTGCTAGATGAGATTTATATGTGAACTTATTTTAAATTTTTAATCGACTAAATCCCTGAAAATATTTTAATTGGATCAAGCGATGTAAAATGTAAGGTACTGTAGAAGTCTAATGATCTATTTTGTAGTGAAGTGTTTTTAAGAGCAATGCTATTACTTGAACTGTTTTGCAGAGATCTACATCATTTCAATGGCCTCTTTCTAGACTAATGTTTTTTCATCAACTGCTGGTCTCTCAAATTTAAGACTGATTTGTCATGTATGATCCATTGTTCTTATAGATTGCTCTTCATTATTATTATTTTTTGCATTGGATTGATATTTTGGAGTAGGACGGGCAATTACAAGTATGGTAGTAAGTGGAGTTTGTCACTGAAAAAAATAGATACTTGGATGACAAAATAAAATTAAAGCACTGGATACTAAAAAATATTAACTTTAAAATTTAATCTAGCTTAACCTTTACTTGGACCTATTGGAGTGGATATTATGTTAGCTATCTGACTTAACCCAATTGCAGTTAGCTGTAATATCATTCTGTCAGTACACTGTATTAGGCCTAATGTAAGTATTGCTTTGTGTTTTTGCTGACGCTGCATGAGTTATTTATTAACTGTACACAGTCGGCAGAGAACGATATATATGTTAGTGGGGTGCCAGCTTGCCCCTGAGGCATGCTAATAACTGTTTACCATTTCCTGCTGAATATGTTTTGTGTGTGTTTATCTCTTCTTAATGTGGCATGCTTGCCAGTCTGCCATTGAAGGATAAAATTCTGTGTTAAACTAAGTGATCAAAAATTATTCCTTTTGACTGAGGTTACATGGATTTTTTTGAGAGATGTTGTGAATAACTGTTTCACTTAAAATCCATCCATACTGAACCTAAACTGAACCTAGATCGTTATAATAAATGTATTAATATGAATGCTTAATATGTCTTGAAATCTCTAACGGATGATTGTTAGACTTTATTGGTGTGATGTGTATAAGAAACAGAAATCATGCTTGTTAGACCTTTTTGACATTTATACGCTATCATGGTATTAGTATTAGATTTTAGAATTGGGGTGATTGTTTAAATTTGATTGGTATATATATATATATATATATATATATTAATAATTGAATGAAAATTAAATACTTGCCATAGATGTGTCTGAGCCATATCAAAACCTACGAACTGCATGATGCTTTTTGTGTAAGATAATATGTCTAAGCATTAACTGAAATAAGCTATGAGAAACAGCCCTAGTAGCTATATTTTTATAAGGTAATTGCACATTAAAGTTAATTATACGTATCACTTTGAATGGGATAAATCATAGATGCCTTGGATAAACATACTTGTCAAAGTGTTGTTTCTCTGTGATGAATAGATGTGAGTAAATATGCTTTTTTCTGTGTACAGAAGGGGTTGTTTTTTTCTGTATACTTTACAAGAGTGGTTCTTTTTCTTGTATACTTTACAAGAGTGGTTCTTTTTCTTGTATACTTTACAGGCGTGGCTTAAATCCTCCTCAAAGAATAAAATCAGTGTCCATGGCCAGTTTTACTCCAGAAGAGGTTGAGTTTGTCAGGAGTCGGGGAAATGATGTAAGTATAGACATTCTTGTCTATTGAACGTAAGTAACTAATATGGCAAATTAACTGTCAAATGGTTGTCAATCCCGCAAGCCTGATGACATTTTAGAATGCATGAACTAAGATGCTAGAAGTTGATTGCAGCTTGCGTTCAAAGTTAAGGCTTTTTTGAATACTGAAGATGATGTAATAACTCCAGCAGTTCACAGTATAGGCATTAGTTTAACGTCTGATCCTTTATCGAATTTGGCTCTCATTGTCATTGTAAACAGTTTGGGAACAATTAATTGAGAGTACTGAAACATTTTCATAAGAACAGTTCTAATTCAAAGCCTGTTTTGAACTTCTTCTATGTCAATAATGAGTTACTACGAATACGTTGTATTCATGTTCTTGTTTCATGATATTAAAAACTTACCTTGAAGTTTTTATCTTTCACAGGTGTTTGTACATCTTCCCTCCTTGGATCAGAAGTGACCAAACAATACGTGCTGATAATTAAAGTTATAATATAAACCTATACAATAAGAATAAAACTGTTTGTGGTGCTGTTATAAGAGCTGGCTAATGGTGATATAATCTGAATATTTGCTGTAATGTTACATTTGCCTCGTGAATAGTAAGTCACACAACATTAAAACTTAGAAGCTGCCACAATGACAGTGACCTATGATGACCAGCTTCCTTGGCATAATTTGCCTTTATTTCTAGTATGGCATTTTAAAATATCTGTTACTAATTACTTCTCAGTAGTGCTTGTGCGCTATCCTTAGTATTATACTGTGTGAGAATTAAATAATCACACACTGAAATATTTTAAAATTTCAATTGAGCATAAATAATTGAATGGTTACAGTGATTCTTTTTATTCTGTATATATTTATGTGTGTATTTGTGGGTGTATCTGAATTGCGCACTTTTTAGGTGTTTAGTTGTATATTTGTATAGAGATGTATATGTATGTATTTTGCATGCTGTCAATTGTGTAGTGTATAAGTGAATAGTTTATGTATATTTGCATTGTATGTATAGTTTTGTAGGAAAGTGTGGTTAGGCCAGTCTACAGAGGCACCGCCTCAGTATATGCCCGGTGCCAGAGATGAGATCAAGATCAGAGATATGATGGCCCTCAGGTCGGTTAAACTTGTTCTGACTCGATTGAAATAGTTCTGGCTGGATTAAACGAGTTCTGACCTGATTTAACTAGTTCTTACTGATTAGAAATTTAGCAGAATCTGAATTTTGCTTTAGTACATGTATTTCTTAAGTCATCGTGGTGTATAAATAATAATTAACTTGACTAATGTTGCAAATTGTACCTAAAATTCTAGTTATAATGATCTTTGTCAACTTGAGCATTATTTGAATAGTTGAGTGTTTTATTGTTGGTTTCCAGGTATGAGAAGAAGCGATGGTACTCTGCACCCACTGAAGCGTTGCACGAGGAAGCGCGACAGCTACACAGCACAGCAGCCGCTGCTAACAAACCAAAGCAGCAACCCATCGTTGGAAAGAACAACACTCTACTTATCAGTGCAACGACTGCACCGGTTAGGAAGCCAATCTGCTGTGCGATTAATATCCATATAGTTTACATTTCGTTGTTGCCATCAGCAAGATATGACTGGTTTATTTATATTTGTAATTTTTTATTCCTATTAGTTAGTTATAGTGTTGTGTCTGTGTTGTTTGAAGAATTTGACCAACCGGTGATAGCACGGGTCGTAGAAGGCGACTAAAGCTCTAAGATTCATATCAACGTCAGAAAGGGCATTCGGTTGGTGAGCGCCTAGGCTCCAGTAATTGCCACAAAACTTAAACTAATGGATAAAAGAAAGTCTATCCGTTTCCTGACCCTGGTTAAATTGGGATTTAAGGGAAGATGATGATGATGATGATTGGTTAGTTATAGTAGCATATAATTACTATCATTATTGCTAAAGAAAGAGATGTTCCAGCATTTATTTGTTGGTTCATAATCAAGCTTATAGCTTGAATTTAGGATTTATAAATGCACTATCTTGATAATGTACATTAAATTTTTAAAATGTATTATTGCTATTGTATTTTCTCTTAGCAACTTGCTAATCGGGCACCGTCCACCATCGAACCTAAACTTCCCTCGACTGGTTCAAGCCAGTCTAATCCGGTCAGCCCGACCTCCATGTTTACAGCGCCATCTGCTTCACAGTCCACAGTTCCACCAGTGAAGAGTTTTGATCTTCTTGCAGATCTCGGAGGTGACCCATTTGCTCAACAATCACAACAACAACAACAACAACAACAACAACATGGTAAGTAGACTCATTATTGAAATTGTCAAGTAGTTTTTGATACTGAATGGTTGCAAGACATTACAATGGTTTTAGTATGTGATATTTATTAAGCTCCATTCCTGTTTATGATATTTGACCAAAAATTTTGTATTGATTTTAAGTGTATCGTTACACAAGGATGAGTGATTAAAGTATAAGTGTATAATTGTAGAAAAGGATAAGTGATTTGTTTTTCCTGCTGCAAGTTGCAAGTTCAAGTTTATTTTGAGTCTCTTTGTGTACACTCCAAAACAAAATTTCGGGCCCCCCCCTTAAAATATTCCTGGATCCGCCCCTGAGCATGAAGGCAGACTCTGAGTATGAATATGTACCTTGTACGTGCCACTTTGCAGAATACTAGGGAGCGAGAGATATTGTTATATATCATGTTGTCTTTCGAAGATAGGGTCGTTCTCTATACAATTTACAGGTGTGTTTATGTTATGATTAATATATGCTTTATTATTATTGTTTGCTATATCTTACTGCTGCATTTCAGTGGAGAATGGTACGGCCAACTTCGCAAACTTTGGCAATTTCTCATCAGCAAGTTTATTTTCTCAACCACCTCAATCTACCTTACAGAATACTGGTATGATATTGTCGTGAAATTTAATTTATCACTTATTTTTTATTTAGCAGTGTGTCTAATTAATTGAAGTTCTGATTTTTCTATATCTCATAGTTTAAAATAGTTGTAGTTTAAAATTCACAGAAGATTCCAGTGAGTTTGGGAGATTGTCATGAGGCCCTTGTTTAATCTTACTATTTACTGGTGCTGTACTATGCTGAAGTGGTAGTGCTAGAGGTTGTCTTGTATCCCTGGACACATCCTTTAACGTCAGGTTAACGTCAGTTTCCTCACTCGAAAGTGATGTCGGTGACTGGCGAGCCTAGGATTTGAACCCTGTACATGCTGATCCGAGGTCGAGTATCTTACCGACTTTACCACTGGCTCCAGCCAGCTCTTTAGCAACTGAGGATTTCAGTGTGAGCAAGAAAACATATTTCAGAACTATTTCATTATAGGCGGCAAAGTGAACTGTAATCCTGTGTTAAACCGTTGATTTTCAGCTTGTAAGTTAATTTTATATACCAATCAAAATTCATTGCCTATAATTGATGTTCTGAATGGACTTAATGTAATAGAGACTTTAAATTTTTACAGAGAGAACGATATACAACCGTACTGTATTTGTTAAAAGCTTGCATTGACTGGATGTAGGCGTATCTATAGCATGGAAGAGGAGTAATGACTTGTAATTTCTTAACTTCAAACCTAATTTAACTCAAGTTTCATTTCTCGAAGGCATGTCTGCGGTGATCACTGGATTAGACCACGGCATGTACTGATCGATACTCTGACGCCTAACTGCTCTTACTACTGGTTCAGCCAGTATTCTATTTGGCATATTAGTGTTTAAAAATTAAGTTTACAGCAGACTAGTATAGTCTCGGAATGTTGTAGGTTTCTTCCCGTCCACTCAGCAGACAGCCAGCTCTCAATGGTCGTCTCTCGGTCAGTTGAACTCTGCGCCTGTGCTTCAGACATCTACTGGTCTCACCACTGCAACGTCTGCTGAGAAATATTCCGCCATTGCTGAAATAGATGGCGTGTTTGGGCAGCAGGCAGCAGGACCCCTGAGCGGTGGCTCTGTATTCAGCCAGACATCTGGAGCAGCTTTGAGCGGGGGAGGTCTCAGCTGGAACAGCTCGGCTCCGTCGAACAGTGTGTATGGTGGAACCAGCACGTCCAGTGCTGCGGCACAGCCTGGTAATTTTTACGTCTCTGTTAGCTTTCTTTACTAACTTACTTGTACAGTTGTAAAGTTATGACTTGTTTTCTTCTCTTATCCAATCTTAGAAATTTGTTTATTTTGTATTAGTTAGTTTATGGCTATAAATTACGAGTGCTGCTAAGTAGCCATTTCAGTTTTATTCATGTAGTTTCTCAGCCGAACGAAATAGAACTGTGCTATGTTAATAACCCCTTTTATAATATTTTTTTGCTTCTCTGTATGTTTGGTTCTATTATTTTGCCAGTTTGCTGTAAAACATTAGTGCTAATGTTAGAGAATTTGTCAGTCTTCCTTGTGTTATTTGCATGTATATGTGTTAATTCTGTGAATAATTTAAATGTGTCACTCTGCAATGCATACACCTAGGCATAACGCTGGCATTTCTTATAAGCCGCATTTTGTTACTAGTTGCGTTTGTAGAGGGTATAGAATCTTAAGTCAGTTGTCTCTCTGGTGTAGTTATGTGTAACACATGTAACTAAAAAATAAGTGGATAAGTGGAAGCACTATACGCTTGCTAAATCGGTTTCAACATTTCTTGTTGTACAGGCTACACCCAGGTTCAATGTAAGTTTCATTCTTGAAAAGGTAGTACTTAGTAGTGCCTACTTTGAACCATGAACCACGTACCTATGGTTCTGGAATTGGACACTTACGTATTGGGCTACAACATAAGCTGCTATTATATTTCTGTAAATATTGATTGATTTTATATCATGTGTATAAATCAGTACTACTCATTTATTTGCTAAATTTTACAAAATAAAAAGTTAAATTGAAATGAATACTTTTACAGGATTGAACAGAATTAAAAAATAGAGATTAACTAATATTTAATAAGGAGATAATATCCACCATCACTGAAATGCTTCAAGACAAGAAACTACTCCATTAAACTATATAGTTTAACTCTGTTAAACTATAAAACCACTGTTGTTAAACGCATGATCATCTTCCCTTAAATCCCAGTTTAACAAGAGTCTGGATTACTGTTATTAAACTATTGTTGTTAAATTGAGCTTTGCTTTTGTAACTTGATTCCAATGATAGTCACAGCTAGATTAAAAACATTAAGCTAGATTATATTTGTATGAATATTGAATATCCAGCTAATCCATTTGGTACCAACAGCTAGATTAAAAACTACTATATTTGTATGAATATCCAGCTAATCCATTTAGTACCAACAGCTAGATTAAAAACTATTATATTTGTATGAATATCCAGCTAATCCATTTGGTACCAACAGCTAGATTAAAAACTATTATATTTGTATGAATATCTAGCTAATCCATTTGGTTCCGCCCACTCTGGAGCTCAGTCGACGTCTGTGGCTAACCCATTCATGCAGCAGTCTGCGACTGGAGCTGGTGGTTTCTTTGGGCAGTCTGGTGGTTTCATGGCTTCTGGTGGTTTTTCTTCTCAACCGACAGGTTACTCCCAGCAGGCTGCTCCACCTCCCAGCTATATGCAAGTAACTGGTGGAGGTTTTCAGCAGCAAGCAGGTTTTGGTTTTACTCAACAGCAGACGACGGGTTTTCCTTCTGGGTTCAATCAGATACCATCAGGGGGAGGATTCGGTCAGCCAGCTGTCAGTTCCGGTGGTTTTGGGCAACCTGCAGTTAGTGGCGGTGGTTTTGGACAACCTGCAGTTAGTGCTGGTGGTTTTGGACAACCTGCAGTTAGTGCTGGTGGTTTTGGTCAGCCAGCTGTTAGTGCTGGTGGTTTTGGTGCTCAAAATATCGGTGGTCAGTTTGGTGGTATGCCAGCCATGTTTAATAATACCAGTGCTGGTGGAAGTGGTACATACTATGGAGCTAACACTGGCCAACCTTCTGCCAACCCGTTTATGGTAGGTATTAAATACCCTAGTTTTTGATGACTTTGGAAATCTTAGGTTTTTGCATAGCTAATATGTAGAGATCTCATTATGTGCAAAGACCCTTTTAACACTTTAAAAGGGTAATTTGTAAAGGTAGCAGTGCAGAATTCATTGCTCAGGGAAGACTTACTTTAGCTGGCCTAATTATATATAAAAAGTCCAATGATATGATTTGTTCTTCAGGTGATGAAGAGAAACTGAAGATGAAAGAAACTGAAGTGAATTTATGTATAGAAATAGTTTTCTCTTAGGTTGCCTATCTTGACTTTCCTGCTGACTGCTTATTAAAAATTATAGGCTTATAAAACGATACATACATGCAAAGTACATGTACATTAAATTTGTGATAAAGCTGTGGGATGTGCGTCTTCTCAGAGTTCTAGACTATTTATTATACCCATAAGTTCATATCTATTCAGTATTGATATATGCAGTACATGTATGTGTGAATAAAATCTGAAATTATATAAAGTACATATTTATACACATAATCCTAATCTTTATTTCATCATCATCATCATTATCTTCCCTTGAATCCCAGTTTAATGAGGGTCAGGATACGAATAGGCTGTCTCAAATCCTAATCTTTATTTGCGCATCAATAATAAATTTTCTATTTATTTTTAGGATAAATAAAATAAATGTAACAAAATATATTTTATATTAGTCAGATATAACTAAAGTTATCTTATAACGATTGTTGATTTGCAGCAGACAGCAACAGCAGCAGCGGCGCCAAGAAATACAAATACATCAAATCCATTCCTGTAGATGACAAAATATCATTGTTGTTGTTGTTGAGTTCCAACGTCGAATCTTAATTCTGTTTGGCTTAGTTGTATGAGAATATATATATATATATATATATACTGTATATATATATAATTATATATATATACAATTATATATATAATTATATATATATATATATAATGATGTATGTATGTATGTATATAGTAATTATATACACCTATTTGGTCGTAATATTGCACTACTGAATCTGATGCATGAAGACATTATCGGAATGATTTGTTCGAATTTCACTATTTTAGTATCCTGTGAATACCTTGACGCATTTTTTAGTAATTAGATTTATTGAAATCTATTAGCAGACGATCCTTCTGTGCTTGATAATGCAGTGTTCTATTTGGTATATATCGTGATGTACAGTTTGAAATTGATAGTCCCTAGATATCTTATTAACTTCTGGTTGAGTATATAGTAGAACAAGAGAAATTTGTTATTTTTCTGTGATGCCATGTAAGAAAATTACAAATACTAAATGTCCTAATTCTTTGTTATTCTGCATTGTCAAAGTTAATAAATTTATGCAATTAGAAATTATCATTAAATTTAGTAAAACTAGAGAAATGTTTTTATAACAAGTCGAATATAGTTGCACTGATTTGATGGCAAACTTTTTATAATACTGCTATTAATATGTAACTCTAATATTGCTTATTATCTCTATCAACAATTGTGTAATGTTGCAATTGGTTTTTGTATGGGGTTATATAATGTGATGTATATAGTATTTTTGCAGCTTCTCTTCTAATTTGTTCTAGTTTTTGCTTGACAATGATTTATGCAAGGATACATAAATTTACCACCATATTCTTTGATTTAATACTGTACGAATGACTGCTTTTTACTCTGAGTGGTATGTCAACTGCTTTATACTAATAGAATTTGGTTTAACCTGAGTTGTATTAAGGTGATCTAATTAGACATGTTGACTCTATAGATCTCTTAACGCAGTTATCCTGTGGATCTCGTAGGCATTCCTATTCCATAGATTTGTTTTCTTAGTTAAGCACTATTAACCTAGTAGTTGTTAGGTATTAGGATGAACTAGGAGATTGTCTGGAGCCAGTGGCGATGTTGTTAAGATATTCGACCAGCTTATTGGTATGTGTGGGGTTAAAATCCTGGGCTCGCCCGTCATTGAAATCGTTTTCGAGTGAGGAAACTGACGTTAACATTAGCTTTTTTAGTTTCTTGTTGAGCTTTAGGATCAGCATTTAATACCTGGAGCTTTAAATATTTCATTAGAAATATTTAAAGAGATATACTTTTCATAAGAAAAAAGCTGTCTAATTTATTGTCATAGTTTAGTGACAGCAGGTCGTATTCATGATTAGAATAATATTCAAGGTGTACAAAAATTGACTCAATAATTTTGTGATAATTTTTCCTAAATATATTTTAATTTGAAATCAACTCTTGAAATTCTATTAAATACAGGCAAAGTTAATAATGTATTCTGAAAGAGATTTAATTTTTCATATGCTACTGTAGTGAAATATTATAACTGGATTAAGGGTTCTTCACTGAATTGCTTCATTGATTTTGTTACTTGGAAGCTAATTTGGACGCCACATAATATCCATTAATACTTTAATTGCCTCTATAAATCTAAAATGAACCGTTTTTCTTGAAATATGAATAACTTCAACTCTATTTAATATTTCAACTAAAACTTGAAGCATTCGGCTAATGCTGACTATTGGAAAAAATTGTGCTAAGCAACTGCAATCTTGCTATGAGATCAATATATTTTGAACCACTCTGTAATATTGAGTAGATTACATTCCAGAGCTCTCAAACTTTACTCCTCTATGAAATTCACTGTTGCTGTCTATATAGCCTTTATCTTTTTGGAGGCTGAACTTGTTTCAATTATAAACTAAGTTATACTTGATTAAAAACTTTGATATCTTTATATATACATGTGTATGTGTAAGTGAGCCATGCAGAGGACAATAGCTTAAGTTGATTTGGTATCTTCCGCGACATAATTTTTAGATAGGAAATGTGTGATACTTTTTGTTTTATAGGGTTTTGGGGTTCAATTAGCATATATGATAGAATATATTGCTAATATTTCTAATATATCTGACAATTTTGAACTTATTCATTCACTGTCTATGGAACCCAGTGCTCTATGAAGCGTCATGTCCAAGGCAAAAATTATGGATTTCCTCACTCTAATTTGTGTGCATACTCATCGACCGCTTTAACAGTTGAACTTACTACCAAAATTTGTTGTGCTTTATGTCGAACATTATTGAAATTACATCTGTCCTAAACGGTCTGAGTTGTCAGTATCAGTTATCGTCAGTATCTGTGTTTTCCAGCTTGTGATGCACATGCAATCTTGTGTTGTTTGACTAATTCTTAAATGTGTTGGTCTCCTAAAAGCTAATTTCACACATACAAATATATGATATTATATTAATTTTTTTCATTTTTAAATCAGCTACCTTGAAAATGTCAAGAGTACCAAATTTTTCTGCGAAGGTTAAGTGTCTGTATAAATCGTTAACCTAAGCATACGGTTTTATATATTAATATTTAACTGATTCAAGTTGGGACCATAATTGTCATAATAGATGAATAGTGTCCGTTTGCAGCTTTAACGTGTAAATAAAACATACAGTGAGATATGCTCACTGCACTGCTTTGTTGTGCTTGTGTATGAATGTGAGTTGTATTCTAGATGTTGCAATTGATATGTATGATGTATCTTTAGAAATTTATTGCAAAGTAATGCAGCCGAGAATTGGCTATTGCTAATAGATAAGAGAAATCTAAATGAAACTCATTTTTTCAATAACTATTGTCTGTATGTGTTCTAAACATATGATGGGATGGATCAGTTGACTTTTGATTGAAAAATATTTGATTTTTTGTAGTAACAAGAATTATCACAATGCACTTTTAGTTTGTAAATTGATATTTTTAGCGAGTAGTTTGGTTGACTGTCAAAATATTAAAAGATGCTGACATTGATGTTACTTTGTAAACTGAACTGGCTCAAACAATGACCTAGTTGTAAATTTCTCGTCTCAGAGGTTCACAGCCTAACTCCTTAACTACTAGACTACAGTGCTACGGGTAATGTTCTTGTAAATAGTCTATACCTTGGTCTCTGTCTAACCTCATGCAAATTCACTAAGCTGCTTAATTGCCTGTCAAGGAAAAACTTTGGTTGTTAATGCTAACTACGACTACTTACCAAATATTCTCATATAGCCTATCTGTTATAGAAAGCCTCCCGCTCTATATTTTCCATTCCAAAATTGGTATCTCTATTGTTACATACGCACGTGTATTTGATTTGCATAGTTGAGAAATGTTGTAGTAATGTTCGATCATAGATCATATCACCGGCGATTGCTATTGTTAACTAAATGGATGGATGCAGTTTGCCTTAGCGTCATGTTAATCTATTTAAATCACTGCTTGATGTCTAACAGCCACTTTTTAATATTGTAACAGTAATTGTTCTGTATCTAAGTAACGACGTAGAAACTGAGTGGTAGGCCTATTTTACAAAATTGGAACCCAACATTTAATTACAATTTTTTCTTGACATAACTTGGAGATCAGGAAAATGATCAATCCTCGATAATTACGTTGAAATTTCAATATTGTATTGGGGCTTTAGAACTTTTAGAAGTAATAAGGAAGCCAAACCCATTTCATTATTTGTCTACAAAATAACCTTGAATTTTGTTAGTTTTTTAATTGTAAATAGTTTCTTTTAATAAATCAGATGACGGACATTTTCATGTTCAATAATTGAAATTATTGTCTAGTTAATGGCGATCGCCTTAACGTTTTGAACTAAATTTCATATGTTAGATTTAGTATAGAGGCATTTAAAATACTTTTGTCTAATTCACACTAGTATTTTAGGCACTGTCCCTTCTTTTCGATAACTTAACTTAATAATTATACTGGTTAAGGAAGTTACAAAAACTTGTAACACCAGTTAAAATATGCAATGCTGTCATATAGAGGAGATATAATAATGCGAATTATGTCCTTTTAATAGAGTTGTAGTAAAGTAGAATGATTTGCACGTTTTTGATTTACTGAAATATTCTTTAATAAGCGTTTGAAAATGGCTCAGATCTTGAAAGAACTTGATTAAGCGGTGAAACAAATATTCTGCTGCTAATGCACATGTGTTTTATAGAAATGCGAACAAAATACTTCTTTACAGTATTTACTGTAATATAGATGCTACTGTAATCATTGTATTATTGTATACATTGCTTTATTTTATTAAATAATAGTATAATTAAATTATCAGTATACGAAGTGAATATTTTTATTTTAGATTACTACTGTATATATATATATATATATATATATATATATATATATATATATATGTGTGTGTGTGTGTGTCTGTGTGTGTATATATATACATATATATATGTATATATAGATACAGATATATATATATATATATATGTATATATAGATACAGATGTGACGTCCCTGACATCGTCCTTGTATGAGGAAACGGACGTTAAACCTTTATTATTATTATATATATATATATATATATATCGCTACATACTCCACTGTCATCTGTCGTTAGTCTCCGATGGTTTGATGGATAACCAGAACAAAAACACGCTGGGAATTCATTCAGGTTTAATATCTGTCTAGACTATGTCATAAATGCATTACTTTAAGGTAATACTGTAATGTATATTACTTAGGGTGACCCAGTGAAAGCACATTACTGAGAACTAATTTAATTTATGCTTAGTTTATTTATATAATTACGTTTTACAGTAGACATATATGTAAAAGTATTGAGAACTGATTAATTTGATAAATATAAGTAAAAATTTGTATCTTTGTTGGTTTATTCCTCTATTGCATAAACTTACTACAACTATGAGCCAACACTTTACATACCAAAATCAATGTTTAGTGTGTGTAAGATTTCCATTACAAAGGCATATCAGCGATGACTTGCTAGTAAAGACTGTATCTGCTGATCTGCAGTAAGACAACATATGCTACCGGTTCAGCCCAAAACTTGCCTATTATAAAGAGGTTACAATGATATTTAGCAGCTCAATAGCTGGAATAGCTGGACTCTTTCACTAGGAACCCAATGTTTTTTAAACCGTTTTTTAAAACAAAGAATAAAAAGGATAAAAAATAAAACACATTTTCCTAGAAAATAAATTGTATTTATTTATTAATTATGTTACATATTAACTTCTTTCAATTATCATTTTTACAATTTTATTTTTATAGCTGATGCAAATAACTAAGTAGGCCTATCGTTATAGGATATTAGTAATGCAATAGTAATAGTATATTTCTCATTCACGGATCGCGATTCCAGAATCCTGAATGTTGAAAGTTAGTCTCAATTGCTCACAAATAATTAATCTTGATGGTTTTATTTCATCAGATTCATCAAACCTAAGATTAGATAAGATTAGAACTCTTGACAGATGGTCGCGATGAGCTAAATAACAGTACATCATCGCATAATCTAGCATCAATATTCTTTCTCTTCTGATATTCCATATTGTCTTCTTTTTTCTTCTATTCTTTTCTCTCTTCTTCTTAGTGCCAAGTGGCAGGTCCAAGGTACATATTCATACTCAGAGTCTACTTCACACTCTATCAAGACACTCCATAGATCAAGTTAATCACTTCGCAAAGTCTATATGTCTTGTCCATTCCTTATGTAGCCTATAGTTTGAAAATATGGCTTTTGAGGTATTTTCCCGTTGATTGCCTTTTTCAGTTTTTGCTTAGTCATCTCTTAAGACACGTGCAGTTAACGGTTGGTCTATTCTTCAGTGTCCCAGACACATCACGGGATCATCCATATTCTACCAAGTAGAGTTATCAATTTCAATTTATTTTCAAATCATCAAAATGTTTTTCATATTGGTAATTATATTAACATTTCTAAATTTATTTTAATTAGATGAAAAATGCTAAAATATTTATTAGAAACAACTTACTACTTTAAAAATTGTAAGTAACACTGTTACACTAACAAAGTAACAAGTACTAACAATAACCATTTCAAAATGATTCATTTTAAAACAAAATATTACTCTTCTAAGACCTTGTTGGTACAATGAATTTAGACACAATTATTGTAAGTTGTATAGTGTACCAGTACTACAGTATCATGAAAAATGTAAGGTAATATGTACTATTAATATACAGTAATCCAATCCACAAAAGTTGATTAAAAGCGAAGTCTGACTGTCAAAGCCTGTTTACATTTTCATTGTTTACTTCCTACAAAAAGAATCCTTGTAGTTAGTGGAAACTTAATTTAGGTTCTAAATTTGATATGGAATAATATTATTGATACTAAGTGCAGTTCATTTTTGGTCTGTGACTGTAATTGTGACTGCCAGTGTCACAGAGTGCAACTTAGACTCCGTGTATGCGTAACTTGTTACACGTACACCAAAGTTTTACAGAAACTTGAGCATATAAAAAACCTACACAAAAAGCAATTTAAACAAAATGGCATAAAACATGTCACTTCATCACTACTGATATCATTCTTGATCTTGATCACTCTTAAACAATGAAAAGCATATAAATCTACTGTTATCTTATTATAATTTGTTGGAAAATTACAACTTGATATCAAGGTATAACAACAACAAAAAATCAATGCAATTTTAAGATATTTATTAATTATTTCTCTAAAAGGAAATCTTTGACGTTTAGAAATACAGCAAGTATGCAGCTAACGTGCCTTCAAATACATCATTTGAAAAAACTACTAGATACAGCAAGCATCAAACAAATCTTAAACATATAAAAAAAACATTAAAAAACATAAAATGACACTACAGACTGATTATATTAATAATACAGAGATTAGTAATATAGTTCTAAGAATGTTCTGAGAGTAAGTACACTGGTGTTCAGGACAACGTTTCGCCTTTTGTCACCTAAGCAGAAACAACAGAAATACATGCGTATTAACATCAAAATTCCCAAAAAAATGTATACAAATGTTACAACATAAGCTTAACTGTAACAAAATTAATAATACCTATACGATAAAGTTGAAACTAGATTTTAAGTTAAATATTTAAAAATTCAGAGTTATTTAAAATGGGCATAGTTCGCTGCAACAGACCTACAACAGTTATAGATAAAGAAAGAACCTAAGAAAGGAGATCAATTCCTCAACACGACACAGAAAGAATACTGACAACTAGTAGATAACTCATCATGAATTAATATATAGGAAGCAATTTTAAGAAAATCTGCTCTACTAGACATAAGTAGTAGTAGTCGAAGTTAAGCTGTATCGACCTCGGTTAGTACTTTGTGGGTGACCACCTTGGAAGACCGAGTGTTGTTAAAAGCTTAGGAAGGAAAAAATCCCAGGGTGATGGAAGGTTATTAATAAATCCGCGCCGGCTGCAATTGATGCTCATCAAATGGCAACGATTACTAATAACCATGGAGAGGAAAGACGAAATGGGTCTTAAACAAGCATCTGTGCTTCCTGACCCAGTGTGCCGTTACGTTATGTTATGTACTAATTCACCTGAGAAGCGACTTACAAGTAGCAAGAGAAGTAGTCTAGCCAGTCTGGGCTGATCCGGTGGCATGTTCGCATATTGTTCGATATCGGATGAGTAGGTGCAGGGTTCAAATCCAGTGTTTTCCCCATCAATGACATCATATCGAGTAGGAAATAGACGTTAAACTTGATTTGTTTAGTCACATTTCAGAGACAATAAATCTGAAAATTTCGTCTGCATATTGGCGTTGCAAATTGCAAAACAAAAGTTATACTGCAGATCACATTACCATTGCGTATCATTACCATCTGCTTTGATCGCCATTTACAATTAACCACACAAAATAGGGTAAAGGGTCATGGCCGAAATCGATCTTCGAGAGCTTTACATAAATGATTCAAAATAGTATAATAAAGTGCATTATGATTAAATTATATAAAAATATGATAAAAATTTAACAAAGGCTACGATACTGTAAACATGGTCTAAACTAGAGATGTGAGCTAGTTTTAGAACAAATTTTAAACCGTTTTTTTTTGTTTTAAACAACGAATAAAGAACCCAAAAAACACGAAATATATTTTTATAAAATTAAAAAAAACAATTGAGTTTCTTTTGCAGTTTGTGCAAACAACTAATTATCATTATAGAAATTAGAAAGCAGTACCAATAGAATATTTCTCAGTTACTGACTCATGAGTCTCGATTCCTGAATCTGATTCCTAAATGTAGTGAGTCTGTCTCAATTTCTCAAAAGTAATTTTGCTGTTTTCGTTATCAGTTTCATCATGTCTCAGATTAGAACTCTGGCATTGAGTGACGGGCACTCAGAATTAGAGCATGATGAAACTGTTAACAAGGCCTAATGTTATATATCTATGGCATGCCACATGCTATTGCAATCTAGCTATCTGTCACTTTAAGATAACATGATTTATAAAATGATTACACAATTTACACTTAGGCCTGCAGCTTCGTAGTACCTTAATTAGAGTAGGCCTATTTGTTTATTAATATTGGATTATTGGACTATTGATATTCCAATGATGGTATGAATACTATGAATGATAATTTATGATACTACTGTACATGTCTAGAAAATAGTATTGTTGTTTCATTTCCCTGTGTTGTGTTAATATTGCTGAAGAATAGGCCAAATGTAGACTGCACGTGTCGTAAATGGCGATAACGTACCTAACTAAGATCCAAACCAACATCAGAAAAGGCATTCGGTTGGAGAGCGCCCAGGCTTCAGAAATTTCGACAAAATTTTCTACAACCCCACCATAGCTAAACTGAGTTCCAAGGGAAGAAGATGATGAGGATGTTGGTGTTTTATTAACATTGTTTTTGTTGCTTTTCAACATGCTTAAGTTTCTGAACCAACTTTAAATTAACAGGGGGCTTACAGGAGGTTATTGTTAAGGTTTGTTGGTATTTTTGGCAACAAACTATAAAAGAAGTACAATGTTTATTCTCCAGGAAAATGATTTTGTGATTCATAATTTTTATAGTATTATTCCGTGTTTTAAAACAAACAAGAAGCGGTTTAAAAATCACTTGATTTAAAACAAGCACACATTACTACTATTACCTACCCTTGAATGACGGGGTCTGTGGGTCCTTCTGGCCATGTTTTACAAAATAGTTAATAACATAGTGGAGGTAAAATTGAATAATTTTTTAACACCACAGGTCTTGAATACTGGAGCCTGGAGGACACAGCCGTCGTTTTAAATTACCTAAGGCGGGCCTTCCTCAACTTTGCATTCTTTTACCTTTTCACTCTATTAAAGTATGACTATAAATCGACGCAAAGTAAAAATTCATCGATTTTCTCACTAATTAAAAATGCTCGTTCGGGGAGAGGGTGCAACAGTCTCCACCCCCGCACCCCCTTCCCTACTTCAAAGCAAATATTTCTGGCCCCCCAGAAATATTTTGGCCCCCCCCACCTGAAAAGTCACGCTACGGGGCTGGAAACTACAGTTATTCATAAACTCTATTTATAAATCTAAACTTAACATATACCAAGAGAGACTTTAGAAATAACATGTAGGCACTATGCTACTTTAAAGTTTTTACAGAAACTAATGCGTTAAAAAGCCAAAAAAACCCAAAAAACAATTTTAAAAAACACGGCCAAAAATATGTTTTTTTCATCACTAGGCCTAACAGATAATTAATCCTGTAATGATTGTATAATGCAAATATTTTATCATCTCGATATATTATTCATCATGTCATGTGATCATCCTGGGGCTCGTTCCAGCCAAAGATTTCTCTGATATATGTTACACGTTTTATATATGATAATTGTTATTTCTTTAAGAAAGTATAGTTATTCATAAACTCTATTTATAAATCTAAACATAAAATATACCAAAAAACCTTAGCAATAACATATACACTATATTACTTTAAAGTTGTTACAGAATCTTAAGCGTTAAAAATAATTAAAAACACGACAAAAAACATGTTTTTAATCAATAGATAATAATAGATAATAATAGATAATAATAGATAATAATTACTTAATGACTGTATAATGCAATTATTATTATATCACCTTAATATATTACACCTTATTATATACCTTAATACATTTGTTATATATGATAAACAGGATAGTGTTCTCAGGGAATGACGCCCCTGCCCAGTAAATGTTAGTCGAAGCTGAGGAAGGCATAGGGGGCCCACCTTATCATAATCAGAATCCCCCAAGAAAATGGTATATCAAAAGTAATGTTATAGATGATTTAGAGATTCACTCGCATGTGGGCATGAAGAGAAAGACGGTAGACAGAGCAGAGTGGAGGCGTTATATACCATGGACCTGCCAGTAGACAGTGCACTAAGAGAGAGAGAGAGATATATGATAATTGCTATTTATTTAAGGAACTATGGAGTTTATTCATAAACTCCATTTATGAATCTAAACATAAAATATATCAACAACTTCAGCAGTAACATCTAGGTAGGCACTATGTTACTTTAAAGTTGTTACAGAAACTTCTTAGAGTTAAAAAACCAAGCAACATTAAAAAAACAAAAATAACAATGATAAAACAATTTAAAATAGGGCTAAAAACAAGTTTTTTTCATCCCTAGGCCTTACAGATAATAATTGAATGATTGCATAATGCAATTATTATTATGTCACCTTAATACGTTATTACATGTTATATATATGATAATGTTGATTTCTTTTAAACTATATAGTTATTCGTAAACGATATTTATGAATCTAAACTTAAAATATACCAAAAACCTTAGCAGTAACATGTAGGTAGGCATATTGTTACTTTAAAGTTGTTACAAAAAATTAAGCGTTAAAAAACACATAAAAAAACACAAAAATAATTTATTAAACACAGCCAAAAAACAAGTTTTTTCATCACTGGTCCAAACAGTGCCTAGCGTTCGATAGAGAATATTGCAAGCACATGACAGAACTAATGATAAACGGTATAAGAATTACACATACAAATTTCAAAATACCTAGAATAGATACTCACAAATTGGCGAATCAATCCATGGGTAGAGTATCATCCTGCATTATGATTAGGCTATATTACGATATTTGAATATAAGACTTCAGCCCTTTTTTATGCTGAAAACGTTTACAGTTTCACACACTTCACCGTTAAAGTAGTACCAGCAAAATTAATTTAAAAATGTATGCTAAGTGATAATACTAAATAGAATTAGAATGACATTTTATGCACAAACCCGTGCTTCAATATATTCCACTCTTCTTTCCAGAGTGGTCAGCTTCTCGTTCAGTATGGCCAACTTTGTTCTGCATGACATGTCTGCAAATATACATTTTAACTTAAAATACTAACACCTGTAATTAATAACTTTTATAAACCTGCTTACATAAATTGCTTTATTTCAGGCGTAACAACTCATACATGAATCTTGC